>OX336394.1:440509175-441187374 GCA_946902985.2 Meconema thalassinum | reverse complement strand
ACACAAGGCACGGCATAAACTGCACAGAAGGCACGGCATAAACTCCACACAAGACACGGCATAAACCCCCCACAAGACACGGCATAAACCCCACACAAGACACGGCGTAAACCCCACACAAGACATGGAATAAACCCCACAAAAGACACGGCATAAACCCCACACAAGACATGGCATAAACCCCACTTAAGACATGGCATAAACCCCAAACAAGACACGGTATAAACCCCACACAAGACATGGCATAAACCCCACACAAGACACGGCATAAACCCCACACAAGACACGGCATAAACCCCACACAAGACACGGCATAAACCCCAAACAAGACACGGCATAAACCCCAAACAAGACACGGCATAAACCCCACACAAGACACGGCATAAACCCCACACAAGACACGGCATAAACCCCACACAAGACAAGGCTTAAACCCCACACAAGGCACGGCATAGACCCCACACAAGACACGGGATAAACCCCACAGAAAGCACGGCATAAACCCCACATAAGGCATGGCATAAACCCCATGCAAAACACGGTATAAACCCCACACAAGGCACGGCATAGACCCCACACAAGACACGGCATAAACCCCACACAAGACACGGCATAAACCCCACACAAGACACGGCATAAACCCCACACAAGACACGGCATAAACCCCACAGAAAGCACGGCATAAACCCCACATAAGGCATGGAAAAAACCCCACGCTAGACACGGCCTAAATCTCACACAAGGCACGGCATAAACCCCACACAATACACGGCATTAACCCCACACAAGACACGGCATAAACCCCACACAAGACACGGCATAAACCCCACACAAGGCACGGCATAAACCCCACACATGACACGGCATAAACTCCACACAAGACACGGCAGAAACTCCACACAAGGCACGGCATAAACTCCACACAAGACACGGCATAATCTCCACACAAGACACGGCATAAACCCCACACAAGGCACGGCATAAACCCCACACAAGGCACGGCATAAACCCCACACAAGGAACGGCATAAACCACACACAAGACACGGCATAAACCCCACACAAGGCACGGCATAAACCCCACACAAGACATGGCATAAACCCCACACAAGGCACGGCATAAACCCCACACAATACATGGCATAAACCCCACACAAGGCACGGCATAAACCCCACACAAGACATGGCATAAACTCCACACAAGACACAGCATAATCCCGACACAAGACACGGCGTAAACCCCACACAATACATGGCATAAACCTCACACAAGGAACGGCATAAACCACACACAAGACACGGCATAAACTCCACACAAGACACGGCATAAACCCCACACAAGGCACGGCATAAACCCCACACAAGGCACGGCATAAACTCCACACAAGACACGGCATAAACCCCACACAAGACATGGCATAATCTCCGAACAAGACACAGCATAAACCCGACACAAGGCACGGCATAAACCCCACACAATACATGGCATAAACCCCACACAAGGCACGGCATAAACCCCACACAAGGCACGGCATAAACCCCACACAAGGCACGGCATAAACCCCACACAAGACATGGCATAAACTCCACACAAGACACAGCATAATCCCGACACAAGACACGGCGTAAACCCCACACAATACATGGCATAAACCCCACACATGGCACGGCATAAACCCCACACAAGGCACGGCATTAACCACACACAAGACACGGCATAAACCCCACACAAGGCACGGCATAAACCCCACACAAGGCACGGCATAAACTCCACACAAGGCACGGCATAAACCCCACACAAGGCACGGCATAAACCCCACACAAGACATGGCATAAACCCCACACAAGGCACGGCATAAACCCCACACAAGGCACGGCATAAACCCCACACAAGACACGGCATAAACCACACACAAGACACGGCATAAACCCCACGCAAGACACGGCATAAACCCCACACAAGACACGGCATAAACTCCACACAAGGCACGGCATAAACCCCACGCAAGACACGGCATAAACCCCACACAAGACACGGCATAAACTCCACACAAGACACGGCATAAACTCCACACAAGACACGGCATAAACTCCACACAAGACACGGCATAAACCCCACACAATACACGGCATAAACCACACACAAGACACGGCATAAACCCCACACAAGGCACGGCATAAACCCCACACAAGGCACGGCATAAACCCCACACAAGACACGGCATAAACCCCACACAAGACATGGCATAAACCCCACACAAGGCACGGCATAAACTCCACACAAGGCACGGCATAAACCCCACGCAAGACACGGCATAAACCCCACACAAGACACGGCATAAACTCCACGCAAGACACGGCATAAACTCCACACAAGACACGGCATAAACTCCACACAAGACACGGCATAAACCCCACACAATACACGGCATAAACCACACACAAGACACGGCATAAACCCCACGCAAGACACGGCATAAACCCCACACAAGACACGGCATAAACTCCACACAAGGCACGGCATAAACCCCACGCAAGACACGGCATAAACCCCACACAAGACACGGCATAAACTCCACACAAGACACGGCATAAACTCCACTCAAGACATGGCATAAACTCCACACAAGGCACGGCATAAACTCCACACAAGGCACGGCATAAACCCCACGCAAGACACGGCATAAACCCCACACAAGGCACGGCATAAACTCCACACAAGACACGGCATAAACTCCACACAAGACACGGCATAAACCCCACACAAGACACGGCATAAACCCCACACAAGGCACGGAATAAACCACACACAAGACACGGCATAAACCACACACAAGGCACGGCATAAACCACACACAAGACACGGCATAAACCCCACACAAGGCACGGCATAAACCCCTCACAAGACACGGCATAAACTCCACACAAGGCACGGCATAAACCCCACAAAAGACACGGCATAAACCCCACACAAGGCACGGCATAAACTCCACACAAGACACGGCATAAACCACACACAAGACACGGCATAAACTCCACACATGACACGGCATAAACCACACACAAGACACGGCATAAACCACACACAAGGCACGGCATAAACCCACAGAAGACACGGCATAAACCACACACAAGATACGGCATAAACCACACACAAGACACGGCATAAACCACACAAAAGGCACGGCATAAACCCCACACAAGACACAGCATAAACCACACACAAGACACGGCATAAACTCCACACAAGTCACGGCATAAACCCCACACAAGGCACGGCATAAACTCCACACAAGACACGGCATAAACCCCACACATGACACGGCATAAACCCCACAAAAGGCACGGCATAAACCCCACACAAGACACAGCATAAACCACACACAAGACACGGCATAAACTCCACACAAGTCACGGCATAAACCCCACACAAGGCACGGCATAAACCCCTCACAAGACACGGCATAAACCACACACAAGACACGGCATAAACCCCACACATGACACGGCATAAACCCCACACAAGGCACGGCATAAACTCCACACAAGACACGGCATAAACCTCACGCAAGACACGGCATAAACTCCACACAAGGCACGCATAAACCCCTCACAAGACACGGCATATACCACACACAAGACACGGCATAAACACCACATATGACACGGCATAAACCCCACACAAGGCACGGCATAAACCCCACACAAGACACAGCATAAACCACACACAAGACACGGCATAAACTCCACACAAGACACGGCATAAACCCCACACAAGGCACGGCATAAACCCCTCACAAGACACGGCATAAACCACACACAAGACACGGCATAAACCCCACACATGACACGGCATAAACCCCACACAAGACACGGCATAAACTCCACACAAGTCACGGCATAAACCCCACACAAGGCACGGCATAAACCCCTCACAAGACACGGCATAAACCACACACAAGACACGGCATAAACCCCACACAAGACACGGCATAAACCCCACGTAAGACACGGCATAAACCCCACACAAGGCACGGCATAAACCCCTCACAAGACACGGCATAAACCACACACAAGACACGGCATAAACTCCACACATGACACGGCATAAACCCCACACAAGGCACGGCATAAACCCCACACATGACACGGCATAAACCCCACACAAGGCACGGCATAAACCCCCACACAATACACGGCATAAACCCCACACAAGGCACGGCATAAACCCCACGCAAGACACGGCATAAACTCCACACAAGGCATGCATAAACCCCTCACAAGACACGGCATAAACCACACACAAGACACGGCATTAACTCCACACAAGACACGGCATAAACTCCACACAAAGCACGGCATAAACTCCACACAAGACACGGCATAAACTCCACACAAGGCACGGCATAAACCCCACACATGACACGGCATAAACCCCACACAAGGCACGGCATAAACTCCACACAAGACACGGCATAAACTCCACACAATACACGGCATAAACCCCACACAAGGCACGGCATAAACCCCACACAAGACACGGCATAAACCCCACACAAGGCACGGCATAAACTCCACACAAGACACGGCATAAACCCCACACAAGACACGGCATAAACCCCACACATGACTAGTCTTAAATCCCACAGAAGACACGGCATAAACCCCACACAAGATAAAAGCATAAACTCCACACAAGACACGGCATAAACTCCACACAAGGCACGGCATAAACTCCACACAAGACACGGCATAAACTCCACACAAGGCACGCATAAACCCCACACATGACACGGCATAAACCCCACACAAGGCACGGCATAAACTCCACACAAGACACGGCATAAACTCCACACAATACACGGCATAATCCCCACACAAGGCACGGCATAAACCCCACACAAGACACGGCATAAACCCCACACAAGACACAGCATAAACCCCACAGAAAGCACGGCATAAACCCCACACAATACACGGCATAAACTCCACACAAGGCACGGCATAAACCCCAACATGACACGGCATAAACCCCACACAATACACGGCATAAACTCCACACAAGACACGGCATAAACTCCACACAAGGCACGGCATAAACCCCACACTAGGCACTACATAAACCCCACAATATACACGGCATAAACTCCACACAAGACACGGCATAAACCCCACACAAGGCACGGCATAAACCCCACACAAGACACGGCATAAACCCCACCGAAGGCACTACATAAACCCCACACAATACACGGCATAAACTCCACACAAGGCACGGCATAAACCCCACACATGACACGGCATAAACCCCACACAAGGCACGGCATAAACTCCACACAAGACACGGCATAAACCCCACACAAGACACGGCATAAAACCCACACATGACACGGCTTAAATCACACACAAGACACGGCATAAACTCCACACAATGCACGGCATAAACTCCACACAAGACACGGCATAAACCCCACACATGACACTGCATAAACCCCACACAAGACACGGCATGAACCCCACACAAGGCACGGCATAAACTGCACACAAGGCACGGCATAAACTCTACACAAGGCACGGCATAAACCCCACACATGACACTGCATAAACCCCACACAAGACACGGCATAAACCCCACACAAGGCACGGCATAAACTGCACACAAGGCACGGCATAAACTCCACACAAGGCACGGCATAAACCACACACAAGACACGGCATAAACCACACACAAGACACGGCATAAACTCCACACAAGGCACGGCATAAACCCCACACAAGGCACGGCATAATCCCCACGCAAGACACGGCATAAACCACACACAAGGCATGGCATAAACCACACACAAGACATGGCATAAACCCCACACAAGGCACGGCATAAACCACACACAAAGCACGGCATAAACTCCACACAAGGCACGGCATAAACCCCACACAAGGCACGGCATAAACCCAACACAAGACACAGCATAAACCCCACACAAGGCACGGCATAAACCACACACAAGACACGGCAAAAACTCCACACAAGGCACGGCATAAACCCCACACAAGGCACGGCATAAACCCCACACAAGACACGGCATAAACCACACACAAGGCATGGCATAAACCACACACAAGACATGGCATAAACCACACGCAAGGCACGGCATAAACCCCACACAAGGCACGGCATAAACCACACACAAGGCAAGACATAAACCCCACACAAGACAAGGCATAAACCACACACAAGGCATGGCATAAACCACACACAAGACATGGCATAAACCACACACAAGGCATGGCATAAACCCCACACAAGACACGGCATAAACCCCACAAAAGACACGGCATAAACCCCACACAAGGCACGGCATAAACCACACACAAGACACGGCGTAAATCCCACACAAGACCCGGCATAAACCACACAAGACACGGCATAAACTCCACACAAGACACGGCATGAACCACACAAGACACGGCATAAACTCCACACAAGGCACGGCATAAACCACACACAAGACATGGCATAAACCACACACAAGGTATGGCATAAACCACACACAAGACATGGCATAAACTCCACACAAGACACGGCATAAACCCCACACAAGACACGGCATAAACCCCACACAAGGCACGGCATAAACCCCACACAAGGCACGGCATAAACCCCACACAAGACACAGCATAAACCCCACAGAAAGCACGGCATAAACCCCACACAATACACGGCATAAACCCCACACAATACACGGCATAAACTCCACACAAGGCACGGCATAAACCCCAACATGACACAGCATAAACCCCACAAAAGACACGGCATAAACCCCACACAAGACACGGCATAAACTCCACACAAGGCACGGCATAAACCCCACACAAGGCACTACATAAACCCCACAATATACACGGCATAAACTCCACACAAGACACGGCATAAACCCCACACAAGGCACGGCATAAACCCCACACAAGACACGGCATAAACCCCACAGAAGGCACTACATAAACCCCACACAATACACGGCATAAACTCCACACAAGGCACGGCATAAACCCCACACATGACACGGCATAAACCCCACACAAGGCACGGCATAAACTTCACACAAGACACGGCATAAACCCCACACAAGACACGGCATAAAACCCACACATGACACGGCTTAAATCACACACAAGACACGGCATAAACTCCACACAAGGCACGGCATAAACTCCACACAAGACACGGCATAAACCCCACACATGACACTGCATAAACCCCACACAAGACACGGCATAAACCCCACACAAGGCACGGCATAAACTGCACAGAAGGCACGGCATAAACTCCACACAAGACACGGCATAAACCCCCCACAAGACACGGCATAAACCCCACACAAGACACGGCGTAAACCCCACACAAGACATGGAATAAACCCCACACAAGACACGGCATAAACCCCACACAAGACATGGCATAAACCCCACTTAAGACATGGCATAAACCCCAAACAAGACACGGTATAAACCCCACACAAGACATGGCATAAACCCCACACAAGACACGGCATAACCCCCACACAAGACACGGCATAAACCCCACACAAGACACGGCATAAACCCCAAACAAGACACGGCATAAACCCCAAACAAGACACGGCATAAACCCCACACAAGACACGGCATAAACCCCACACAAGACACGGCATAAACCCCACACAAGACAAGGCTTAAACCCCACACAAGGCACGGCATAGACCCCACACAAGACACGGGATAAACCCCACAGAAAGCACGGCATAAACCCCACATAAGGCATGGCATAAACCCCATGCAAAACACGGTATAAACCCCACACAAGGCACGGCATAGACCCCACACAAGACACGGCATAAACCCCACACAAGACACGGCATAAACCCCACACAAGACACGGCATAAACCCCACACAAGACACGGCATAAACCCCACAGAAAGCACGGCATAAACCCCACATAAGGCATGGAAAAAACCCCACGCTAGACACGGCCTAAATCTCACACAAGGCACGGCATAAACCCCACACAATACACGGCATTAACCCCACACAAGACACGGCATAAACCCCACACAAGACACGGCATAAACCCCACACAAGGCACGGCATAAACCCCACACATGACACGGCATAAACTCCACACAAGACACGGCAGAAACTCCACACAAGGCACGGCATAAACTCCACACAAGACACGGCATAATCTCCACACAAGACACGGCATAAACCCCACACAAGGCACGGCATAAACCCCACACAAGGCACGGCATAAACCCCACACAAGGAACGGCATAAACCACACACAAGACACGGCATAAACCCCACACAAGGCACGGCATAAACCCCACACAAGACATGGCATAAACCCCACACAAGGCACGGCATAAACCCCACACAATACATGGCATAAACCCCACACAAGGCACGGCATAAACCCCACACAAGACATGGCATAAACTCCACACAAGACACAGCAATATCCCGACACAAGACACGGCGTAAACCCCACACAATACATGGCATAAACCTCACACAAGGAACGGCATAAACCACACACAAGACACGGCATAAACTCCACACAAGACACGGCATAAACCCCACACAAGGCACGGCATAAACCCCACACAAGGCACGGCATAAACTCCACACAAGACACGGCATAAACCCCACACAAGACATGGCATAATCTCCGAACAAGACACAGCATAAACCCGACACAAGGCACGGCATAAACCCCACACAATACATGGCATAAACCCCACACAAGGCACGGCATAAACCCCACACAAGGCACGGCATAAACCCCACACAAGGCACGGCATAAACCCCACACAAGACATGGCATAAACTCCACACAAGACACAGCATAATCCCGACACAAGACACGGCGTAAACCCCACACAATACATGGCATAAACCCCACACATGGCACGGCATAAACCCCACACAAGGCACGGCATTAACCACACACAAGACACGGCATAAACCCCACACAAGGCACGGCATAAACCCCACACAAGGCACGGCATAAACTCCACACAAGGCACGGCATAAACCCCACACAAGGCACGGCATAAACCCCACACAAGACATGGCATAAACCCCACACAAGGCACGGCATAAACCCCACACAAGGCACGGCATAAACCCCACACAAGACACGGCATAAACCACACACAAGACACGGCATAAACCCCACGCAAGACACGGCATAAACCCCACACAAGACACGGCATAAACTCCACACAAGGCACGGCATAAACCCCACGCAAGACACGGCATAAACCCCACACAAGACACGGCATAAACTCCACACAAGACACGGCATAAACTCCACACAAGACACGGCATAAACTCCACACAAGACACGGCATAAACCCCACACAATACACGGCATAAACCACACACAAGACACGGCATAAACCCCACACAAGGCACGGCATAAACCCCACACAAGGCACGGCATAAACCCCACACAAGACACGGCATAAACCCCACACAAGACATGGCATAAACCCCACACAAGGCACGGCATAAACTCCACACAAGGCACGGCATAAACCCCACGCAAGACACGGCATAAACCCCACACAAGACACGGCATAAACTCCACGCAAGACACGGCATAAACTCCACACAAGACACGGCATAAACTCCACACAAGACACGGCATAAACCCCACACAATACACGGCATAAACCACACACAAGACACGGCATAAACCCCACGCAAGACACGGCATAAACCCCACACAAGACACGGCATAAACTCCACACAAGGCACGGCATAAACCCCACGCAAGACACGGCATAAACCCCACACAAGACACGGCATAAACTCCACACAAGACACGGCATAAACTCCACACAAGACATGGCATAAACTCCACACAAGGCACGGCATAAACTCCACACAAGGCACGGCATAAACCCCACGCAAGACACGGCATAAACCCCACACAAGGCACGGCATAAACTCCACACAAGACACGGCATAAACTCCACACAAGACACGGCATAAACCCCACACAAGACACGGCATAAACCCCACACAAGGCACGGAATAAACCACACACAAGACACGGCATAAACCACACACAAGGCACGGCATAAACCACACACAAGACACGGCATAAACCCCACACAAGGCACGGCATAAACCCCTCACAAGACACGGCATAAACTCCACACAAGGCACGGCATAAACCCCACAAAAGACACGGCATAAACCCCACACAAGGCACGGCATAAACTCCACACAAGACACGGCATAAACCACACACAAGACACGGCATAAACTCCACACATGACACGGCATAAACCACACACAAGACACGGCATAAACCACACACAAGGCACGGCATAAACCCACAGAAGACACGGCATAAACCACACACAAGATACGGCATAAACCACACACAAGACACGGCATAAACCACACAAAAGGCACGGCATAAACCCACACAAGACACGGCATAAACTCCACACAAGACACGGCATAAACCCCACACAAGACACGGCATAAACTCCACACAAGACACGGCATAAACCCCTCACAAGGCACGGCATAAACCCCACACATGACACGGCATAAACTCCACACAAGACACGGCATAAACCCCACACATGACACGGCATAAACCCCACAAAAGGCACGGCATAAACCCCACACAAGACACAGCATAAACCACACACAAGACACGGCATAAACTCCACACAAGTCACGGCATAAACCCCACACAAGGCACGGCATAAACCCCTCACAAGACACGGCATAAACCACACACAAGACACGGCATAAACCCCACACATGACACGGCATAAACCCCACACAAGGCACGGCATAAACTCCACACAAGACACGGCATAAACCTCACGCAAGACACGGCATAAACTCCACACAAGGCACGCATAAACCCCTCACAAGACACGGCATATACCACACACAAGACACGGCATAAACACCACATATGACACGGCATAAACCCCACACAAGGCACGGCATAAACCCCACACAAGACACAGCATAAACCACACACAAGACACGGCATAAACTCCACACAAGTCACGGCATAAACCCCACACAAGGCACGGCATAAACCCCTCACAAGACACGGCATAAACCACACACAAGACACGGCATAAACCCCACACATGACACGGCATAAACCCCACACAAGACACGGCATAAACTCCACACAAGTCACGGCATAAACCCCACACAAGGCACGGCATAAACCCCTCACAAGACACGGCATAAACCACACACAAGACACGGCATAAACCCCACACAAGACACGGCATAAACCCCACGTAAGACACGGCATAAACCCCACACAAGGCACGACATAAACCCCTCACAAGACACGGCATAAACCACACACAAGACACGGCATAAACTCCACACATGACACGGCATAAACCCCACACAAGGCACGGCATAAACCCCACACATGACACGGCATAAACCCCACACAAGGCACGGCATAAACCCCACACAATACACGGCATAAACCCCACACAAGGCACGGCATAAACCCCACGCAAGACACGGCATAAACTCCACACAAGGCATGCATAAACCCCTCACAAGACACGGCATAAACCACACACAAGACACGGCATTAACTCCACACAAGACACGGCATAAACTCCACACAAAGCACGGCATAAACTCCACACAAGACACGGCATAAACTCCACACAAGGCACGGCATAAACCCCACACATGACACGGCATAAACCCCACACAAGGCACGGCATAAACTCCACACAAGACACGGCATAAACTCCACACAATACACGGCATAAACCCCACACAAGGCACGGCATAAACCCCACACAAGACACGGCATAAACCCCACACAAGGCACGGCATAAACTCCACACAAGACACGGCATAAACCCCACACAAGACACGGCATAAACCCCACACATGACTAGTCTTAAATCCCACAGAAGTCACGGCATAAACCCCACACAAGATAAAAGCATAAACTCCACACAAGACACGGCATAAACTCCACACAAGGCACGGCATAAACTCCACACAAGACACGGCATAAACTCCACACAAGGCACGGCATAAACCCCACACATGACACGGCATAAACCCCACACAAGGCACGGCACAAACTCCACACAAGACACGGCATAAACTCCACACAATACACGGCATAAACCCCACACAAGGCACGGCATAAACCCCACACAAGACACGGCATAAACCCCACACAAGACACAGCATAAACCCCACAGAAAGCACGGCATAAACCCCACACAATACACGGCATTAACTCCACACAAGGCACGGCATAAACCCCAACATGACACGGCATAAACCCCACACAATACACGGCATAAACTCCACACAAGACACGGCATAAACTCCACACAAGGCACGGCATAAACCCCACACAAGGCACTACATAAACCCCACAATATACACGGCATAAACTCCACACAAGACACGGCATAAACCCCACACAAGGCACGGCATAAACCCCACACAAGACACGGCATAAACCCCACCGAAGGCACTACATAAACCCCACACAATACACGGCATAAACTCCACACAAGGCACGGCATAAACCCCACACATGACACGGCATAAACCCCACACAAGGCACGGCATAAACTCCACACAAGACACGGCATAAACCCCACACAAGACACGGCATAAAACCCACACATGACACGGCTTAAATCACACACAAGACACGGCATAAACTCCACACAATGCACGGCATAAACTCCACACAAGACACGGCATAAACCCCACACATGACACTGCATAAACCCCACACAAGACACGGCATAAACCCCACACAAGGCACGGCATAAACTGCACACAAGGCACGGCATAAACTCTACACAAGACACGGCATAAACCCCACAAAAGCACGGCATAAACCCCACACAAGACACGGCATAAACCCCACACAAGGCACGGCATAAACCCCACACAAGGCACGGCATAAACCCCACACAAGGCACGGCATAAACCACACACAAGACACGGCATAAACCACACACAAGACACGGCATAAACCCCACACAAGGCACGGCATAAACCACACACAAGACACGGCATAAACCCCACACAAGGCACGGCATAAACCCCACTCAAGGCACGGCATAAACCCCACACAAGACACGGCATAAAGCCCACACAAGACACGGCATAAACCCCACACAAGGCACGGCATAAACCACACACAAGACATGATATAAACTCCACACAAGACACGGCATAAACCCCACACAAGACACGGCATAAACCCCACACAAGGCACGGCATAAACCACACACAAGACACGGCATAAACCCCACACAAGGCATGGCATAAACCACACACAAGACACGGCATAAACCCCACACAAGGCACGGCATAAACCCCACACAAGACACGGCATAAACTCCACACAAGGCACGGCATAAACCCCACAAAAGACACGGCATAAACCCCACACAAGGCACGACATAAACCACACACAAGACACGGCATAAACCCCACACAAGGCACGGCATAAACCCCACACAAGGCACGGCATGAACCACACACAAGACACGGCATAAACCCCACACAAGGCACGGCATAAACCACACACAACACACGGCATAAACCCCACACAAGGCACGGCATAAACTCCACACAAGGCACGGCATAAACCACACACAAGACACGGCATAAACCACACACAAGACACGGCATAAACTCCACACAAGGCACGGTATAAACCCCACACAAGGCACGGCATAGACCCCACACAAGACACGGCATAAACCCCACACAAGACACGGCATAAACCCCACACAAGACACGGCATAAACCCCACACAAGACACGGCATAAACCCCACAGAAAGCACGGCATAAACCCCACATAAGGCATGGAAAAAACCCCACGCTAGACACGGCCTAAATCTCACACAAGGCACGGCATAAACCCCACACAATACACGGCATTAACCCCACACAAGACACGGCATAAACCCCACACAAGACACGGCATAAACCCCACACAAGGCACGGCATAAACCCCACACATGACACGGCATAAACTCCACACAAGACACGGCAGAAACTCCACACAAGGCACGGCATAAACTCCACACAAGACACGGCATAATCTCCACACAAGACACGGCATAAACCCCACACAAGGCACGGCATAAACCCCACACAAGGCACGGCATAAACCCCACACAAGGAACGGCATAAACCACACACAAGACACGGCATAAACCCCACACAAGGCACGGCATAAACCCCACACAAGACATGGCATAAACCCCACACAAGGCACGGCATAAACCCCACACAATACATGGCATAAACCCCACACAAGGCACGGCATAAACCCCACACAAGACATGGCATAAACTCCACACAAGACACAGCAATATCCCGACACAAGACACGGCGTAAACCCCACACAATACATGGCATAAACCTCACACAAGGAACGGCATAAACCACACACAAGACACGGCATAAACTCCACACAAGACACGGCATAAACCCCACACAAGGCACGGCATAAACCCCACACAAGGCACGGCATAAACTCCACACAAGACACGGCATAAACCCCACACAAGACATGGCATAATCTCCGAACAAGACACAGCATAAACCCGACACAAGGCACGGCATAAACCCCACACAATACATGGCATAAACCCCACACAAGGCACGGCATAAACCCCACACAAGGCACGGCATAAACCCCACACAAGGCACGGCATAAACCCCACACAAGACATGGCATAAACTCCACACAAGACACAGCATAATCCCGACACAAGACACGGCGTAAACCCCACACAATACATGGCATAAACCCCACACATGGCACGGCATAAACCCCACACAAGGCACGGCATTAACCACACACAAGACACGGCATAAACCCCACACAAGGCACGGCTTAAACTCCACACAAGGCACGGCATAAACCCCACACAAGGCACGGCATAAACCCCACACAAGACATGGCATAAACCCCACACAAGGCACGGCATAAACCCCACACAAGGCACGGCATAAACCCCACACAAGACACGGCATAAACCACACACAAGACACGGCATAAACCCCACGCAAGACACGGCATAAACCCCACACAAGACACGGCATAAACTCCACACAAGGCACGGCATAAACCCCACGCAAGACACGGCATAAACCCCACACAAGACACGGCATAAACTCCACACAAGACACGGCATAAACTCCACACAAGACACGGCATAAACTCCACACAAGACACGGCATAAACCCCACACAATACACGGCATAAACCACACACAAGACACGGCATAAACCCCACACAAGGCACGGCATAAACCCCACACAAGGCACGGCATAAACCCCACACAAGACACGGCATAAACCCCACACAAGACATGGCATAAACCCCACACAAGGCACGGCATAAACTCCACACAAGGCACGGCATAAACCCCACGCAAGACACGGCATAAACCCCACACAAGACACGGCATAAACTCCACGCAAGACACGGCATAAACTCCACACAAGACACGGCATAAACTCCACACAAGACACGGCATAAACCCCACACAATACACGGCATAAACCACACACAAGACACGGCATAAACCCCACGCAAGACACGGCATAAACCCCACACAAGACACGGCATAAACTCCACACAAGGCACGGCATAAACCCCACGCAAGACACGGCATAAACCCCACACAAGACACGGCATAAACTCCACACAAGACACGGCATAAACTCCACACAAGACATGGCATAAACTCCACACAAGGCACGGCATAAACTCCACACAAGGCACGGCATAAACCCCACGCAAGACACGGCATAAACCCCACACAAGGCACGGCATAAACTCCACACAAGACACGGCATAAACTCCACACAAGACACGGCATAAACCCCACACAAGACACGGCATAAACCCCACACAAGGCACGGAATAAACCACACACAAGACACGGCATAAACCACACACAAGGCACGGCATAAACCACACACAAGACACGGCATAAACCCCACACAAGGCACGGCATAAACCCCTCACAAGACACGGCATAAACTCCACACAAGGCACGGCATAAACCCCACAAAAGACACGGCATAAACCCCACACAAGGCACGGCATAAACTCCACACAAGACACGGCATAAACCACACACAAGACACGGCATAAACTCCACACATGACACGGCATAAACCACACACAAGACACGGCATAAACCACACACAAGGCACGGCATAAACCCACAGAAGACACGGCATAAACCACACACAAGATACGGCATAAACCACACACAAGACACGGCATAAACCACACAAAAGGCACGGCATAAACCCACACAAGACACGGCATAAACTCCACACAAGACACGGCATAAACCCCACACAAGACACGGCATAAACTCCACACAAGACACGGCATAAACCCCTCACAAGGCACGGCATAAACCCCACACATGACACGGCATAAACTCCACACAAGACACGGCATAAACCCCACACATGACACGGCATAAACCCCACAAAAGGCACGGCATAAACCCCACACAAGACACAGCATAAACCACACACAAGACACGGCATAAACTCCACACAAGTCACGGCATAAACCCCACACAAGGCACGGCATAAACCCCTCACAAGACACGGCATAAACCACACACAAGACACGGCATAAACCCCACACATGACACGGCATAAACCCCACACAAGGCACGGCATAAACTCCACACAAGACACGGCATAAACCTCACGCAAGACACGGCATAAACTCCACACAAGGCACGCATAAACCCCTCACAAGACACGGCATATACCACACACAAGACACGGCATAAACACCACATATGACACGGCATAAACCCCACACAAGGCACGGCATAAACCCCACACAAGACACAGCATAAACCACACACAAGACACGGCATAAACTCCACACAAGTCACGGCATAAACCCCACACAAGGCACGGCATAAACCCCTCACAAGACACGGCATAAACCACACACAAGACACGGCATAAACCCCACACATGACACGGCATAAACCCCACGCAAGACACGGCATAAACTCCACACAAGGCATGCATAAACCCCTCACAAGACACGGCATAAACCACACACAAGACACGGCATTAACTCCACACAAGACACGGCATAAACTCCACACAAAGCACGGCATAAACTCCACACAAGACACGGCATAAACTCCACACAAGGCACGGCATAAACCCCACACATGACACGGCATAAACCCCACACAAGGCACGGCATAAACTCCACACAAGACACGGCATAAACTCCACACAATACACGGCATAAACCCCACACAAGGCACGGCATAAACCCCACACAAGACACGGCATAAACCCCACACAAGGCACGGCATAAACTCCACACAAGACACGGCATAAACCCCACACAAGACACGGCATAAACCCCACACATGACTAGTCTTAAATCCCACAGAAGTCACGGCATAAACCCCACACAAGATAAAAGCATAAACTCCACACAAGACACGGCATAAACTCCACACAAGGCACGGCATAAACTCCACACAAGACACGGCATAAACTCCACACAAGGCACGGCATAAACCCCACACATGACACGGCATAAACCCCACACAAGGCACGGCACAAACTCCACACAAGACACGGCATAAACTCCACACAATACACGGCATAAACCCCACACAAGGCACGGCATAAACCCCACACAAGACACGGCATAAACCCCACACAAGACACAGCATAAACCCCACAGAAAGCACGGCATAAACCCCACACAATACACGGCATAAACTCCACACAAGGCACGGCATAAACCCCAACATGACACGGCATAAACCCCACACAATACACGGCATAAACTCCACACAAGACACGGCATAAACTCCACACAAGGCACGGCATAAACCCCACACAAGGCACTACATAAACCCCACAATATACACGGCATAAACTCCACACAAGACACGGCATAAACCCCACACAAGGCACGGCATAAACCCCACACAAGACACGGCATAAACCCCACCGAAGGCACTACATAAACCCCACACAATACACGGCATAAACTCCACACAAGGCACGGCATAAACCCCACACATGACACGGCATAAACCCCACACAAGGCACGGCATAAACTCCACACAAGACACGGCATAAACCCCACACAAGACACGGCATAAAACCCACACATGACACGGCTTAAATCACACACAAGACACGGCATAAACTCCACACAATGCACGGCATAAACTCCACACAAGACACGGCATAAACCCCACACATGACACTGCATAAACCCCACACAAGACACGGCATAAACCCCACACAAGGCACGGCATAAACTGCACACAAGGCACGGCATAAACTCTACACAAGACACGGCATAAACCCCACAAAAGCACGGCATAAACCCCACACAAGACACGGCATAAACCCCACACAAGGCACGGCATAAACCCCACACAAGGCACGGCATAAACCCCACACAAGGCACGGCATAAACCACACACAAGACACGGCATAAACCACACACAAGACACGGCATAAACCCCACACAAGGCACGGCATAAACCCCACACAAGACACGGCATAAAGCCCACACAAGACACGGCATAAACCCCACACAAGGCACGGCATAAACCACACACAAGACATGGCATAAACTCCACACAAGACACGGCATAAACCCCACACAAGACACGGCATAAACCCCACACAAGGCACGGCATAAACCACACACAAGACACGGCATAAACCCCACACAAGGCATGGCATAAACCACACACAAGACACGGCATAAACCCCACACAAGGCACGGCATAAACCCCACACAAGACACGGCATAAACTCCACACAAAACACGGCATAAACCCCACAAAAGACACGGCATAAACCCCACACAAGGCACGGCATAAACCACACACAAGACACGGCATAAACCCCACACAAGGCACGGCATAAACCCCACACAAGGCACGGCATGAACCACACACAAGACACGGCATAAACCCCACACAAGGCACGGCATAAACCACACACAAGACACGGCATAAACCCCACACAAGGCACGGCATAAACTCCACACAAGGCACGGCATAAACCACACACAAGACACGGCATAAACCACACACAAGACACGGCATAAACTCCACACAAGGCACGGCATAAACCCCACACAAGGCACGGCATAAACCCCACGCAAGACACGGCATAAACCACACACAAGGCATGGCATAAACCACACACAAGACATGGCATAAACCCCACACAAGGCACGGCATAAACCACACACAAGGCACGGCATAAACTGCACACAAGGCACGGCATAAACCCCACACAAGGCACGGCATAAACCTCACACAAGGAACGGCATAAACCACACACAAGACACGGCATAAACTCCACACAAGACACGGCATAAACCCCACACAAGGCACGGTATAAACCCCACACAAGGCACGGCATAGACCCCACACAAGACACGGCATAAACCCCACACAAGACACGGCATAAACCCCACACAAGACACGGCATAAACCCCACACAAGACACGGCATAAACCCCACAGAAAGCACGGCATAAACCCCACATAAGGCATGGAAAAAACCCCACGCTAGACACGGCCTAAATCTCACACAAGGCACGGCATAAACCCCACACAATACACGGCATTAACCCCACACAAGACACGGCATAAACCCCACACAAGACACGGCATAAACCCCACACAAGGCACGGCATAAACCCCACACATGACACGGCATAAACTCCACACAAGACACGGCAGAAACTCCACACAAGACACGGCATAAACTCCACACAAGACACGGCATAATCTCCACACAAGACACGGCATAAACCCCACACAAGGCACGGCATAAACCCCACACAAGGCACGGCATAAACCCCACACAAGGAACGGCATAAACCACACACAAGACACGGCATAAACCCCACACAAGGCACGGCATAAACCCCACACAAGACATGGCATAAACCCCACACAAGGCACGGCATAAACCCCACACAATACATGGCATAAACCCCACACAAGGCACGGCATAAACCCCACACAAGACATGGCATAAACTCCACACAAGACACAGCATAATCCCGACACAAGACACGGCGTAAACCCCACACAATACATGGCATAAACCTCACACAAGGAACGGCATAAACCACACACAAGACACGGCATAAACTCCACACAAGACACGGCATAAACCCCACACAAGGCACGGCATAAACCCCACACAAGGCACGGCATAAACTCCACACAAGACACGGCATAAACCCCACACAAGACATGGCATAATCTCCGAACAAGACACAGCATAAACCCGACACAAGGCACGGCATAAACCCCACACAATACATGGCATAAACCCCACACAAGGCACGGCATAAACCCCACACAAGGCACGGCATAAACCCCACACAAGGCACGGCATAAACCCCACACAAGACATGGCATAAACCCCACACAAGGCACGGCATAAACCCCACACAATACATGGCATAAACCCCACACAAGGCACGGCATAAACCCCACACAAGACATGGCATAAACCCCACACAAGGCACGGCATAAACCCCACACAAGGCACGGCATAAACCCCACACAAGACACGGCATAAACCACACACAAGACACGGCATAAACCCCACGCAAGACACGGCATAAACCCCACACAAGACACGGCATAAACTCCACACAAGGCACGGCATAAACCCCACGCAAGACACGGCATAAACCCCACACAAGACACGGCATAAACTCCACACAAGACACGGCATAAACTCCACACAAGACACGGCATAAACTCCACACAAGACACGGCATAAACCCCACACAATACACGGCATAAACCACACACAAGACACGGCATAAACCCCACACAAGGCACGGCATAAACCCCACACAAGGCACGGCATAAACCCCACACAAGACACGGCATAAACCCCACACAAGACATGGCATAAACCCCACACAAGGCACGGCATAAACTCCACACAAGGCACGGCATAAACCCCACGCAAGACACGGCATAAACCCCACACAAGACACGGCATAAACTCCACGCAAGACACGGCATAAACTCCACACAAGACACGGCATAAACTCCACACAAGACACGGCATAAACCCCACACAATACACGGCATAAACCACACACAAGACACGGCATAAACCCCACGCAAGACACGGCATAAACCCCACACAAGACACGGCATAAACTCCACACAAGGCACGGCATAAACCCCACGCAAGACACGGCATAAACCCCACACAAGACACGGCATAAACTCCACACAAGACACGGCATAAACTCCACACAAGACATGGCATAAACTCCACACAAGGCACGGCATAAACTCCACACAAGGCACGGCATAAACCCCACGCAAGACACGGCATAAACCCCACACAAGGCACGGCATAAACTCCACACAAGACACGGCATAAACTCCACACAAGACACGGCATAAACCCCACACAAGACACGGCATAAACCCCACACAAGGCACGGAATAAACCACACACAAGACACGGCATAAACCACACACAAGGCACGGCATAAACCACACACAAGACACGGCATAAACCCCACACAAGGCACGGCATAAACCCCTCACAAGACACGGCATAAAGTCCACACAAGGCACGGCATAAACCCCACAAAAGACACGGCATAAACCCCACACAAGGCACGGCATAAACTCCACACAAGACACGGCATAAACCACACACAAGACACGGCATAAACTCCACACATGACACGGCATAAACCACACACAAGACACGGCATAAACCACACACAAGGCACGGCATAAACCCACAGAAGACACGGCATAAACCACACACAAGATACGGCATAAACCACACAAAAGACACGGCATAAACCACACAAAAGGCACGGCATAAACCCACACAAGACACGGCATAAACTCCACACAAGACACGGCATAAACCCCACACAAGACACGGCATAAACTCCACACAAGACACGGCATAAACCCCTCACAAGGCACGGCATAAACCCCACACATGACACGGCATAAACTCCACACAAGACACGGCATAAACCCCACACATGACACGGCATAAACCCCACAAAAGGCACGGCATAAACCCCACACAAGACACAGCATAAACCACACAAAAGACACGGCATAAACTCCACACAAGTCACGGCATAAACCCCACACAAGGCACGGCATAAACCCCTCACAAGACACGGCATAAACCACACACAAGACACGGCATAAACCCCACACATGACACGGCATAAACCCCACACAAGGCACGGCATAAACTCCACACAAGACACGGCATTAACCTCACGCAAGACACGGCATAAACTCCACACAAGGCACGCATAAACCCCTCACAAGACACGGCATATACCACACACAAGACACGGCATAAACACCACATATGACACGGCATAAACCCCACACAAGGCACGGCATAAACCCCACACAAGACACAGCATAAACCACACACAAGACACGGCATAAACTCCACACAAGTCACGGCATAAACCCCACACAAGGCACGGCATAAACCCCTCACAAGACACGGCATAAACCACACACAAGACACGGCATAAACCCCACACATGACACGGCATAAACCCCACACAAGACACGGCATAAACTCCACACAAGTCACGGCATAAACCCCACACAAGGCACGGCATAAACCCCTCACAAGACACGGCATAAACCACACACAAGACACGGCATAAACCCCACACAAGACACGGCATAAACCCCACGTAAGACACGGCATAAACCCCACACAAGGCACGGCATAAACCCCTCACAAGACACGGCATAAACCACACACAAGACACGGCATAAACTCCACACATGACACGGCATAAACCCCACACAAGGCACGGCATAAACCCCACACATGACACGGCATAAACCCCACACAAGGCACGGCATAAACCCCACACAATACACGGCATAAACCCCACACAAGGCACGGCATAAACCCCACGCAAGACACGGCATAAACTCCACACAAGGCATGCATAAACCCCTCACAAGACACGGCATAAACCACACACAAGACACGGCATTAACTCCACACAAGACACGGCATAAACTCCACACAAAGCACGGCATAAACTCCACACAAGACACGGCATAAACTCCACACAAGGCACGGCATAAACCCCACACATGACACGGCATAAACCCCACACAAGGCACGGCATAAACTCCACACAAGACACGGCATAAACTCCACACAATACACGGCATAAACCCCAAACAAGGCACGGCATAAACCCCACACAAGACACGGCATAAACCCCACACAAGGCACGGCATAAACTCCACACAAGACACGGCATAAACCCCACACAAGACACGGCATAAACCCCACACATGACTAGTCTTAAATCCCACAGAAGACACGGCATAAACCCCACACAAGATAAAAGCATAAACTCCACACTAGACACGGCATAAACTCCACACAAGGCACGGCATAAACTCCACACAAGACACGGCATAAACTCCACACAAGGCACGGCATAAACCCCACACATGACACGGCATAAACCCCACACAAGGCACGGCATAAACTCCACACAAGACACGGCATAAACTCCACACAATACACGGCATAAACCCCACACAAGGCACGGCATAAACCCCACACAAGACACGGCATAAACCCCACACAAGACACAGCATAAACCCCACAGAAAGCACGGCATAAACCCCACACAATACACGGCATAAACTCCACACAAGGCACGGCATAAACCCCAACATGACACGGCATAAACCCCACACAATACACGGCATAAACTCCACACAAGACACGGCATAAACTCCACACAAGGCACGGCATAAACCCCACACAAGGCACTACATAAACCCCACAATATACACGGCATAAACTCCACACAAGACACGGCATAAACCCCACACAAGGCACGGCATAAACCCCACACAAGACACGGCATAAACCCCACCGAAGGCACTACATAAACCCCACACAATACACGGCATAAACTCCACACAAGGCACGGCATAAACCCCACACATGACACGGCATAAACCCCACACAAGGCACGGCATAAACTCCACACAAGACACGGCATAAACCCCACACAAGACACGGCATAAAACCCACACATGACACGGCTTAAATCACACACAAGACACGGCATAAACTCCACACAATGCACGGCATAAACTCCACACAAGACACGGCATAAACCCCACACATGACACTGCATAAACCCCACACAAGACACGGCATAAACCCCACACAAGGTACGGCATAAACTGCACACAAGGCACGGCATAAACTCTACACAAGACACGGCATAAACCCCACAAAAGCACGGCATAAACCCCACACAAGACACGACATAAACCCCACACAAGGCACGGCATAAACCCCACACAAGGCACGGCATAAACCCCACACAAGGCACGGCATAAACCACACACAAGACACGGCATAAACCACACACAAGACACGGCATAAACCCCACACAAGGCACGGCATAAACCACACACAAGACACGGCATAAACCCCACACAAGGCACGGCATAAACCCCACTCAAGGCACGGCATAAACCCCACACAAGACACGGCATAAAGCCCACACAAGACACGGCATAAACCCCACACAAGGCACGGCATAAACCACACACAAGACATGGCATAAACTCCACACAAGACACGGCATAAACCCCACACAAGACACGGCATAAACCCCACACAAGGCACGGCATAAACCACACACAAGACACGGCATAAACCCCACACAAGGAATGGCATAAACCACACACAAGACACGGCATAAACCCCACACAAGGCACGGCATAAACCCCACACAAGACACGGCATAAACTCCACACAAGGCACGGCATAAACCCCACAAAAGACACGGCATAAACCCCACACAAGGCACGGCATAAACCACACACAAGACACGGCATAAACCCCACACAAGGCACGGCATAAACCCCACACAAGGCACGGCATGAACCACACACAAGACACGGCATAAACCCCACACAAGGCACGGCATAAACCACACACAAGACACGGCATAAACCCCACACAAGGCACGGCATAAACTCCACACAAGGCACGGCATAAACCACACACAAGACACGGCATAAACCACACACAAGACACGGCATAAACTCCACACAAGGCACGGCATAAACCCCACACAAGGCACGGCATAAACCCCACGCAAGACACGGCATAAACCACACACAAGGCATGGCATAAACCACACACAAGACATGGCATAAACCCCACACAAGGCACGGCATAAACCACACACAAGACACGGCATAAACCCCACACAAGGCACGGCATAAACCACACACAAGACATGGCATAAACTCCACACAAGACACGGCATAAACCCCACACAAGACACGGCATAAACCCCACACAAGGCACGGCATAAACCCCACACAAGGCACGGCATAAACCCCACACAAGACACGGCATAAACTCCACTCAAGGCACGGCATAAAACCCACAAAAGACACGGCATAAACCCCACACAAGGCACGGCATAAACCACACACAAGACACGCCGTAAATCCCACACAAGACCCGGCATAAACCCCACAAGACACGGCATAAACTCCACACAAGACACGGCATGAACCACACAAGACACGGCATAAACTTCACACAAGGCACGGCATAAACCACACACAAGACACGGCATAAACCCCACACAAGGCACGGCATAAACCACACACAAGACATGGCATAAACCCCACAAGACACGGCATAAACCCCACACAAGACACGGCATAAACCACACACAAGGCACGGCATAAACCACACAAGACACGGCATAAACTCCACACAAGACACGGCATAAACCACACAAGACATGGCATAAACCCCACACAAGACACGGCATAAACCCCACACAAGGCATGGCATAAACCCCACACAAGGCATGGCATAAACCACACACAAGACACGGCATAACCCCCCACACAAGGCACGGCATAAACCACACACAAGACACGGCATAAACTCCACAAAAGACACGGCATAAACCCCACACAAGGCACGGCATAAACTCCACACAAGGCAGGGCATAAACCCCACAAAAGGCACGGCATAAATCCCACACAAGGCACGGCATAAACCCCACAAAAGGCACGGCATAAATCCCACACAAGGCACGGCATAAACCACACACAAGACATGGCATAAACCCCACACAAAGCATGGCATAAACCCCACACAAGGCACGGCATAAACCACACACAAGACACGGCATAAACCACACAAGACACGGCATAAACCCCACTCAAGGCATGGCATAAACCCCACACAAGGCACGGCATAAACCCCACACAAGGCATGGCATAAACCACAAACAAGACACGGCATAAACCCCACACAAGGCACGGCATAAACCACACACAAGACATGGCATAAACCCCACACAAGACACGGCATAAACCCCACACAAGGCACGGCATAAACCACACACAAGACACGGCATAAACCCCACACAAGGCATGGCATAAACCACACACAAGACACGGCATAAACCCCACACAAGGCACGGCATAAACCACACACAAGACATGGCATAAACCCCACACAAGACACGGCATAAACCCCACACAAGGCACGGCATAAACCACACACAAGACACGGCATAAACCACACAAGACACGGCATAAACCCCACTCAAGGCATGGCATAAACCCCACACAAGACACGGCATAAACCCCACACAAGGCACGGCATAAACCACACACAAGACACGGCATAAACCCCACACAAGGCACGGCATAAACCACACACAAGGCATGGCATAAACCCCACACAAGACACGGCATAAACCCCACACAAGGCACGGCATAAACCACACACAAGACACGGCATAAACCGCACAAGACACGGCATAAACCCCACTCAAGGCATGGCATAAACCCCACACAAGGCACGGCATAAACCCCACACAAGACATGGCATAAACCACACACAAGACACGGCATAAACCCCACACAAGGCACGACATAAACCACACACAAGACATGGCATAAACCCAACACAAGACACGGCATAAATCCCACACAAGGCACGGCATAAACCCCACACAAGACACGGCATAAACCCCACACAAGGCACGGCATAAACCACACACAAGACATGGCATAAACCCCACAGTAGACACGGCATAAACCCCACACAAGGCACGGCATAAACCACACACAAGACACGGCATAAACCCCACACAAGGCACGGCATAAACCCCACACAAGACACGGCATAAACTCCACACAAGGCACGGCATAAACCCCACAAAAGACACGGCATAAACCCCACACAAGGCACGGCATAAACCACACACAAGACACGGCATAAACCCCACACAAGGCACGGCATAAACCCAACACAAGACACGGCATAAACCACACACAAGACACGGCATAAACTCCACACAAGGCACGGCATAAACCCCACTCAAGGCACGGCATAAACCACACACAAGACACGGCATAAACCCCACACAAGGCACGGCATAAACCACACACAAGAAACGGCATAAACCCCACACAAGGCACGGCATAAACCCCACACAAGAAACGGCATAAACTCCACACAAGGCACGGCATAAACCCCACAAAAGACACGGCTTAAACCCCACACAAGGCACGGCATAAACCACACACAAGACACGGCATAAACGCCACACAAGGCACGGCATAAACCCCACACAAGGCACGGCATAAACCACACACAAGACACGGCATAAACCCCACACAAGGCACGGCATAAACCACACACAAGACACGGCATAAACCCCACACAAGGCACGGTATAAACTCCACACAAGGCACGGCATAAACCACACACAAGACACGGCATAAACCACACACAAGACACGGCATAAACTCCACACAAGGCACGGCATAAACCCCACACAAGGCACGGCATAAACCCCACACAGGACACGGCATAAACCACACACAAGGCACGGCATAAACCCCACACAAGGCACGGCATAAACTCCACACAAGACACGGCATAAACCACACACAAGGCACGGCATAAACTCCACACAAGGCACGGCATAAACCCCACACAAGGCACGGCGTAAACCCCACACAAGACACGGCATAAACCCCACACAAGACACAGCATAAACCCCACAGAAAGCACGGCATAAACCCCACACAATACACGGCATAAACCCCACACAATACACGGCATAAACTCCACACAAGGCACGGCATAAACCCCAACATGACACAGCATAAACCCCACACAAGACACGGCATAAACCCCTCACAAGACACGGCATAAACTCCACACAAGGCACGGCATAAACCCCACACAAGGCACTACATAAACCCCACAATATACACGGCATAAACTCCACACAAGACACGGCATAAACCCCACACAAGGCACGGCATAAACCCCACACAAGACACGGCATAAACCCCACAGAAGGCACTACATAAACCCCACACAATACACGGCATAAACTCCACACAAGGCACGGCATAAACCCCACACATGACACGGCATAAACCCCACACAAGGCACGGCATAAACTGCACACAAGACACGGCATAAACCCCACACAAGACACGGCATAAAACCCACACACGACACGGCTTAAATCACACACAAGACACGGCATAAACTCCACACAAGGCACGGCATAAACTCCACACAAGACACGGCATAAACCCCACACATGACACTGCATAAACCCCACACAAGACACGGCATAAACCCCACACAAGGCACGGCATAAACTGCACAGAAGGCACGGCATAAACTCCACAAAAGACACGGCATAAACCCCACACAAGACACGGCATAAACCCCACACAAGACACGGCATAAACCCCACACAAGGCACGGCATAAACCCCACACAAGGCACGGCATAAACCCCACACAAAGCACGGCATAAACCACACAAAAGACATGGCATAAACTCCACACAAGACACGGCATAAACCCCACACAAGACACGGCATAAACCCCACACAAGGCACGGCATAAACCACACACAAGACACGGCATAAACCCCACACAAGGCACGGCATAAACCCCACACAAGGCACGGCATAAACCCCACACAAGACACGGCATAAACCCCACACAAGACACGGCATAAACCCCACACAAGGCACGGCATAAACCACACAAAAGACATGGCATAAACTCCACACAAGACACGGCATAAACCCCACACAAGACACGGCATAAACCCCACACAAGGCACGGCATAAACCACACACAAGACACGGCATAAACCCCACACAAGGCACGGCATAAACCACACACAAGACACGGCATAAACCCCACACAAGGCACGGCATAAACCCCACAAAAGACACGGCATAAACCCCACACAAGGCACGGCATAAACCACACACAAGACACGGCATAAACCCCACACAAGGCGCGGCATAAACCCCACACTAGGCACGGCATAAACCACACACAAGACACGGCATAAACCCCACACAAGGCACGGCATAAACCACACACAAGACACGGCATAAACCCCACACAAGGCACGGCATAAACTCCACACAAGGCACGGCATAATCCACACACAAGACACGGCATAAACCACACACAAGACACGGCATAAACTCCACACAAGGCACGGCATAAACCCCACACAAGGCACGGCATAAACCCCACGCAAGACACGGCATAAACCACACACAAGGCATGGCATAAACCACACACAAGACATGGCATAAACCCCACACAAGGCACGGCATAAACCACACACAAGGCACGGCATAAACTCCACACAAGGCACGGCATAAACCCCACACAAGGCACGGCATAAACCCAACACAAGACACGGCATAAACCACACACAAGACACGGCAAAAACTCCACACAAGGCACGGCATAAACCCCACACAAGGCACGGCATAAACCCCACACAAGACACGGCATAAACCACACACAAGGCATGGCATAAACCCCACATAAGGCACGGCATAAACCACACACAAGGCACGGCATAAACCACACACAAGGCACGGCAAAAACCACACATAAGACATGGCATAAACCACACACAAGGCATGGCATAAACCACACACAAGACATGGCATAAACTCCACACAAGACACGGCATAAACCCTACACAAGACACGGCATAAACCCCACAAAAGACACGGCATAAACCCCACATAATGCACGGCATAAACCACACACAAGACACGGCGTAAACCCCACACAAGACCCGGCATAAACCACACAAGACACGGCATAAACTCCACACAAGACACGGCATAAACTACACAAGACACGGCATAAACTCCACACAAGGCACGGCATAAACCACACACAAGACACGGCATAAACCCCACACAAGGCACGGCATAAACCACACACAAGACATGGCATAAACCCCACAAGACACGGCATAAACCCCACACAAGACACGGCATAAACCCCACACAAGGCACGGCATAAACCACACAAGACACGGCATAAACTCCACACAAGCCACGGCATAAACCACACAAGACACGGCATAAACCCCACACAAGACACGGCATAAACCCCACACAAGACATGGCATAAACCCCACACAAGGCATGGCATAAACCACACACACGACACGGCATAAACCCCACACAAGGCACGGCATAAACCACACACAAGACACGGCATAAACTCCACACAAGACACGGCATAAACCCCACACAAGGCACGGCATAAACTCCACACAAGGCACGGCATAAACCCCACAAAAGGCACGGCATAAATCCCACACAAGGCACGGCATAAACCCCACAAAAGGCACGGCATAAATCCCACACAAGGCACGGCATAGACCACACACAAGACATGGCATAAACCCCACACAAGGCATGGCATAAACCCCACACAAGGCACGGCATAAACCACACAAAAGGCACGGCATGAACCCCAAACAAGACACGGCATAAACCCCACACAAGACACGGCATAAACTCCACGCAAGACACGGCATAAACCCCACAAAAGACACGGCATAAACCCCACATAATTCACGGCATAAACCACACACAAGACACGGCGTAAACCCCACACAAGACCCGGCATAAACCACACAAGACACGGCATAAACTCCACACAAGACACGGCATAAACTACACAAGGCACGGCATAAACCCCACGCAAGACACGGCATAAACCCCACACAAGACACGGCATAAACTCCACACAAGACACGGCATAAACTCCACACAAGACATGGCATAAACTCCACACAAGGCACGGCATAAACTCCACACAAGGCACGGCATAAACCCCACGCAAGACACGGCATAAACCCCACACAAGGCACGGCATAAACTCCACACAAGACACGGCATAAACTCCACACAAGACACGGCATAAACCCCACACAAGACACGGCATAAACCCCACACAAGGCACGGAATAAACCACACACAAGACACGGCATAAACCACACACAAGGCACGGCATAAACCACACACAAGACACGGCATAAACCCCACACAAGGCACGGCATAAACCCCTCACAAGACACGGCATAAACTCCACACAAGGCACGGCATAAACCCCACAAAAGACACGGCATAAACCCCACACAAGGCACGGCATAAACTCCACACAAGACACGGCATAAACCACACACAAGACACGGCATAAACTCCACACATGACACGGCATAAACCACACACAAGACACGGCATAAACCACACACAAGGCACGGCATAAACCCACAGAAGACACGGCATAAACCACACACAAGATACGGCATAAACCACACACAAGACACGGCATAAACCACACAAAAGGCACGGCATAAACCCACACAAGACACGGCATAAACTCCACACAAGACACGGCATAAACCCCACACAAGACACGGCATAAACTCCACACAAGACACGGCATAAACCCCTCACAAGGCACGGCATAAACCCCACACATGACACGGCATAAACTCCACACAAGACACGGCATAAACCCCACACATGACACGGCATAAACCCCACAAAAGGCACGGCATAAACCCCACACAAGACACAGCATAAACCACACACAAGACACGGCATAAACTCCACACAAGTCACGGCATAAACCCCACACAAGGCACGGCATAAACCCCTCACAAGACACGGCATAAACCACACACAAGACACGGCATAAACCCCACACATGACACGGCATAAACCCCACACAAGGCACGGCATAAACTCCACACAAGACACGGCATAAACCTCACGCAAGACACGGCATAAACTCCACACAAGGCACGCATAAACCCCTCACAAGACACGGCATATACCACACACAAGACACGGCATAAACACCACATATGACACGGCATAAACCCCACACAAGGCACGGCATAAACCCCACACAAGACACAGCATAAACCACACACAAGACACGGCATAAACTCCACACAAGTCACGGCATAAACCCCACACAAGGCACGGCATAAACCCCTCACAAGACACGGCATAAACCACACACAAGACACGGCATAAACCCCACACATGACACGGCATAAACCCCACACAAGACACGGCATAAACTCCACACAAGTCACGGCATAAACCCCACACAAGGCACGGCATAAACCCCTCACAAGACACGGCATAAACCACACACAAGACACGGCATAAACCCCACACAAGACACGGCATAAACCCCACGTAAGACACGGCATAAACCCCACACAAGGCACGGCATAAACCCCTCACAAGACACGGCATAAACCACACACAAGACACGGCATAAACTCCACACATGACACGGCATAAACCCCACACAAGGCACGGCATAAACCCCACACATGACACGGCATAAACCCCACACAAGGCACGGCATAAACCCCACACAATACACGGCATAAACCCCACACAAGGCACGGCATAAACCCCACGCAAGACACGGCATAAACTCCACACAAGGCATGCATAAACCCCTCACAAGACACGGCATAAACCACACACAAGACACGGCATTAACTCCACACAAGACACGGCATAAACTCCACACAAAGCACGGCATAAACTCCACACAAGACACGGCATAAACTCCACACAAGGCACGGCATAAACCCCACACATGACACGGCATAAACCCCACACAAGGCACGGCATAAACTCCACACAAGACACGGCATAAACTCCACACAATACACGGCATAAACCCCACACAAGGCACGGCATAAACCCCACACAAGACACGGCATAAACCCCACACAAGGCACGGCATAAACTCCACACAAGACACGGCATAAACCCCACACAAGACACGGCATAAACCCCACACATGACTAGTCTTAAATCCCACAGAAGTCACGGCATAAACCCCACACAAGATAAAAGCATAAACTCCACACAAGACACGGCATAAACTCCACACAAGGCACGGCATAAACTCCACACCAGACACGGCATAAACTCCACACAAGGCACGGCATAAACCCCACACATGACACGGCATAAACCCCACACAAGGCACGGCATAAACTCCACACAAGACACGGCATAAACTCCACACAATAAACGGCATAAACCCCACACAAGGCACGGCATAAACCCCACACAAGACACGGCATAAACCCCACACAAGACACAGCATAAACCCCACAGAAAGCACGGCATAAACCCCACACAATACACGGCATAAACTCCACACAAGGCACGGCATAAACCCCAACATGACACGGCATAAACCCCACACAATACACGGCATAAACTCCACACAAGACACGGCATAAACTCCACACAAGGCACGGCATAAACCCCACACAAGGCACTACATAAACCCCACAATATACACGGCATAAACTCCACACAAGACACGGCATAAACCCCACACAAGGCACGGCATAAACCCCACACAAGACACGGCATAAACCCCACCGAAGGCACTACATAAACCCCACACAATACACGGCATAAACTCCACACAAGGCACGGCATAAACCCCACACATGACACGGCATAAACCCCACACAAGGCACGGCATAAACTCCACACAAGACACGGCATAAACCCCACACAAGACACGGCATAAAACCCACACATGACACGGCTTAAATCACACACAAGACACGGCATAAACTCCACACAATGCACGGCATAAACTCCACACAAGACACGGCATAAACCCCACACATGACACTGCATAAACCCCACACAAGACACGGCATAAACCCCACACAAGGCACGGCATAAACTGCACACAAGGCACGGCATAAACTCTACACAAGACACGGCATAAACCCCACAAAAGCACGGCATAAACCCCACACAAGACACGGCATAAACCCCACACAAGGCACGGCATAAACCCCACACAAGGCACGGCATAAACCCCACACAAGGCACGGCATAAACCACACACAAGACACGGCATAAACCACACACAAGACACGGCATAAACCCCACACAAGGCACGGCATAAACCACACACAAGACACGGCATAAACCCCACACAAGGCACGGCATAAACCCCACTCAAGGCACGGCATAAACCCCACACAAGACACGGCATAAAGCCCACACAAGACACGGCATAAACCCCACACAAGGCACGGCATAAACCACACACAAGACATGGCATAAACTCCACACAAGACACGGCATAAACCCCACACAAGACACGGCATAAACCCCACACAAGGCACGGCATAAACCACACACAAGACACGGCATAAACCCCACACAAGGCATGGCATAAACCACACACAAGACACGGCATAAACCCCACACAAGGCACGGCATAAACCCCACACAAGACACGGCATAAACTCCACACAAGGCACGGCATAAACCCCACAAAAGACACGGCATAAACCCCACACAAGGCACGGCATAAACCACACACAAGACACGGCATAAACCCCACACAAGGCACGGCATAAACCCCACACAAGGCACGGCATGAACCACACACAAGACACGGCATAAACGTCACACAAGGCACGGCATAAACCACACACAAGACACGGCATAAACCCCACACAAGGCACGGCATAAACTCCACACAAGGCACGGCATAAACCACACACAAGACACGGCATAAACCACACACAAGACACGGCATAAACTCCACACAAGGCACGGCATAAACCCCACACAAGGCACGGCATAAACCCCACGCAAGACACGGCATAAACCACACACAAGGCATGGCATAAACCACACACAAGACATGGCATAAACCCCACACAAGGCACGGCATAAACCACACACAAGGCACGGCATAAACTGCACACAAGGCACGGCATAAACCCCACACAAGGCACGGCATAAACCTCACACAAGGAACGGCATAAACCACACACAAGACACGGCATAAACTCCACACAAGACACGGCATAAACCCCACACAAGGCACGGTATAAACCCCACACAAGGCACGGCATAGACCCCACACAAGACACGGCATAAACCCCACACAAGACACGGCATAAACCCCACACAAGACACGGCATAAACCCCACACAAGACACGGCATAAACCCCACAGAAAGCACGGCATAAACCCCACATAAGGCATGGAAAAAACCCCACGCTAGACACGGCCTAAATCTCACACAAGGCACGGCATAAACCCCACACAATACACGGCATTAACCCCACACAAGACACGGCATAAACCCCACACAAGACACGGCATAAACCCCACACAAGGCACGGCATAAACCCCACACATGACACGGCATAAACTCCACACAAGACACGGCAGAAACTCCACACAAGACACGGCATAAACTCCACACAAGACACGGCATAATCTCCACACAAGACACGGCATAAACCCCACACAAGGCACGGCATAAACCCCACACAAGGCACGGCATAAACCCCACACAAGGAACGGCATAAACCACACACAAGACACGGCATAAACCCCACACAAGGCACGGCATAAACCCCACACAAGACATGGCATAAACCCCACACAAGGCACGGCATAAACCCCACACAATACATGGCATAAACCCCACACAAGGCACGGCATAAACCCCACACAAGACATGGCATAAACTCCACACAAGACACAGCATAATCCCGACACAAGACACGGCGTAAACCCCACACAATACATGGCATAAACCTCACACAAGGAACGGCATAAACCACACACAAGACACGGCATAAACTCCACACAAGACACGGCATAAACCCCACACAAGGCACGGCATAAACCCCACACAAGGCACGGCATAAACTCCACACAAGACACGGCATAAACCCCACACAAGACATGGCATAATCTCCGAACAAGACACAGCATAAACCCGACACAAGGCACGGCATAAACCCCACACAATACATGGCATAAACCCCACACAAGGCACGGCATAAACCCCACACAAGGCACGGCATAAACCCCACACAAGGCACGGCATAAACCCCACACATGACATGGCATAAACTCCACACAAGACACAGCATAATCCCGACACAAGACACGGCGTAAACCCCACACAATACATGGCATAAACCCCACACATGGCACGGCATAAACCCCACACAAGGCACGGCATTAACCACACACAAGACACGGCATAAACCCCACACAAGGCACGGCATAAACCCCACACAAGGCACGGCATAAACTCCACACAAGGCACGGCATAAACCCCACACAAGGCACGGCATAAACCCCACACAAGACATGGCATAAACCCCACACAAGGCACGGCATAAACCCCACACAAGGCACGGCATAAACCCCACACAAGACACGGCATAAACCACACACAAGACACGGCATAAACCCCACGCAAGACACGGCATAAACCCCACACAAGACACGGCATAAACTCCACACAAGGCACGGCATAAACCCCACGCAAGACACGGCATAAACCCCACACAAGACACGGCATAAACTCCACACAAGACACGGCATAAACTCCACACAAGACACGGCATAAACTCCACACAAGACACGGCATAAACCCCACACAATACACGGCATAAACCACACACAAGACACGGCATAAACCCCACACAAGGCACGGCATAAACCCCACACAAGGCACGGCATAAACCCCACACAAGACATGGCATAAACCCCACACAAGACATGGCATAAACCCCACACAAGGCACGGCATAAACTCCACACAAGGCACGACATAAACCCCACGCAAGGCACGGCATAAACCCCACACAAGACACGGCATAAACTCCACGCAAGACACGGCATAAACTCCACACAAGACACGGCATAAACTCCACACAAGACACGGCATAAACCCCACACAATACACGGCATAAACCACACACAAGACACGGCATAAACCCCACGCAAGACACGGCATAAACCCCACACAAGACACGGCATAAACTCCACACAAGGCACGGCATAAACCCCACGCAAGACACGGCATAAACCCCACACAAGACACGGCATAAACTCCACACAAGACACGGCATAAACTCCACACAAGACATGGCATAAACTCCACACAAGGCACGGCATAAACTCCACACAAGGCACGGCATAAACCCCACGCAAGACACGGCATAAACCCCACACAAGGCACGGCATAAACTCCACACAAGACACGGCATAAACTCCACACAAGACACGGCATAAACCCCACACAAGACACGGCATAAACCCCACACAAGGCACGGAATAAACCACACACAAGACACGGCATAAACCACACACAAGGCACGGCATAAACCACACACAAGACACGGCATAAACCCCACACAAGGCACGGCATAAACCCCTCACAAGACACGGCATAAAGTCCACACAAGGCACGGCATAAACCCCACAAAAGACACGGCATAAACCCCACACAAGGCACGGCATAAACTCCACACAAGACACGGCATAAACCACACACAAGACACGGCATAAACTCCACACATGACACGGCATAAACCACACACAAGACACGGCATAAACCACACACAAGGCACGGCATAAACCCACAGAAGACACGGCATAAACCACACACAAGATACGGCATAAACCACACACAAGACACGGCATAAACCACACAAAAGGCACGGCATAAACCCACACAAGACACGGCATAAACTCCACACAAGACACGGCATAAACCCCACACAAGACACGGCATAAACTCCACACAAGACACGGCATAAACCCCTCACAAGGCACGGCATAAACCCCACACATGACACGGCATAAACTCCACATAAGACACGGCATAAACCCCACACATGACACGGCATAAACCCCACAAAAGGCACGGCATAAACCCCACACAAGACACAGCATAAACCACACACAAGACACGGCATAAACTCCACACAAGTCACGGCATAAACCCCACACAAGGCACGGCATAAACCCCTCACAAGACACGGCATAAACCACACACAAGACACGGCATAAACCCCACACATGACACGGCATAAACCCCACACAAGGCACGGCATAAACTCCACACAAGACACGGCATAAACCTCACGCAAGACACGGCATAAACTCCACACAAGGCACGCATAAACCCCTCACAAGACACGGCATATACCACACACAAGACACGGCATAAACACCACATATGACACGGCATAAACCCCACACAAGGCACGGCATAAACCCCACACAAGACACAGCATAAACCACACACAAGACACGGCATAAACTCCACACAAGTCACGGCATAAACCCCACACAAGGCACGGCATAAACCCCTCACAAGACACGGCATAAACCACACACAAGACACGGCATAAACCCCACACATGACACGGCATAAACCCCACACAAGACACGGCATAAACTCCACACAAGTCACGGCATAAACCCCACACAAGGCACGGCATAAACCCCTCACAAGACACGGCATAAACCACACACAAGACACGGCATAAACCCCACACAAGACACGGCATAAACCCCATGTAAGACACGGCATAAACCCCACACAAGGCACGGCATAAACCCCTCACAAGACACGGCATAAACCACACACAAGACACGGCATAAACTCCACACATGACACGGCATAAACCCCACACAAGGCACGGCATAAACCCCACACATGACACGGCATAAACCCCACACAAGGCACGGCATAAACCCCACACAATACACGGCATAAACCCCACACAAGGCACGGCATAAACCCCACGCAAGACACGGCATAAACTCCACACAAGGCATGCATAAACCCCTCACAAGACACGGCATAAACCCCACACAAGGCACGGCATAAACTCCACACAAGACACGGCATAAACTCCACACAATACACGGCATAAACCCCACACAAGGCACGGCATAAACCCCACACAAGACACGGCATAAACCCCACACAAGGCACGGCATAAACTCCACACAAGACACGGCATAAACCCCACACAAGACACGGCATAAACCCCACACATGACTAGTCTTAAATCCCACAGAAGACACGGCATAAACCCCACACAAGATAAAAGCATAAACTCCACACAAGACACGGCATAAACTCCACACAAGGCACGGCATAAACTCCACACAAGACACGGCATAAACTCCACACAAAGCACGGCATAAACTCCACACAAGACACGGCATAAACTCCACACAAGGCACGGCATAAACCCCACACATGACACGGCATAAACCCCACACAAGGCACGGCATAAACTCCACACAAGACACGGCATAAACTCCACACAATACACGGCATAAACCCCACACAAGGCACGGCATAAACCCCACACAAGACACGGCATAAACCCCACACAAGGCACGGCATAAACTCCACACAAGACACGGCATAAACCCCACACAAGACACGGCATAAACCCCACACATGACTAGTCTTAAATCCCACAGAAGACACGGCATAAACCCCACACAAGATAAAAGCATAAACTCCACACAAGACACGGCATAAACTCCACACAAGGCACGGCATAAACTCCACACAAGACACGGCATAAACTCCACACAAGGCACGGCATAAACCCCACACATGACACGGCACAAACCCCACACAAGGCACGGCATAAACTCCACACAAGACACGGCATAAACTCCACACAATACACGGCATAAACCCCACACAAGGCACGGCATAAACCCCACACAAGACACGGCATAAACCCCACACAAGACACAGCATAAACCCCACAGAAAGCACGGCATAAACCCCACACAATACACGGCATAAACTCCACACAAGGCACGGCATAAACCCCAACATGACACGGCATAAACCCCACACAATACACGGCATAAACTCCACACAAGACACGGCATAAGCTCCACACAAGGCACGGCATAAACCCCACACAAGGCACTACATAAACCCCACAATATACACGGCATAAACTCCACACAAGACACGGCATAAACCCCACACAAGGCACGGCATAAACCCCACACAAGACACGGCATAAACCCCACCGAAGGCACTACATAAACCCCACACAATACACGGCATAAACTCCACACAAGGCACGGCATAAACCCCACACATGACACGGCATAAACCCCACACAAGGCACGGCATAAACTCCACACAAGACACGGCATAAACCCCACACAAGACACGGCATAAAACCCACACATGACACGGCTTAAATCACACACAAGACACGGCATAAACTCCACACAATGCACGGCATAAACTCCACACAAGACACGGCATAAACCCCACACATGACACTGCATAAACCCCACACAAGACACGGCATAAACCCCACACAAGGCACGGCATAAACTGCACACAAGGCACGGCATAAACTCTACACAAGACACGGCATAAACCCCACAAAAGCACGGCATAAACCCCACACAATACACGGCATAAACCCCACACAAGGCACGGCATAAACCCCACACAAGGCACGGCATAAACCCCACACAAGGCACGGCATAAACCACACACAAGACACGGCATAAACCACACACAAGACACGGCATAAACCCCACACAAGGCACGGCATAAACCACACACAAGACACGGCATAAACCCCACACAAGGCACGGCATAAACCCCACTCAAGGCACGGCATAAACCCCACACAAGACACGGCATAAAGCCCACACAAGACACGGCATAAACCCCACACAAGGCACGGCATAAACCACACACAAGACATGGCATAAACTCCACACAAGACACGGCATAAACCCCACACAAGACACGGCATAAACCCCACACAAGGCACGGCATAAACCACACACAAGACACGGCATAAACCCCACACAAGGCATGGCATAAACCACACACAAGACACGGCATAAACCCCACACAAGGCACGGCATAAACCCCACACAAGACACGGCATAAACTCCACACAAGGCACGGCATAAACCCCACAAAAGACACGGCATAAACCCCACACAAGGCACGGCATAAACCACACACAAGACACGGCATAAACCCCACACAAGGCACGGCATAAACCCCACACAAGGCACGGCATGAACCACACACAAGACACGGCATAAACCCCACACAAGGCACGGCATAAACCACACACAAGACACGGCATAAACCCCACACAAGGCACGGCATAAACTCCACACAAGGCACGGCATAAACCACACACAAGACACGGCATAAACCACACACAAGACACGGCATAAACTCCACACAAGGCACGGCATAAACCCCACACAAGGCACGGCATAAACCCCACGCAAGACACGGCATAAACCACACACAAGGCATGGCATAAACCACACACAAGACATGGCATAAACCCCACACAAGGCACGGCATAAACCACACACAAGGCACGGCATAAACTGCACACAAGGCACGGCATAAACCCCACACAAGGCACGGCATAAACCCAACACAAGACACGGCATAAACCACACACAAGACACGGCAAAAACTCCACACAAGGCACGGCATAAACCCCACACAAGGCACGGCATAAACCCCACACAAGACACGGCATAAACCACACACAAGGCATGGCATAAACCACACACAAGACATGGCATAAACCACACGCAAGGCACGGCATAAACCCCACACAAGGCACGGCATAAACCACACACAAGGCACGACATAAACCCCACACAAGACACGGCATAAACCGCACACAAGGCATGGCATAAACCACACACAAGACATGGCATAAACCACACACAAGGCATGGCATAAACCCCACACAAGACACGGCATAAACCCCACAAAAGACACGGCATAAACCCCACACAAGGCATGGCATAAACCACACGCAAGGCATGGCATAAACCACACACAAGGCACGACATAAACCACACACAAGGCATGGCATAAACCCCACACAAGACACGGCATAAACCCCACACAAGACCCGGCATGAACCACACAAGACACAGCATAAACTCCACACAAGGCACGGCATAAACCACACACAAGACATGGCATAAACCACACACAAGGTATGGCATAAACCACACACAAGACATGGCATAAACTCCACACAAGACACGGCATAAACCCCACACAAGACACGGCATAAACCCCACACAAGGCACGGCATAAACCCCACACAAGGCACGGCATAAACCCCACACAAGACACGGCATAAACTCCACTCAAGGCACGGCATAAAACCCACAAAAGACACGGCATAAACCCCACACAAGGCACGGCATAAACCACACACAAGACACGCCGTAAATCCCACACAAGACCCGGCATAAACCCCACAAGACACGGCATAAACTCCACACAAGACACGGCATGAACCACACAAGACACGGCATAAACTTCACACAAGGCACGGCATAAACCACACACAAGACACGGCATAAACCCCACACAAGGCACGGCATAAACCACACACAAGACATGGCATAAACCCCACAAGACACGGCATAAACCCCACACAAGACACGGCATAAACCACACACAAGGCACGGCATAAACCACACAAGACACGACATAAACTCCACACAAGACACGGCATAAACCACACAAGACATGGCATAAACCCCACACAAGACACGGCATAAACCCCACACAAGGCATGGCATAAACCCCACACAAGGCATGGCATAAACCACACACAAGACACGGCATAACCCCCCACACAAGGCACGGCATAAACCACACACAAGACACGGCATAAACTCCACAAAAGACACGGCATAAACCCCACACAAGGCACGGCATAAACTCCACACAAGGCAGGGCATAAACCCCACAAAAGGCACGGCATAAATCCCACACAAGGCACGGCATAAACCCCACAAAAGGCACGGCATAAATCCCACACAAGGCACGGCATAAACCACACACAAGACATGGCATAAACCCCACACAAAGCATGGCATAAACCCCACACAAGGCACGGCTTAAACCACACACAAGACACGGCATAAACCACACAAGACACGGCATAAACCCCACTCAAGGCATGGCATAAACCCCACACAAGGCACGGCATAAACCCCACACAAGGCATGGCATAAACCACAAACAAAACACGGCATAAACCCCACACAAGGCACGGCATAAACCACACACAAGACATGGCATAAACCGCACACAAGACACGGCATAAACCCCACACAAGGCACGGCATAAACCACACACAAGACACGGCATAAACCCCACACAAGGCATGGCATAAACCACACACAAGACACGGCATAAACCCCACACAAGGCACGGCATAAACCACACACAAGACATGGCATAAACCCCACACAAGACACGGCATAAACCCCACACAAGGCACGGCATAAACCACACACAAGACACGGCATAAACCACACAAGACACGGCATAAACCCCACTCAAGGCATGGCATAAACCCCACACAAGACACGGCATAAACCCCACACAAGGCACGGCATAAACCACACACAAGACACGGCATAAACCCCACACAAGGCACGGCATAAACCACACACAAGGCATGGCATAAACCCCACACAAGACACGGCATAAACCCCACACAAGGCACGGCATAAACCACACACAAGACATGGCATAAACCGCACAAGACACGGCATAAACCCCACTCAAGGCATGGCATAAACCCCACACAAGGCACGGCATAAACCCCACACAAGACATGGCATAAACCACACACAAGACACGGCATAAACCCCACACAAGGCACGACATAAACCACACACAAGACATGGCATAAACCCAACACAAGACACGGCATAAATCCCACACAAGGCACGGCATAAACCCCACACAAGACACGGCATAAACCCCACACAAGGCACGGCATAAACCACACACAAGACATGGCATAAACCCCACAGTAGACACGGCATAAACCCCACACAAGGCACGGCATAAACCACACACAAGACACGGCATAAACCCCACACAAGGCACGGCATAAACCCCACACAAGACACGGCATAAACTCCACACAAGGCACGGCATAAACCCCACAAAAGACACGGCATAAACCCCACACAAGGCACGGCATAAACCACACACAAGACACGGCATAAACCCCACACAAGGCACGGCATAAACCCAACACAAGACACGGCATAAACCACACACAAGACACGGCATAAACTCCACACAAGGCACGGCATAAACCCCACTCAAGGCACGGCATAAACCACACACAAGACACGGCATAAACCCCACACAAGGCACGGCATAAACCACACACAAGACACGGCATAAACCCCACACAAGGCACGGCATAAACCCCACACAAGAAACGGCATAAACTCCACACAAGGCACGGCATAAACCCCACAAAAGACACGGCTTAAACCCCACACAAGGCACGGCATAAACCACACACAAGACACGGCATAAACCCCACACAAGGCACGGCATAAACCCCACACAAGGCACGGCATAAACCACACACAAGACACGGCATAAACCCCACACAAGGCACGGCATAAACCACACACAAGACACGGCATAAACCCCACACAAGGCACGGTATAAACTCCACACAAGGCACGGCATAAACCACACACAAGACACGGCATAAACCACACACAAGACACGGCATAAACTCCACACAAGGCACGGCATAAACCCCACACAAGGCACGGCATAAACCCCACACAGGACACGGCATAAACCACACACAAGGCACGGCATAAACCCCACACAAGGCACGGCATAAACTCCACACAAGACACGGCATAAACCACACACAAGGCACGGCATAAACTCCACACAAGGCACGGCATAAACCCCACACAAGGCACGGCATAAACCCCACACAAGACACGGCATAAACCCCACACAAGACACAGCATAAACCTCACAGAAAGCACGGCATAAACCCCACACAATACACGGCATAAACCCCACACAATACACGGCATAAACTCCACACAAGGCACGGCATAAACCCCAACATGACACAGCATAAACCCCACACAAGACACGGCATAAACCCCACACAAGACACGGCATAAACTCCACACAAGGCACGGCATAAACCCCACACAAGGCACTACATAAACCCCACAATATACACGGCATAAACTCCACACAAGACACGGCATAAACCCCACACAAGGCACGGCATAAACCCCACACAAGACACGGCATAAACCCCACAGAAGGCACTACATAAACCCCACACAATACACGGCATAAACTCCACACAAGGCACGGCATAAACCCCACACATGACACGGCATAAACCCCACACAAGGCACGGCATAAACTGCACACAAGACACGGCATAAACCCCACACAAGACACGGCATAAAACCCACACACGACACGGCTTAAATCACACACAAGACACGGCATAAACTCCACACAAGGCACGGCATAAACTCCACACAAGACACGGCATAAACCCCACACATGACACTGCATAAACCCCACACAAGACACGGCATAAACCCCACACAAGGCACGGCATAAACTGCACAGAAGGCACGGCATAAACTCCACAAAAGACACGGCATAAACCCCACACAAGACACGGCATAAACCCCACACAAGACACGGCATAAACCCCACACAAGGCACGGCATAAACCCCACACAAGGCACGGCATAAACCCCACACAAAGCACGGCATAAACCACACAAAAGACATGGCATAAACTCCACACAAGACACGGCATAAACCCCACACAAGACACGGCATAAACCCCACACAAGGCACGGCATAAACCACACACAAGACACGGCATAAACCCCACACAAGGCACGGCATAAACCCCACACAATGCACGGCATAAACCCCACACAAGACACGGCATAAACCCCACACAAGACACGGCATAAACCCCACACAAGGCACGGCATAAACCACACAAAAGACATGGCATAAACTCCACACAAGACACGGCATAAACCCCACACAAGACACGGCATAAACCCCACACAAGGCACGGCATAAACCACACACAAGACACGGCATAAACCCCACACAAGGCACGGCATAAACCACACACATGACACGGCATAAACCCCACACAAGGCACGGCATAAACCCCACAAAAGACACGGCATAAACCCCACACAAGGCACGGCATAAACCACACACAAGACACGGCATAAACCCCACACAAGGCACGGCATAAACCCCACACTAGGCACGGCATAAACCACACACAAGACACGGCATAAACCCCACACAAGGCACGGCATAAACCACACACAAGACACGGCATAAACCCCACACAAGGCACGGCATAAACTCCACACAAGGCACGGCATAATCCACACACAAGACACGGCATAAACCACACACAAGACACGGCATAAACTCCACACAAGGCACGGCATAAACCCCACACAAGGCACGGCATAAACCCCACGCAAGACACGGCATAAACCACACACAAGGCATGGCATAAACCACACACAAGACATGGCATAAACCCCACACAAGGCACGGCATAAACCACACACAAGGCACGGCATAAACTCCACACAAGGCACGGCATAAACCCCACACAAGGCACGGCATAAACCCAACACAAGACACGGCATAAACCACACACAAGACACGGCAAAAACTCCACACAAGGCACGGCATAAACCCCACACAAGGCACGGCATAAACCCCACACAAGACACGGCATAAACCACACACAAGGCATGGCATAAACCCCACATAAGGCACGGCATAAACCACACACAAGGCACGGCATAAACCACACACAAGGCACGGCAAAAACCACACATAAGACATGGCATAAACCACACACAAGGCATGGCATAAACCACACACAAGACATGGCATAAACTCCACACAAGACACGGCATAAACCCTACACAAGACACGGCATAAACCCCACAAAAGACACGGCATAAACCCCACATAATGCACGGCATAAACCACACACAAGACACGGCGTAAACCCCACACAAGACCCGGCATAAACCACACAAGACACGGCATAAACTCCACACAAGACACGGCATAAACTACACAAGACACGGCATAAACTCCACACAAGGCACGGCATAAACCACACACAAGACACGGCATAAACCCCACACAAGGCACGGCATAAACCACACACAAGACATGGCATAAACCCCACAAGACACGGCATAAACCCCACACAAGACACGGCATAAACCCCACACAAGGCACGGCATAAACCACACAAGACACGGCATAAACTCCACACAAGCCACGGCATAAACCACACAAGACACGGCATAAACCCCACACAAGACACGGCATAAACCCCACACAAGACATGGCATAAACCCCACACAAGGCATGGCATAAACCACACACAAGACACGGCATAAACCCCACACAAGGCACGGCATAAACCACACACAAGACACGGCATAAACTCCACACAAGACACGGCATAAACCCCACACAAGGCACGGCATAAACTCCACACAAGGCACGGCATAAACCCCACAAAAGGCACGGCATAAATCCCACACAAGGCACGGCATAAACCCCACAAAAGGCACGGCATAAATCCCACACAAGGCACGGCATAGACCACACACAAGACATGGCATAAACCCCACACAAGGCATGGCATAAACCCCACACAAGGCACGGCATAAACCACACAAAAGACACGGCATGAACCCCAAACAAGACACGGCATAAACCCCACACAAGACACGGCATAAACCACACACAAGGCACGGCATAAACCACACACAAGACACGGCATAAACCACACAAGACACGGCATAAACCCCACTCAAGGCATGGCATAAACCCCACACAAGGCACGGCATAAACCCCACACAAGGCATGGCATAAACCACACACAAGACACGGCATAAACCCCACACAAGGCACGGCATAAACCACACACAAGAAATGGCATAAACCCCACACAAGACACGGCATAAACCCCACACAAGGCACGGCATAAACCACTCACAAGACACGGCATAAACCCCACACAAGGCATGGCATAAACCACACGCAAGACACGGCATAAACCCCACACAAGGCACGGCATAAACCACACACAAGACATGGCATAAACCCCACACAAGACACGGCATAAACCCCACACAAGGCACGGCATAAACAACACACAAGACACGGCATAAACCACACAAGACACGGCATAAACCCCACTCAAGGCATGGCATAAACCCCACACAAGACACGGCATAAACCCCACACAAGGCACGGCATAAACCACACACAAGACACGGCATAAACCCCACACAAGGCCTGGCATAAACCACACACAAGACATGGCATAAACCCCACACAAGACACGGCATAAACCCCACACAAGGCACGGCATAAACCACACACAAGACACGGCATAAACCGCACAAGACACGGCATAAACCCCACTCAAGGCATGGCATAAACCCCACACAAGGCACGGCATAAACCCCACACAAGGCATGGCATAAACCGCACACAAGACACGGCATAAACCCCACACAAGGCACGGCATAAACCACACACAAGACATGGCATAAACCCAACACAAGACACGGCATAAATCCCACACAAGGCACGGCATAAACCACACACAAGACACGGCATAAACCCCACACAAGGCACGGCATAAACCACACACAAGACATGGCATAAACCCCACACAAGACACGGCATAAACCCCACACAAGGCACGGCATAAACCACACACAAGACACGGCATAAACCCCACACAAGGCACGGCATAAACCCCACACAAGACACGGCATAAACTCCATACAAGGCACGGCATAAACCCCACGAAAGACACGGCATAAACCCCACACAAGGCACGGCATAAACCACACACTAGACACGGCATAAACCCCAAACAAGGCACGGCATAAACCCAACACAAGACACGGCATAAACCACACACAAGACACGGCATAAACTCCACACAAGGCACGGCATAAACCCCACACAAGGCACGGCATAAACCACACACAAGACACGGCATAAACCCCACACAAGGCACGGCATAAACCACACACAAGACACGGCATAAACACCACACAAGGCATGGCATACACCCCACACAAGAAACGGCATAAACTCCACACAAGGCACGGCATAAACCCCACAAAAGACACGGCTTAAACCCCACACAAGGCACGGCATAAACCACACACAAGACACGGCATAAACCCCACACAAGGCACGGCATAAACCACACACAAGGCACGGCATAAACCACACACAAGACACGGCATAAACCCCACACAAGGCACGGCATAAACCACACACAAGACACGGCATAAACCCCACACAAGGCACGGCATAAACTCCACACAAGGCACGGCATAAACCACACACAAGACACGGCATAAACCACACACAAGACACGGCATAAACTCCGCACAAGGCACGGCATAAACCCCACACAAGGCACGGCATAAACCCCACACAAGACACGGCATAAACCACACACAAGGCATGGCATAAACCACACACAAGACATGGCATAAACCACACACAAGACACGGCGTAAATCCCACACAAGACCCGGCATAAACCACACAAGACACGGCATAAACTCCACACAAGACACGGCATGAACCACACAAGACACGGCATAAACTCCACACAAGGCACGGCATAAACCACACACAAGACATGGCATAAACCACACACAAGACATGGCATAAACCACACACAAGGCATGGCATAAACCCCACACAAGACACGGCATAAACCCCACAAAAGACACGGCATAAACCCCACACAAGGCACGGCATAAACCACACACAAGGCACGACATAAACCCCACACAAGACACGGCATAAACCGCACACAAGGCATGGCATAAACCACACACAAGACATGGCATAAACCACACACAAGACACGGCATAAACCCCACACAAGGCACGGCATAAACCACACACAAGGCACGGCATAAACCACACACAAGACACGGCATAAACCACACACAAGACACGGCATAAACTCCGCACAAGGCACGGCATAAACCCCACACAAGGCACGGCATAAACCCCACACAAGACACGGCATAAACCACACACAAGGCATGGCATAAACCACACACAAGACATGGCATAAACCACACACAAGACACGGCATAAACCCCACACAAGGCACGGCATAAACCACACACAAGGCACGGCATAAACCCCACACAAGGCACGGCATAAACCACACACAAGGCACGACATAAACCCCACACAAGACACGGCATAAACCGCACACAAGGCATGGCATAAACCACACACAAGACATGGCATAAACCACACACAAGGCATGGCATAAACCCCACACAAGACACGGCATAAACCCCACAAAAGACACGGCATAAACCCCACACAAGGCATGGCATAAACCACACACAAGACACGGCGTAAATCCCACACAAGACCCGGCATAAACCACACAAGACACGGCATAAACTCCACACAAGACACGGCATGAACCACACAAGACACGGCATAAACTCCACACAAGGCACGGCATAAACCACACACAAGACATGGCATAAACCACACACAAGGTATGGCATAAACCACACACAAGACATGGCATAAACTCCACACAAGACACGGCATAAACCCCACACAAGACACGGCATAAACCCCACACAAGGCACGGCATAAACCCCACACAAGGCACGGCATAAACCCCACACAAGACACGGCATAAACTCCACTCAAGGCACGGCATAAAACCCACAAAAGACACGGCATAAACCCCACACAAGGCACGGCATAAACCACACACAAGACACGCCGTAAATCCCACACAAGACCCGGCATAAACCCCACAAGACACGGCATAAACTCCACACAAGACACGGCATGAACCAAACAAGACACGGCATAAACTTCACACAAGGCACGGCATAAACCACACACAAGACACGGCATAAACCCCACACAAGGCACGGCATAAACCACACACAAGACATGGCATAAACCCCACAAGACACGGCATAAACCCCACACAAGACACGGCATAAACCACACACAAGGCACGGCATAAACCACACAAGACACGGCATGAACTCCACACAAGACACGGCATAAACCACACAAGACATGGCATAAGCCCCACACAAGACACGGCATAAACCCCACACAAGGCATGGCATAAACCCCACACAAGGCATGGCATAAACCACACACAAGACACGGCATAACCCCCCACACAAGGCACGGCATAAACCACACACAAGACACGGCATAAACTCCACAAAAGACACGGCATAAACCCCACACAAGGCACGGCATAAACTCCACACAAGGCAGGGCATAAACCCCACAAAAGGCACGGCATAAATCCCACACAAGGCACGGCATAAACCCCACAAAAGGCACGGCATAAATCCCACACAAGGCACGGCATAAACCACACACAAGACATGGCATAAACCCCACACAAAGCATGGCATAAACCCCACACAAGGCACGGCATAAACCACACACAAGACACGGCATAAACCACACAAGACACGGCATAAACCCCACTCAAGGCATGGCATAAACCCCACACAAGGCACGGCATAAACCCCACACAAGGCATGGCATAAACCACAAACAAAACACGGCATAAACCCCACACAAGGCACGGCATAAACCACACACAAGACATGGCATAAACCCCACACAAGACACGGCATAAACCCCACACAAGGCACGGCATAAACCACACACAAGACACGGCATAAACCCCACACAAGGCATGGCATAAACCACACACAAGACACGGCATAAACCCCACACAAGGCACGGCATAAACCACACACAAGACATGGCATAAACCCCACACAAGACACGGCATAAACCCCACTCAAGGCATGGCATAAACCCCACACAAGACACGGCATAAACCCCACACAAGGCACGGCATAAACCACACACAAGACACGGCATAAACCCCACACAAGGCACGGCATAAACCACACACAAGGCATGGCATAAACCCCACACAAGACACGGCATAAACCCCACACAAGGCACGGCATAAACCACACACAAGACACGGCATAAACCGCACAAGACACGGCATAAACCCCACTCAAGGCATGGCATAAACCCCACACAAGGCACGGCATAAACCCCACACAAGACATGGCATAAACCACACACAAGACACGGCATAAACCCCACACAAGGCACGACATAAACCACACACAAGACATGGCATAAACCCAACACAAGACACGGCATAAATCCCACACAAGGCACGGCATAAACCCCACACAAGACACGGCATAAACCCCACACAAGGCACGGCATAAACCACACACAAGACATGGCATAAACCCCACAGTAGACACGGCATAAACCCCACACAAGGCACGGCATAAACCACACACAAGACACGGCATAAACCCCACACAAGGCACGGCATAAACCCCACACAAGACACGGCATAAACTCCACACAAGGCACGGCATAAACCCCACAAAAGACACGGCATAAACCCCACACAAGGCACGGCATAAACCACACACAAGACACGGCATAAACCCCACACAAGGCACGGCATAAACCCAACACAAGACACGGCATAAACCACACACAAGACACGGCATAAACTCCACACAAGGCACGGCATAAACCCCACTCAAGGCACGGCATAAACCACACACAAGACACGGCATAAACCCCACACAAGGCACGGCATAAACCACACACAAGACACGGCATAAACCCCACACAAGGCACGGCATAAACCCCACACAAGAAACGGCATAAACTCCACACAAGGCACGGCATAAACCCCACAAAAGACACGGCTTAAACCCCACACAAGGCACGGCATAAACCACACACAAGACACGGCATAAACCCCACACAAGGCACGGCATAAACCCCACACAAGGCACGGCATAAACCACACACAAGACACGGCATAAACCCCACACAAGGCACGGCATAAACCACACACAAGACACAGCATAAACCCCACACAAGGCACGGTATAAACTCCACACAAGGCACGGCATAAACCACACACAAGACACGGCATAAACCACACACAAGACACGGCATAAACTCCACACAAGGCACGGCATAAACCCCACACAAGGCACGGCATAAACCCCACACAGGACACGGCATAAACCACACACAAGGCACGGCATAAACCCCACACAAGGCACGGCATAAACTCCACACAAGACACGGCATAAACCACACACAAGGCACGGCATAAACTCCACACAAGGCACGGCATAAACCCCACACAAGGCACGGCATAAACCCCACACAAGACACGGCATAAACCCCACACAAGACACAGCATAAACCTCACAGAAAGCACGGCATAAACCCCACACAATACACGGCATAAACCCCACACAATACACGGCATAAACTCCACACAAGGCACGGCATAAACCCCAACATGACACAGCATAAACCCCACACAAGACACGGCATAAACCCCACACAAGACACGGCATAAACTCCACACAAGGCACGGCATAAACCCCACACAAGGCACTACATAAACCCCACAATATACACGGCATAAACTCCACACAAGACACGGCATAAACCCCACACAAGGCACGGCATAAACCCCACACAAGACACGGCATAAACCCCACAGAAGGCACTACATAAACCCCACACAATACACGGCATAAACTCCACACAAGGCACGGCATAAACCCCACACATGACACGGCATAAACCCCACACAAGGCACGGCATAAACTGCACACAAGACACGGCATAAACCCCACACAAGACACGGCATAAACTCCACACAAGGCACGGCATAATCCACACACAAGACACGGCATAAACCACACACAAGACACGGCATAAACTCCACACAAGGCACGGCATAAACCCCACACAAGGCACGGCATAAACCCCACGCAAGACACGGCATAAACCACACACAAGGCATGGCATAAACCACACACAAGACATGGCATAAACCCCACACAAGGCACGGCATAAACCACACACAAGGCACGGCATAAACTCCACACAAGGCACGGCATAAACCCCACACAAGGCACGGCATAAACCCAACACAAGACACGGCATAAACCACACACAAGACACGGCAAAAACTCCACACAAGGCACGGCATAAACCCCACACAAGGCACGGCATAAACCCCACACAAGACACGGCATAAACCACACACAAGGCATGGCATAAACCCCACATAAGGCACGGCATAAACCACACACAAGGCACGGCATAAACCACACACAAGGCACGGCAAAAACCACACATAAGACATGGCATAAACCACACACAAGGCATGGCATAAACCACACACAAGACATGGCATAAACTCCACACAAGACACGGCATAAACCCTACACAAGACACGGCATAAACCCCACAAAAGACACGGCATAAACCCCACATAATGCACGGCATAAACCACACACAAGACACGGCGTAAACCCCACACAAGACCCGGCATAAACCACACAAGACACGGCATAAACTCCACACAAGACACGGCATAAACTACACAAGACACGGCATAAACTCCACACAAGGCACGGCATAAACCACACACAAGACACGGCATAAACCCCACACAAGGCACGGCATAAACCACACACAAGACATGGCATAAACCCCACAAGACACGGCATAAACCCCACACAAGACACGGCATAAACCCCACACAAGGCACGGCATAAACCACACAAGACACGGCATAAACTCCACACAAGCCACGGCATAAACCACACAAGACACGGCATAAACCCCACACAAGACACGGCATAAACCCCACACAAGACATGGCATAAACCCCACACAAGGCATGGCATAAACCACACACAAGACACGGCATAAACCCCACACAAGGCACGGCATAAACCACACACAAGACACGGCATAAACTCCACACAAGACACGGCATAAACCCCACACAAGGCACGGCATAAACTCCACACAAGGCACGGCATAAACCCCACAAAAGGCACGGCATAAATCCCACACAAGGCACGGCATAAACCCCACAAAAGGCACGGCATAAATCCCACACAAGGCACGGCATAGACCACACACAAGACATGGCATAAACCCCACACAAGGCATGGCATAAACCCCACACAAGGCACGGCATAAACCACACAAAAGACACGGCATGAACCCCAAACAAGACACGGCATAAACCCCACACAAGACACGGCATAAACCACACACAAGGCACGGCATAAACCACACACAAGACACGGCATAAACCACACAAGACACGGCATAAACCCCACTCAAGGCATGGCATAAACCCCACACAAGGCACGGCATAAACCCCACACAAGGCATGGCATAAACCACACACAAGACACGGCATAAACCCCACACAAGGCACGGCATAAACCACACACAAGAAATGGCATAAACCCCACACAAGACACGGCATAAACCCCACACAAGGCACGGCATAAACCACTCACAAGACACGGCATAAACCCCACACAAGGCATGGCATAAACCACACGCAAGACACGGCATAAACCCCACACAAGGCACGGCATAAACCACACACAAGACATGGCATAAACCCCACACAAGACACGGCATAAACCCCACACAAGGCACGGCATAAACAACACACAAGACACGGCATAAACCACACAAGACACGGCATAAACCCCACTCAAGGCATGGCATAAACCCCACACAAGACACGGCATAAACCCCACACAAGGCACGGCATAAACCACACACAAGACACGGCATAAACCCCACACAAGGCCTGGCATAAACCACACACAAGACATGGCATAAACCCCACACAAGACACGGCATAAACCCCACACAAGGCACGGCATAAACCACACACAAGACACGGCATAAACCGCACAAGACACGGCATAAACCCCACTCAAGGCATGGCATAAACCCCACACAAGGCACGGCATAAACCCCACACAAGGCATGGCATAAACCGCACACAAGACACGGCATAAACCCCACACAAGGCACGGCATAAACCACACACAAGACATGGCATAAACCCAACACAAGACACGGCATAAATCCCACACAAGGCACGGCATAAACCACACACAAGACACGGCATAAACCCCACACAAGGCACGGCATAAACCACACACAAGACATGGCATAAACCCCACACAAGACACGGCATAAACCCCACACAAGGCACGGCATAAACCACACACAAGACACGGCATAAACCCCACACAAGGCACGGCATAAACCCCACACAAGACACGGCATAAACTCCATACAAGGCACGGCATAAACCCCACGAAAGACACGGCATAAACCCCACACAAGGCACGGCATAAACCACACACTAGACACGGCATAAACCCCAAACAAGGCACGGCATAAACCCAACACAAGACACGGCATAAACCACACACAAGACACGGCATAAACTCCACACAAGGCACGGCATAAACCCCACACAAGGCACGGCATAAACCACACACAAGACACGGCATAAACCCCACACAAGGCACGGCATAAACCACACACAAGACACGGCATAAACACCACACAAGGCATGGCATACACCCCACACAAGAAACGGCATAAACTCCACACAAGGCACGGCATAAACCCCACAAAAGACACGGCTTAAACCCCACACAAGGCACGGCATAAACCACACACAAGACACGGCATAAACCCCACACAAGGCACGGCATAAACCACACACAAGGCACGGCATAAACCACACACAAGACACGGCATAAACCCCACACAAGGCACGGCATAAACCACACACAAGACACGGCATAAACCCCACACAAGGCACGGCATAAACTCCACACAAGGCACGGCATAAACCACACACAAGACACGGCATAAACCACACACAAGACACGGCATAAACTCCGCACAAGGCACGGCATAAACCCCACACAAGGCACGGCATAAACCCCACACAAGACACGGCATAAACCACACACAAGGCATGGCATAAACCACACACAAGACATGGCATAAACCACACACAAGACACGGCGTAAATCCCACACAAGACCCGGCATAAACCACACAAGACACGGCATAAACTCCACACAAGACACGGCATGAACCACACAAGACACGGCATAAACTCCACACAAGGCACGGCATAAACCACACACAAGACATGGCATAAACCACACACAAGACATGGCATAAACCACACACAAGGCATGGCATAAACCCCACACAAGACACGGCATAAACCCCACAAAAGACACGGCATAAACCCCACACAAGGCACGGCATAAACCACACACAAGGCACGACATAAACCCCACACAAGACACGGCATAAACCGCACACAAGGCATGGCATAAACCACACACAAGACATGGCATAAACCACACACAAGACACGGCATAAACCCCACACAAGGCACGGCATAAACCACACACAAGGCACGGCATAAACCACACACAAGACACGGCATAAACCACACACAAGACACGGCATAAACTCCGCACAAGGCACGGCATAAACCCCACACAAGGCACGGCATAAACCCCACACAAGACACGGCATAAACCACACACAAGGCATGGCATAAACCACACACAAGACATGGCATAAACCACACACAAGACACGGCATAAACCCCACACAAGGCACGGCATAAACCACACACAAGGCACGGCATAAACCCCACACAAGGCACGGCATAAACCACACACAAGGCACGACATAAACCCCACACAAGACACGGCATAAACCGCACACAAGGCATGGCATAAACCACACACAAGACATGGCATAAACCACACACAAGGCATGGCATAAACCCCACACAAGACACGGCATAAACCCCACAAAAGACACGGCATAAACCCCACACAAGGCATGGCATAAACCACACACAAGACACGGCGTAAATCCCACACAAGACCCGGCATAAACCACACAAGACACGGCATAAACTCCACACAAGACACGGCATGAACCACACAAGACACGGCATAAACTCCACACAAGGCACGGCATAAACCACACACAAGACATGGCATAAACCACACACAAGGTATGGCATAAACCACACACAAGACATGGCATAAACTCCACACAAGACACGGCATAAACCCCACACAAGACACGGCATAAACCCCACACAAGGCACGGCATAAACCCCACACAAGGCACGGCATAAACCCCACACAAGACACGGCATAAACTCCACTCAAGGCACGGCATAAAACCCACAAAAGACACGGCATAAACCCCACACAAGGCACGGCATAAACCACACACAAGACACGCCGTAAATCCCACACAAGACCCGGCATAAACCCCACAAGACACGGCATAAACTCCACACAAGACACGGCATGAACCAAACAAGACACGGCATAAACTTCACACAAGGCACGGCATAAACCACACACAAGACACGGCATAAACCCCACACAAGGCACGGCATAAACCACACACAAGACATGGCATAAACCCCACAAGACACGGCATAAACCCCACACAAGACACGGCATAAACCACACACAAGGCACGGCATAAACCACACAAGACACGGCATGAACTCCACACAAGACACGGCATAAACCACACAAGACATGGCATAAGCCCCACACAAGACACGGCATAAACCCCACACAAGGCATGGCATAAACCCCACACAAGGCATGGCATAAACCACACACAAGACACGGCATAACCCCCCACACAAGGCACGGCATAAACCACACACAAGACACGGCATAAACTCCACAAAAGACACGGCATAAACCCCACACAAGGCACGGCATAAACTCCACACAAGGCAGGGCATAAACCCCACAAAAGGCACGGCATAAATCCCACACAAGGCACGGCATAAACCCCACAAAAGGCACGGCATAAATCCCACACAAGGCACGGCATAAACCACACACAAGACATGGCATAAACCCCACACAAAGCATGGCATAAACCCCACACAAGGCACGGCATAAACCACACACAAGACACGGCATAAACCACACAAGACACGGCATAAACCCCACTCAAGGCATGGCATAAACCCCACACAAGGCACGGCATAAACCCCACACAAGGCATGGCATAAACCACAAACAAAACACGGCATAAACCCCACACAAGGCACGGCATAAACCACACACAAGACATGGCATAAACCCCACACAAGACACGGCATAAACCCCACACAAGGCACGGCATAAACCACACACAAGACACGGCATAAACCCCACACAAGGCATGGCATAAACCACACACAAGACACGGCATAAACCCCACACAAGGCACGGCATAAACCACACACAAGACATGGCATAAACCCCACACAAGACACGGCATAAACCCCACTCAAGGCATGGCATAAACCCCACACAAGACACGGCATAAACCCCACACAAGGCACGGCATAAACCACACACAAGACACGGCATAAACCCCACACAAGGCACGGCATAAACCACACACAAGGCATGGCATAAACCCCACACAAGACACGGCATAAACCCCACACAAGGCACGGCATAAACCACACACAAGACACGGCATAAACCGCACAAGACACGGCATAAACCCCACTCAAGGCATGGCATAAACCCCACACAAGGCACGGCATAAACCCCACACAAGACATGGCATAAACCACACACAAGACACGGCATAAACCCCACACAAGGCACGACATAAACCACACACAAGACATGGCATAAACCCAACACAAGACACGGCATAAATCCCACACAAGGCACGGCATAAACCCCACACAAGACACGGCATAAACCCCACACAAGGCACGGCATAAACCACACACAAGACATGGCATAAACCCCACAGTAGACACGGCATAAACCCCACACAAGGCACGGCATAAACCACACACAAGACACGGCATAAACCCCACACAAGGCACGGCATAAACCCCACACAAGACACGGCATAAACTCCACACAAGGCACGGCATAAACCCCACAAAAGACACGGCATAAACCCCACACAAGGCACGGCATAAACCACACACAAGACACGGCATAAACCCCACACAAGGCACGGCATAAACCCAACACAAGACACGGCATAAACCACACACAAGACACGGCATAAACTCCACACAAGGCACGGCATAAACCCCACTCAAGGCACGGCATAAACCACACACAAGACACGGCATAAACCCCACACAAGGCACGGCATAAACCACACACAAGACACGGCATAAACCCCACACAAGGCACGGCATAAACCCCACACAAGAAACGGCATAAACTCCACACAAGGCACGGCATAAACCCCACAAAAGACACGGCTTAAACCCCACACAAGGCACGGCATAAACCACACACAAGACACGGCATAAACCCCACACAAGGCACGGCATAAACCCCACACAAGGCACGGCATAAACCACACACAAGACACGGCATAAACCCCACACAAGGCACGGCATAAACCACACACAAGACACAGCATAAACCCCACACAAGGCACGGTATAAACTCCACACAAGGCACGGCATAAACCACACACAAGACACGGCATAAACCACACACAAGACACGGCATAAACTCCACACAAGGCACGGCATAAACCCCACACAAGGCACGGCATAAACCCCACACAGGACACGGCATAAACCACACACAAGGCACGGCATAAACCCCACACAAGGCACGGCATAAACTCCACACAAGACACGGCATAAACCACACACAAGGCACGGCATAAACTCCACACAAGGCACGGCATAAACCCCACACAAGGCACGGCATAAACCCCACACAAGACACGGCATAAACCCCACACAAGACACAGCATAAACCTCACAGAAAGCACGGCATAAACCCCACACAATACACGGCATAAACCCCACACAATACACGGCATAAACTCCACACAAGGCACGGCATAAACCCCAACATGACACAGCATAAACCCCACACAAGACACGGCATAAACCCCACACAAGACACGGCATAAACTCCACACAAGGCACGGCATAAACCCCACACAAGGCACTACATAAACCCCACAATATACACGGCATAAACTCCACACAAGACACGGCATAAACCCCACACAAGGCACGGCATAAACCCCACACAAGACACGGCATAAACCCCACAGAAGGCACTACATAAACCCCACACAATACACGGCATAAACTCCACACAAGGCACGGCATAAACCCCACACATGACACGGCATAAACCCCACACAAGGCACGGCATAAACTGCACACAAGACACGGCATAAACCCCACACAAGACACGGCATAAAACCCACACACGACACGGCTTAAATCACACACAAGACACGGCATAAACTCCACACAAGGCACGGCATAAACTCCACACAAGACACGGCATAAACCCCACACATGACACTGCATAAACCCCACACAAGACACGGCATAAACCCCACACAAGGCACGGCATAAACTGCACAGAAGGCACGGCATAAACTCCACAAAAGACACGGCATAAACCCCACACAAGACACGGCATAAACCCCACACAAGACACGGCATAAACCCCACACAAGGCACGGCATAAACCCCACACAAGGTACGGCATAAACCCCACATAAAGCACGGCATAAACCACACAAAAGACATGGCATAAACTCCACACAAGACACGGCATAAACCCCACACAAGACACGGCATAAACCCCACACAAGGCACGGCATAAACCACACACAAGACACGGCATAAACCCCACACAAGGCACGGCATAAACCCCACACAAGGCACGGCATAAACCCCACACAAGACACGGCATAAACCCCACACAAGACACGGCATAAACCCCACACAAGGCACGGCATAAACCACACAAAAGACATGGCATAAACTCCACACAAGACACGGCATAAACCCCACACAAGACACGGCATAAACCCCACACAAGGCACGGCATAAACCACACACAAGACACGGCATAAACCCCACACAAGGCACGGCATAAACCACACACAAGACACGGCATAAACCCCACACAAGGCACGGCATAAACCCCACAAAAGACACGGCATAAACCCCACACAAGGCACGGCATAAACCACACACAAGACACGGCATAAACCCCACACAAGGCACGGCATAAACCCCACACTAGGCACGGCATAAACCACACACAAGACACGGCATAAACCCCACACAAGGCACGGCATAAACCACACACAAGACACGGCATAAACCCCACACAAGGCACGGCATAAACTCCACACAAGGCACGGCATAATCCACACACAAGACACGGCATAAACCACACACAAGACACGGCATAAACTCCACACAAGGCACGGCATAAACCCCACACAAGGCACGGCATAAACCCCACGCAAGACACGGCATAAACCACACACAAGGCATGGCATAAACCACACACAAGACATGGCATAAACCCCACACAAGGCACGGCATAAACCACACACAAGGCACGGCATAAACTCCACACAAGGCACGGCATAAACCCCACACAAGGCACGGCATAAACCCAACACAAGACACGGCATAAACCACACACAAGACACGGCAAAAACTCCACACAAGGCACGGCATAAACCCCACACAAGGCACGGCATAAACCCCACACAAGACACGGCATAAACCACACACAAGGCATGGCATAAACCCCACATAAGGCACGGCATAAACCACACACAAGGCACGGCATAAACCACACACAAGGCACGGCAAAAACCACACATAAGACATGGCATAAACCACACACAAGGCATGGCATAAACCACACACAAGACATGGCATAAACTCCACACAAGACACGGCATAAACCCTACACAAGACACGGCATAAACCCCACAAAAGACACGGCATAAACCCCACATAATGCACGGCATAAACCACACACAAGACACGGCGTAAACCCCACACAAGACCCGGCATAAACCACACAAGACACGGCATAAACTCCACACAAGACACGGCATAAACTACACAAGACACGGCATAAACTCCACACAAGGCACGGCATAAACCACACACAAGACACGGCATAAACCCCACACAAGGCACGGCATAAACCACACACAAGACATGGCATAAACCCCACAAGACACGGCATAAACCCCACACAAGACACGGCATAAACCCCACACAAGGCACGGCATAAACCACACAAGACACGGCATAAACTCCACACAAGCCACGGCATAAACCACACAAGACACGGCATAAACCCCACACAAGACACGGCATAAACCCCACACAAGACATGGCATAAACCCCACACAAGGCATGGCATAAACCACACACAAGACACGGCATAAACCCCACACAAGGCACGGCATAAACCACACACAAGACACGGCATAAACTCCACACAAGACACGGCATAAACCCCACACAAGGCACGGCATAAACTCCACACAAGGCACGGCATAAACCCCACAAAAGGCACGGCATAAATCCCACACAAGGCACGGCATAAACCCCACAAAAGGAACGGCATAAATCCCACACAAGGCACGGCATAGACCACACACAAGACATGGCATAAACCCCACACAAGGCATGGCATAAACCCCACACAAGGCACGGCATAAACCACACAAAAGACACGGCATGAACCCCAAACAAGACACGGCATAAACCTCACACAAGACACGGCATAAACCACACACAAGGCACGGCATAAACCACACACAAGACACGGCATAAACCACACAAGACACGGCATAAACCCCACTCAAGGCATGGCATAAACCCCACACAAGGCACGGCATAAACCCCACACAAGGCATGGCATAAACCACACACAAGACACGGCATAAACCCCACACAAGGCACGGCATAAACCACACACAAGAAATGGCATAAACCCCACACAAGACACGGCATAAACCCCACACAAGGCACGGCATAAACCACTCACAAGACACGGCATAAACCCCACACAAGGCATGGCATAAACCACACGCAAGACACGGCATAAACCCCACACAAGGCACGGCATAAACCACACACAAGACATGGCATAAACCCCACACAAGACACGGCATAAACCCCACACAAGGCACGGCATAAACAACACACAAGACACGGCATAAACCACACAAGACACGGCATAAACCCCACTCAAGGCATGGCATAAACCCCACACAAGACACGGCATAAACCCCACACAAGGCACGGCATAAACCACACACAAGACACGGCATAAACCCCACACAAGGCCTGGCATAAACCACACACAAGACATGGCATAAACCCCACACAAGACACGGCATAAACCCCACACAAGGCACGGCATAAACCACACACAAGACACGGCATAAACCGCACAAGACACGGCATAAACCCCACTCAAGGCATGGCATAAACCCCACACAAGGCACGGCATAAACCCCACACAAGGCATGGCATAAACCGCACACAAGACACGGCATAAACCCCACACAAGGCACGGCATAAACCACACACAAGACATGGCATAAACCCAACACAAGACACGGCATAAATCCCACACAAGGCACGGCATAAACCACACACAAGACACGGCATAAACCCCACACAAGGCACGGCATAAACCACACACAAGACATGGCATAAACCCCACACAAGACACGGCATAAACCCCACACAAGGCACGGCATAAACCACACACAAGACACGGCATAAACCCCACACAAGGCACGGCATAAACCCCACACAAGACACGGCATAAACTCCATACAAGGCACGGCATAAACCCCACGAAAGACACGGCATAAACCCCACACAAGGCACGGCATAAACCACACACTAGACACGGCATAAACCCCAAACAAGGCACGGCATAAACCCAACACAAGACACGGCATAAACCACACACAAGACACGGCATAAACTCCACACAAGGCACGGCATAAACCCCACACAAGGCACGGCATAAACCACACACAAGACACGGCATAAACCCCACACAAGGCACGGCATAAACCACACACAAGACACGGCATAAACACCACACAAGGCACGGCATACACCCCACACAAGAAACGGCATAAACTCCACACAAGGCACGGCATAAACCCCACAAAAGACACGGCTTAAACCCCACACAAGGCACGGCATAAACCACACACAAGACACGGCATAAACCCCACACAAGGCACGGCATAAACCCCACACAAGGCACGGCATAAACCACACACAAGACACGGCATAAACCCCACACAAGGCACGGCATAAACCACACACAAGACACGGCATAAACCCCACACAAGGCACGGCATAAACTCCACACAAGGCACGGCATAAACCACACACAAGACACGGCATAAACCACACACAAGACACGGCATAAACTCCGCACAAGGCACGGCATAAACCCCACACAAGGCACGGCATAAACCCCACACAAGACACGGCATAAACCACACACAAGGCATGGCATAAACCACACACAAGACATGGCATAAACCCCACACAAGGCACGGCATAAACCACACACAAGGCACGGCATAAACTCCACACAAGGCACGGCATAAACCCCACACAAGGCACGGCATAAACCCCACACAAGACACGGAATAAACCCCACACAAGACACAGCATAAACCCCACAGAAAGTACGGCATAAACCCCACACAATACACGGCATAAACCCCACACAATACACGGCATAAACTCCACACAAGGCACGGCATAAACCCCAACATGACACGGCATAAACCCCACACAAGACACGGCATAAACCCCACACAAGACACGGCATAAACTCCACACAAGGCACGGCATAAACCCCACACAAGGCACTACATAAACCCCACAATATACACGGCATAAACTCCACACAAGACACGGCATAAACCCCACACAAGGCACGTCATAAACCCCACACAAGACACGGCATAAACCCCACAGAAGGCACTACATAAACCCCACACAATACACGGCATAAACTCCACACAAGGCACGGCATAAACCCCACACATGACACGGCATAAACCCCACACAAGGCACGGCATAAACTCCATACAAGACACGGCATAAACCCCACACAAGACACGGCATAAAACCCACACATGACACGGCTTAAATCACACACAAGACACGGCATAAACTCCACACAAGGCACGGCATAAACTCCACACAAGACACGGCATAAACCCCACACATGACACTGCATAAACCCCACACAAGACACGGCATAAACCCCACACAAGGCACGGCATAAACTGCACACAAGGCACGGCATAAACTCCACACAAGACACGGCATAAACCCCACACAAGACACGGCATAAACCCCACACAAGACACGGCATAAACCCCACACAAGGCACGGCATAAACCCCACACAAGGCACGGTATAAACCCCACACAAGGCACGGCATAAACCACACACAAGACACGGCATAAACCACACACAAGACACGGCATAAACCCCACACAAGGCACGGCATAAACCACACACAAGACACGGCATAAACCCCACACAAGGCACGGCATAAACCCCACTCAAGGCACGGCATAAACCCCACACAAGACACGGCATAAACCCCACACAAGGCACGGCATAAACCCCACACAAGACACGGCATAAACCACACACAAGGCATGGCATAAACCCCACACAAGGCACGGCATAAACCACACACAAGGCACGACATAAACCCCACACAAGACACGGCATAAACCACACACAAGGCATGGCATAAACCACACACAAGACATGGCATAAACCACACACAAGGCATGGCATAAACCCCACACAAGATACGGCATAAACCACACACAAGACACGGCATAAACCCCACATAAGGCACGGCATAAACCACACACAAGGCACGGCATAAACCACACACAAGGCACGGCATAAACCACACACAAGACATGGCATAAACCACACACAAGGCATGGCATAAACCGCACACAAGACATGGCATAAACTCCACACAAGACACGGCATAAACCCCACACAAGACACGGCATAAACCCCACACAAGACACGGCATAAACCCCACACAAGACACAGCATAAACCCCACAGAAAGCACGGCATAAACCCCACACAATACACGGCATAAACCCCACACAATACACGACATAAACTCCACACAAGGCACGGCATAAACCCCAACATGACACAGCATAAACCCCACACAAGACACGGCATAAACCCCACACAAGACACGGCATAAACTCCACACAAGGCACGGCATAAACCCCACACAAGGCACTACATAAACCCCACAATATACACGGCATAAACTCCACACAAGACACGGCATAAACCCCACACAAGGCACGGCATAAACCCCACACAAGACACGGCATAAACCCCACAGAAGGCACTACATAAACCCCACACAATACACGGCATAAACTCCACACAAGGCACGGCATAAACCCCACACATGACACGGCATAAACCCCACACAAGGCACGGCATAAACTGCACACAAGACACGGCATAAACCCCACACAAGACACGGAATAAAACCCACACACGACACGGCTTAAATCACACACAAGACACGGCATAAACTCCACACAAGGCACGGCATAAACTCCACACAAGACACGGCATAAACCCCACACATGACACTGCATAAACCCCACACAAGACACGGCATAAACCCCACACAAGGCACGGCATAAACTGCACAGAAGGCACGGCATAAACTCCACAAAAGACACGGCATAAACCCCACACAAGACACGGCATAAACCCCACACAAGACACGGCATAAACCCCACACAAGGCACGGCATAAACCCCACACAAGGCACGGCATAAACCCCACACAAAGCACGGCATAAACCACACACAAGACACGGCATAAACCACACACAAGACACGGCATAAACCCCACACAAGGCACGGCATAAACCACACACAAGACACGGCATAAACCCCACACAAGGCACGGCATAAACCCGACACAAGGCACGGCAAAAACCCCACACAAGACACGGCATAAACCCCACACAAGACACGGCATAAACCCCACACAAGGCACGCCATAAACCACACAAAAGACATGGCATAAACTCCACACAAGACACGGCATAAACCCCACACAAGACACGGCATAAACCCCACACAAGGCACGGCATAAACCACACACAAGACACGGCATAAACCCCACACAAGGCACGGCATAAACCACACACAAGACACGGCATAAACCCCACACAAGGCACGGCATAAACCCCACAAAAGACACGGCATAAACCCCACACAAGGCACGGCATAAACCACACACAAGACACGGCATAAACCCCACACAAGGCACGGCATAAACCCCACACTAGGCACGGCATAAACCACACACAAGACACGGCATAAACCCCACACAAGGCACGGCATAAACCACACACAAGACACGGCATAAACCCCACACAAGGCACGGCATAAACTCCACACAAGGCACGGCATAATCCACACACAAGACACGGCATAAACCACACACAAGACACGGCATAAACTCCACACAAGGCACGGCATAAACCCCACACAAGGCACGGCATAAACCCCACGCAAGACACGGCATAAACCACACACAAGGCATGGCATAAACCACACACAAGACATGGCATAAACCCCACACAAGGCACGGCATAAACCACACACAAGGCACGGCATAAACTCCACACAAGGCACGGCATAAACCCCACACAAGGCACGGCATAAACCCAACACAAGACACGGCATAAACCACACACAAGACACGGCAAAAACTCCACACAAGGCACGGCATAAACCCCACACAAGGCACGGCATAAACCCCACACAAGACACGGCATAAAACACACACAAGGCATGGCATAAACCCCACATAAGGCACGGCATAAACCACACACAAGGCACGGCATAAACCACACACAAGGCACGGCAAAAACCACACACAAGACATGGCATAAACCACACACAAGGCATGGCATAAACCACACACAAGACATGGCATAAACTCCACACAAGACACGGCATAAACCCTACACAAGACACGGCATAAACCCCACAAAAGACACGGCATAAACCCCACATAATGCACGGCATAAACCACACACAAGACACGGCGTAAACCCCACACAAGACCCGGCATAAACCACACAAGACACGGCATAAACTCCACACAAGACACGGCATAAACTACACAAGACACGGCATAAACTCCACACAAGGCACGGCATAAACCACACACAAGACACGGCATAAACCCCACACAAGGCACGGCATAAACCACACACAAGACATGGCATAAACCCCACAAGACACGGCATAAACCCCACACAAGACACGGCATAAACCCCACACAAGGCACGGCATAAACCACACAAGACACGGCATAAACTCCACACAAGCCACGGCATAAACCACACAAGACACGGCATAAACCCCACACAAGACACGGCATAAACCCCACACAAGACATGGCATAAACCCCACACAAGGCATGGCATAAACCACACACAAGACACGGCATAAACCCCACACAAGGCACGGCATAAACCACACACAAGACACGGCATAAACTCCACACAAGACACGGCATAAACCCCACACAAGGCACGGCATAAACTCCACACAAGGCACGGCATAAACCCCACAAAAGGCACGGCATAAATCCCACACAAGGCACGGCATAAACCCCACAAAAGGCACGGCATAAATCCCACACAAGGCACGGCATAGACCACACACAAGACATGGCATAAACCCCACACAAGGCATGGCATAAACCCCACACAAGGCACGGCATAAACCACACAAAAGACACGGCATAAACCCCAAACAAGACACGGCATAAACCCCACACAAGACACGGCATAAACCACACACAAGGCACGGCATAAACCACACACAAGACACGGCATAAACCACACAAGACACGGCATAAACCCCACTCAAGGCATGGCATAAACCCCACACAAGGCACGGCATAAACCCCACACAAGGCATGGCATAAACCACACACAAGACACGGCATAAACCCCACACAAGGCACGGCATAAACCACACACAAGAAATGGCATAAACCCCACACAAGACACGGCATAAACCCCACACAAGGCACGGCATAAACCACTCACAAGACACGGCATAAACCCCACACAAGGCATGGCATAAACCACACGCAAGACACGGCATAAACCCCACACAAGGCACGGCATAAACCACACACAAGACATGGCATAAACCCCACACAAGACACGGCATAAACCCCACACAAGGCACGGCATAAACAACACACAAGATACGGCATAAACCACACAAGACACGGCATAAACCCCACTCAAGGCATGGCATAAACCCCACACAAGACACGGCATAAACCCCACACAAGGCACGGCATAAACCACACACAAGACACGGCATAAACCCCACACAAGGCCTGGCATAAACCACACACAAGGCATGGCATAAACCCCACACAAGACACGGCATAAACCCCACACAAGGCACGGCATAAACCACACACAAGACACGGCATAAACCGCACAAGACACGGCATAAACCCCACTCAAGGCATGGCATAAACCCCACACAAGGCACGGCATAAACCCCACACAAGGCATGGCATAAACCGCACACAAGACACGGCATAAACCCCACACAAGGCACGGCATAAACTACACACAAGACATGGCATAAACCCAACACTAGACACGGCATAAATCCCACACAAGGCACGGCATAAACCACACACAAGACACGGCATAAACCCCACACAAGGCACGGCATAAACCACACACAAGACATGGCATAAACCCCACACAAGACACGGCATAAACCCCACACAAGGCACGGCATAAACCACACACAAGACACGGCATAAACCCCACACAAGGCACGGCATAAACCCCACACAAGACACGGCACAAACTCCATACAAGGCACGGGATAAACCCCACGAAAGACACGGCATAAACCCCACACAAGGCACGGCATAAACCACACACAAGACACGGCATAAACGCCAAACAAGGCACGGCATAAACCCAACACAAGACAGGGCATAAACCACACACAAGACACGGCATAAACTCCACACAAGGCACGGCATAAACCCCACACAAGGCACGGCATAAACCACACACAAGACACGGCATAAACCCCACACAAGGCACGGCATAAACCACACACAAGACACGGCATAAACACCACACAAGGCACGGCATACACCCCACACAAGAAACGGCATAAACTCCACACAAGGCACGGCATAAACCCCACAAAAGACACGGCTTAAACCCCACACAAGGCACGGCATAAACCACACACAAGACACGGCATAAACCCCACACAAGGCACGGCATAAACCCCACACAAGGCACGGCATAAACCACACACAAGACACGGCATAAACCCCACACAAGGCACGGCATAAACCACACACAAGACACGGCATAAACCCCACACAAGGCACGGCATAAACTCCACACAAGGCACGGCATAAACCACACACAAGACACGGCATAAACCACACACAAGACACGGCATAAACTCCGCACAAGGCACGGCATAAACCCCACACAAGGCACGGCATAAACCCCACACAAGACACGGCATAAACCACACACAAGGCATGGCATAAACCACACACAAGACATGGCATAAACCCCACACAAGGCACGGCATAAACCACACACAAGGCACGGCATAAACTCCACACAAGGCACGGCATAAACCCCACACAAGGCACGGCATAAACCCCACACAAGACACGGAATAAACCCCACACAAGACACAGCATAAACCCCACAGAAAGTACGGCATAAACCCCACACAATACACGGCATAAACCCCACACAATACACGGCATAAAATCCACACAAGGCACGGCATAAACCCCAACATGACACGGCATAAACCCCACACAAGACACGGCATAAACCCCACACAAGACACGGCATAAACTCCACACAAGGCACGGCATAAACCCCACACAAGGCACTACATAAACCCCACAATATACACGGCATAAACTCCACACAAGACACGGCATAAACCCCACACAAGGCACGTCATAAACCCCACACAAGACACGGCATAAACCCCACAGAAGGCACTACATAAACCCCACACAATACACGGCATAAACTCCACACAAGGCACGGCATAAACCCCACACATGACACGGCATAAACCCCACACAAGGCACGGCATAAACTCCACACAAGACACGGCATAAACCCCACACAAGACACGGCATAAAACCCACACATGACACGGCTTAAATCACACACAAGACACGGCATAAACTCCACACAAGGCACGGCATAAACTCCACACAAGACACGGCATAATCCCCACACATGACACTGCATAAACCCCACACAAGACACGGCATAAACCCCACACAAGGCACGGCATAAACTGCACACAAGGCACGGCATAAACTCCACACAAGACACGGCATAAACCCCACACAAGACACGGCATAAACCCCACACAAGACACGGCATAAACCCCACACAAGGCACGGCATAAACCCCACACAAGGCACGGTATAAACCCCACACAAGGCACGGCATAAACCACACACAAGACACGGCATAAACCACACACAAGACACGGCATAAACCCCACACAAGGCACGGCATAAACCACACACAAGACACGGCATAAACCCCACACAAGGCACGGCATAAACCCCACTCAAGGCACGGCATAAACCCCACACAAGACACGGCATAAACCCCACACAAGGCACGGCATAAACCCCACACAAGACACGGCATAAACCACACACAAGGCATGGCATAAACCACACACAAGACATGGCATAAACCACACACAAGGCACGGCATAAACCCCACACAAGGCACGGCATAAACCACACACAAGGCACGACATAAACCCCACACAAGACACGGCATAAACCACACACAAGGCATGGCATAAACCACACACAAGACATGGCATAAACCACACACAAGGCATGGCATAAACCCCACACAAGATACGGCATAAACCACACACAAGACACGGCATAAACCCCACATAAGGCACGGCATAAACCACACACAAGGCACGGCATAAACCACACACAAGGCACGGCATAAACCACACACAAGACATGGCATAAACCACACACAAGGCATGGCATAAACCGCACACAAGACATGGCATAAACTCCACACAAGACACGGCATAAACCCCACACAAGACACGGCATAAACCCCACAAAAGACACGGCATAAACCCCACATAATGCACGGCATAAACCACACACAAGACACGGCGTAAACCCCACACAAGACCCGGCATAAACCACACAAGACACGGCATAAACTCCACACAAGACACGGCATAAACCACACAAGACACGGCATAAACTCCACACAAGGCACGGCATAAACCACACACAAGACACGGCATAAACCCCACACAAGACACGGCATAAACCACACACAAGACATGGCATAAACCCCACAAGACACGGCATAAACCCCACACAAGACACGGCATAAACCCCACACAAGGCACGGCATAAACCACACAAGACACGGCATAAACTCCACACAAGACACGGCATAAACCACACGAGACACGGCATAAACCCCACACAAGACACGGCATAAACCCCACACAAGACATGGCATAAACCCCACACAAGGCATGGCATAAACCACACACAAGACACGGCATAAACCCCACACAAGGCACGGCATAAACCACACACAAGACACGGCATAAACTCCACACAAGACACGGCATAAACCCCACACAAGGCACGGCATAAACTCCACACAAGGCACGGCATAAACCCCACAAAAGGCACGGCATAAATCCCACACAAGGCACGGCATAGACCACACACAAGACATGGCATAAACCCCACACAAGGCATGGCATAAACCCCACACAAGGCACGGCATAAACCACACAAAAGACACGGCATAAACCCCAAACAAGACACGGCATAAACCCCACAAAAGGCACGGCATAAATCCCACACAAGGCACGGCATAAACCCCACAAAAGGCACGGCATAAATCCCACACAAGGCACGGCATAGACCACACACAAGACATGGCATAAACCCCACACAAGGCATGGCATAAACCCCACACAAGGCACGGCATAAACCACACAAAAGACACGGCATAAACCCCACACAAGACACGGCATAAACCACACACAAGGCACGGCATAAACCACACACAAGACACGGCATAAACCACACAAGACACGGCATAAACCCCACTCAAGGCATGGCATAAACCCCACACAAGGCACGGCATAAACCCCACACAAGGCATGGCATAAACCACACACAAGACACGGCATAAACCCCACACAAGGCACGGCATAAACCACACACAAGAAATGGCATAAACCCCACACAAGACACGGCATAAACCCCACACAAGACACGGCATAAACCACACACAAGACACGGCATAAACCCCACACAAGGCATGGCATAAACCACACGCAAGACACGGCATAATCCCCACACAAGGCACGGCATAAACCACACACAAGACATGGCATAAACCCCACACAAGACACGGCATAAACCCCACACAAGGCACGGCATAAACAACACACAAGACACGGCATAAACCACACAAGACACGGCATTAACCCCACTCAAGGCATGGCATAAACCCCACACAAGACACGGCATAAACCCCACACAAGGCACGGCATAAACCACACACAAGACACGGCATAAACCCCACACAAGGCCTGGCATAAACCACACACAAGGCATGGCATAAACCCCACACAAGACACGGCATAAACCCCACACAAGGCACGGCATAAACCACACACAAGACACGGCATAAACCGCACAAGACACGGCATAAACCCCACTCAAGGCATGGCATAAACCCCACACAAGGCACGGCATAAACCCCACACAAGGCATGGCATAAACCGCACACAAGACACGGCATAAACCCCACACAAGGCACGGCATAAACCACACACAAGACATGGCATAAACCCAACACAAGAGACGGCATAAATCCCACACAAGGCACGGCATAAACCACACACAAGACACGGCATAAACCCCACACAAGGCACGGCATAAACCACACACAAGACATGGCATAAACCCCACACAAGACACGGCATAAACCCCACACAAGGCACGGCATAAACCACACACAAGACACGGCATAAACCCCACACAAGGCACGGCATAAACCCCACACAAGACACGGCATAAACTCCATACAAGGCACGGCATAAACCCCACGAAAGACACGGCATAAACCCCACACAAGGCACGGCATAAACCACACACAAGACACGGCATAAACCCCAAACAAGGCACGGCATAAACCCAACACAAGACACGGCATAAACCACACACAAGACACGGCATAAACTCCACACAAGACACGGCATAAACCCCACACAAGGCACGGCATAAACCACACACAAGACACGGCATAAACCCCACACAAGGCACGGCATAAACCACACACAAGACACGGCATAAACACCACACAAGGCACGGCATACACCCCACACAAGAAACGGCATAAACTCCACACAAGGCACGGCATAAACCCCACAAAAGACACGGCTTAAACCCCACACAAGGCACGGCAAAAACCACACACAAGACACGGCATAAACCCCACACAAGGCACGGCATAAACCCCACACAAGGCACGGCATAAACCACACACAAGACACGGCATAAACCCCACACAAGGCACGGCATAAACCACACACAAGACACGGCATAAACCCCACACAAGGCACGGCATAAACTCCACACAAGGCACGGCATAAACCACACACAAGACACGGCATAAACCACACACAAGACACGGCATAAACTCCGCACAAGGCACGGCATAAACCCCACACAAGGCACGGCATAAACCCCACACAAGACACGGCATAAACCACACACAAGGCATGGCATAAACCACACACAAGACATGGCATAAACCCCACACAAGGCACGGCATAAACCACACACAAGGCACGGCATAAACTCCACACAAGGCACTGCATAAACCCCACACAAGGCACGGCATAAACCACACACAAGACATGGCATAAACCACACACAAGGCATGGCATAAACCACACACAAGACATGGCATAAACCCCACACAATGCACGGCATAAACCACACACAAGGCACGGCATAAACTCCACACAAGGCACGGCATAAACCCCACACAAGGCACGGCATAAACCCAACACAAGACACGGCATAAACCACACACAAGACACGGCAAAAACTCCACACAAGGCAAGGCATAAACCCCACACAAGGCACGGCATAAACCCCACACAAGACATGGCATAAACCACACACAAGGCATGGCATAAACCACACACAAGACATGGCATAAACCCCACACAAGGCACGGCATAAACCACACACAAGGCACGGCATAAACTCCACACAAGGCACGGCATAAACCCCACACAAGGCACGGCATAAACCCAACACAAGACACGGCATAAACCACACATAAGACACGGCAAAAACTCCACACAAGGCACGGCATAAACCCCACACAAGGCACGGCATAAACCCCACACAAGACACGGCATAAACCACACACAAGGCATGGCATAAACCACACACAAGACATGGCATAAACCACACACAAGGCACGGCATAAACCCCACACAAGGCACGGCATAAACCACACACAAGGCACGACATAAACCCCACACAAGACACGGCATAAACCACACACAAGGCATGGCATAAACCACACACAAGACATGGCATAAACCACACACAAGGCATGGCATAAACCCCACACAAGACACGGCATAAACCACACACAAGACACGGCATAAACCCCACATAAGGCACGGCATAAACCACACACAAGGCACGGCATAAACCACACACAAGGCACGGCATAAACCACACACAAGACATGGCATAAACCACACACAAGGCATGGCATAAACCACACACAAGACATGGCATAAACTCCACACAAGACACGGCATAAACCCTACACAAGACACGGCATAAACCCCACAAAAGACACGGCATAAACCCCACATAATGCACGGCATAAACCACACACAAGACACGGCGTAAACCCCACACAAGACCCGGCATAAACCACACAAGACACGGCATAAACTCCACACAAGACACGGCATAAACTACACAAGACACGGCATAATTTCCACACAAGGCACGGCATAAACCACGCACAAGACACGGCATAAACCCCACACAAGGCACGGCATAAACCACACACAAGACATGGCATAAACCCCACAAGACACGGCATAAACCCCACACAAGGCACGGCATAAACCCTACACAAGGCACGGCATAAACCACACAAGACACGGCATAAACTCCACACAAGCCACGGCATAAACCACACAAGACACGGCATAAACCCCACACAAGACACGGCATAAACCCCACACAAGACATGGCATAAACCCCACACAAGGCATGGCATAAACCACACACAAGACACGGCATAAACCCCACACAAGGCACGGCATAAACCACACACAAGACACGGCATAAACTCCACACAAGACACGGCATAAACCCCACACAAGGCACGGCATAAACTCCACACAAGACACGGCATAAACCCCACAAAAGGCACGGCATAAATCCCACACAAGGCACGGACTAAACCCCACAAAAGGCACGGCATAAATCCCACACAAGGCACGGCATAGACCACACACAAGACATGGCATAAACCCCACACAAGGCATGGCATAAACCCCACACAAGGCACGGCATAAACCACACAAAAGACACGGCATAAACCCCAAACAAGACACGGCATAAACCCCACACAAGGCACGGCATAAACCACACACAAGGCACGGCATAAACCACACACAAGACACGGCATAAACCACACAAGACACGGCATAAACCCCACTCAAGGCATGGCATAAACCCCACACAAGGCACGGCATAAACCCCACACAAGGCATGGCATAAACCACACACAAGACACGGCATAAACCCCACACAAGGCACGGCATAAACCACACACAAGAAATGGCATAAACCCCACACAAGACACGGCATATACCCCACACAAGGCACGGCATAAACCACACACAAGACACGGCATAAAGCCCACACAAGGTATGGCATAAACCACACGCAAGACACGGCATAAACCCCACACAAGGCACGGCATAAACCACACACAAGACATGGCATAAACCCCACACAAGACACGGCATAAACCCCACACAAGGCACGGCATAAACAACACACAAGACACGGCATAAACCACACAAGACACGGCATAAACCCCACTCATGGCATGGCATAAACCCCACACAAGACACGGCATAAACCCCACACAAGGCACGGCATAAACCACACACAAGACACGGCATAAACCCCACACAAGGCCTGGCATAAACCACACACAAGGCATGGCATAAACCCCACACAAGACACGGCATAAACCCCACACAAGGCACGGCATAAACCACACACAAGACACGGCATAAACCGCACAAGACACGGCATAAACCCCACTCAAGGCATGGCATAAACCCCACACAAGGCACGGCATAAACCCCACACAAGGCATGGCATAAACCGCACACAAGACACGACATAAACCCCACACAAGGCACGGCATAAACCACACACAAGACATGGCATAAACCCAACACAAGACACGGCATAAATCCCACACAAGGCACGGCATAAACCACACACAAGACACGGCATAAACCCCACACAAGGCACGGCATAAACCACACACAAGACATGGCATAAACCCCACACAAGACACGGCATAAACCCCCTCACAAGGCACGGCATAAACCACACACAAGACACGGCATTAACCCCACACAAGGCACGGCATAAACCCCACACAAGACACGGCATAAACTCCATACAAGGCACGGCATAAACCCCACGAAAGTCACGGCATAAACCCCACACAAGGCACGGCATAAACCACACACAAGACACGGCATAAACCCCAAACAAGGCACGGCATAAACCCAACACAAGACACGGCATAAACCACACACAAGACACGGCATAAACTCCACACAAGGCACGGCATAAACCCCACACAAGGCACGGCATAAACCACACACAAGACACGGCATAAACCCCACACAAGGCACGGCATAAACCACACACAAGACACGGCATAAACACCACACAAGGCACGGCATACACCCCACACAAGAAACGGCATAAACTCCACACAAGGCACGGCATAAACCCCACAAAAGACACGGCTTAAACCCCACACAAGGCACGGCATAAACCACACACAAGACACGGCATAAACCCCACACAAGGCACGGCATAAACCCCACACAAGGCACGGCATAAACCACACACAAGACACGGCATAAACCCCACACAAGGCACGGCATAAACCACACACAAAACACGGCATAAACCCCACACAAGGCACGGCATAAACTCCACACAAGGCACGGCATAAACCACACACAAGACACGGCATAAACCACACACAAGACACGGCATAAACTCCGCACAAGGCACGGCATAAACCCCACACAAGGCACGGCATAAACCCCACACAAGACACGGCATAAACCACACACAAGGCATGGCATAATCCACACGCAAGACATGGCATAAACCCCACACAAGGCACGGCATAAACCACACACAAGGCACGGCATAAACTCCACACAAGGCACGGCATAAACCCCACACAAGGCACGGCATAAACCCCACACAAGACACGGCATAAACCCCACACAAGACACAGCATAAACCCCACAGAAAGTACGGCATAAACCCCACACAATACACGGCATAAACCCCACACAATACACGGCATAAACTCCACACAAGGCACGGCATAAACCCCAACATGACACGGCATAAACTCCACACAAGACACGGCATAAACCCCACACAAGACACGGCATAAACTCCACACAAGGCACGGCATAAACCCCACACAAGGCACTACATAAACCCCACAATATACACGGCATAAACTCCAAACAAGACACGGCATAAACCCCACACAAGGCACGTCATAAACCCCACACAAGACACGGCATAAACCCCACAGAAGGCACTACATAAACCCCACACAATACACGGCATAAACTCCACACAAGGCACGGCATAAACCCCACACATGACACGGCATAAACCCCACACAAGGCACGGCATAAACTCCACACAAGACACGGCATAAACCCCACACAAGACACGGCATAAAACCCACACATGACACGGCTTAAATCACACACAAGGCACGGCATAAACTGCACACAAGGCACGGCATAAACTCCACACAAGACACGGCATAAACCCCACACAAGGCACGGCGTAAACCCCACACAAGGCACGGCATAAACCCCACACAAGACACGGCATAAACCCCACACAAGGCACGGCATAAACCCCACACAAGACACGGCATAAACCACACACAAGGCATGGCATAAACCACACACAAGACATGGCATAAACCACACACAAGGCACGGCATAAACCCCACACAAGGCACGGCATAAACCCCACACAAGGCACGGTATATACCCCACACAAGGCACGGCATAAACCACACACAAGACACGGCATAAACCACACACAATACACGGCATAAACCCCACACAAGGCACGGCATAAACCACACACAAGACACGGCATAAACCCCACACAAGGCACGGCGTAAACCCCACACAAGGCACGGCATAAACCCCACACAAGACACGGCATAAACCCCACACAAGGCACGGCATAAACCCCACACAAGACACGGCATAAACCACACACAAGGCATGGCATAAACCACACACAAGACATGGCATAAACCACACACAAGGCACGGCATAAACCCCACACAAGGCACGGCATAAACCACACACAAGGCACGACATAAACCCCACACAAGACACGGCATAAACCACACACAAGGCATGGCATAAACCACACACAAGACATGGCATAAACCACACACAAGGCATGGTATAAACCCCACACAAGATACGGCATAAACCACACACAAGACACGGCATAAACCCCACATAAGGCACGGCATAAACCACACACAAGGCACGGCATAAACCACACACAAGGCACGGCATAAACCACACACAAGACATGGCATAAACCACACACAAGGCATGGCATAAACCACACACAAGACATGGCATAATCTCCACACAAGACACGGCATAAACCCCACACAAGACACGGCATAAACCCCACAAAAGACACGGCATAAACCCCACATAATGCACGGCATAAACCACACACAAGACACGGCGTAAACCCCAAACAAGACCCGGCATAAACCACACAAGACACGGCATAAACTCCACACAAGACACGGCATAAACCACACAAGACACGGCATAAACTCCACACAAGGCACGGCATAAACCACACACAAGACACGGCATAAACCCCACACAAGGCACGGCATAAACCACACACAAGACATGGCATAAACCCCACAAGACACGGCATAAACCCCACACAAGACACGGCATAAACCCCACACAAGGCACGGCATAAACCACACAAGACACGGCATAAACTCCACACAAGACACGGCATAAACCACACAAGACACGGCATAAACCCCACACAAGACACGGCATAAACCCCACACAAGACATGGCATAAACCCCACACAAGGCATGGCATAAACCACACACAAGACACGGCATAAACCCCACACAAGGCACGGCATAAACCACACACAAGACACGGCATAAACTCCACACAAGACACGGCATAAACCCCACACAAGGCACGGCATAAACTCCACACAAGGCACGGCATAAACCCCACAAAAGGCACGGCATAAATCCCACACAAGGCACGGCATAAACCCCACAAAAGGCACGGCATAAATCCCACACAAGGCACGGCATAGACCACACACAAGACATGGCATAAACCCCACACAAGGCATGGCATAAACCCCACACAAGGCACGGCATAAACCACACAAAAGACACGGCATAAACCCCAAACAAGACACGGCATAAACCCCACACAAGACACGGCATAAACCACACACAATGCACGGCATAAACCACACACAAGACACGGCATAAACCACACAAGACACGGCATAAACCCCACTCAAGGCATGGCATAAACCCCACACAAGGCACGGCATAAACCCCACACAAGGCATGGCATAAACCACACACAAGACACGGCATAAACCCCACACAAGGCACGGCATAAACCACACACAAGACATGGCATAAACCCCACACAAGACACGGCATAAACCCCACACAAGGCACGGCATAAACCACACACAAGACACGGCATAAACCCCACACAAGGCATGGCATAAACCACACGCAAGACACGGCATAAACCCCACACAAGCCACGGCATAAACCACACACAAGACATGGCATAAACCCCACACAAGACACGGCATAAACCCCACACAAGGCACGGCATAAACCACACACAAGACACGGCATAAACCACACAAGACACGGCATAAACCCCACTCAAGGCATGGCATAAACCCCACACAAGGCACGGCATAAACCCCACACAAGGCACGGCATAAACCACACACAAGACATGGCATAAACCCCACACAAGACACGGCATAAACCCCACACAAGGCACGGCATAAACCACACACAAGACACGGCATAAACCCCACACAAGGCCTGGCATAAACCACACACAAGGCATGGCATAAACCCCACACAAGACACGGCATAAACCCCACACAAGGCACGGCATAATCCACACACAAGACACGGCATAAACCGCACAAGACACGGCATAAACCCCACTCAAGGCATGGCATAAACCCCACACAAGGCACGGCATAAACCCCACACAAGGAATGGCATAAACCGCACACAAGACACGGCATAAACCCCACACAAGGCACGGCATAAACCACACACAAGACATGGCATAAACCCAACACAGGACAAGGCATAAATCCCACACAAGGCACGGCATAAACCACACACAAATCACGGCATAAACCCCACACAAGGCACGGCATAAACCACACACAAGACATGGCATAAACCCCACACAAGACACGGCATAAACCCCACACAAGGCACGGCATAAACCACACACAAGACACGGCATAAACCCCACACAAGGCACGGCATAAACCCCACACAAGACACGGCATAAACTCCATACAAGGCACGTCATAAACCCCACACAAGACACGGCATAAACCCCACAGAAGGCACTACATAAACCCCACACAATACACGGCATAAACTCCACACAAGGCACGGCATAAACCCCACACATGACACGGCATAAACCCCACACAAGGCACGGCATAAACTCCACACAAGACACGGCATAAACCCCACACAAGACACGGCATAAAACCCACACATGACACGGCTTAAATCACACACAAGACACGGCATAAACTCCACACAAGGCACGGCATAAACTCCACACAAGACACGGCATAAACCCCACACATGACACTGCATAAACCCCACACAAGACACGGCATAAACCCCACACAAGGCACGGCATAAACTGCACACAAGGCACGGCATAAACTCCACACAAGACACGGCATAAACCCCACACAAGACACGGCATAAACCCCACACAAGACACGGCATAAACCCCACACAAGGCACGGCATAAACCCCACACAAGGCACGGTATAAACCCCAAACAAGGCACGGCATAAACCACACACAAGACACGGCATAAACCACACACAAGACACGGCATAAACCCCACACAAGGCACGGCATAAACCACACACAAGACACGGCATAAACCCCACACAAGGCACGGCATAAACCCCACACAAGGCACGGCATAAACCCCACACAAGACACGGCATAAACCCCACACAAGGCACGGCATAAACCCCACACAAGACACGGCATAAACCACACACAAGGCATGGCATAAACCACACACAAGACATGGCATAAACCACACACAAGGCACGGCATAAACCCCACACAAGGCACGGCATAAACCACACACAAGGCACGACATAAACCCCACACAAGACACGGCATAAACCACACACAAGGCATGGCATAAACCACACACAAGACATGGCATAAACCACACACAAGGCATGGCATAAACCCCACACAAGATACGGCATAAACCACACACAAGACACGGCATAAACCCCACATAAGGCACGGCATAAACCACACACAAGGCACGGCATAAACCACACACAAGGCACGGCATAAACCACACACAAGACATGGCATAAACCACACACAAGACATGGCATAAACTCCACACAAGACACGGCATAAACCCCACACAAGACACGGCATAAACCCCACAAAAGACACGGCATAAACCCCACATAATGAACGGCATAAACCACACACAAGACACGGCGTAAACCCCACACAAGACCCGGCATAAACCACACAAGACACGGCATAAACCACACAAGACACGGCATAAACTCCACACAAGGCACGGCATAAACCACACACAAGACACGGCATAAATCCCACACAAGGCACGGCATAAACCACACACAAGACATGGCATAAACCCCACAAGACACGGCATAAACCCCACACAAGACAGGGCATAAACCCCACACAAGGCACGGCATAAACGACACAAGACACGGCATAAACTCCACACAAGACACGGCATAAACCACACAAGACACGGCATAAACCCCACACAAGACACGGCATAAACCCCACACAAGACATGGCATAAACCCCACACAAGGCATGGCATAAACCACACACAAGACACGGCATTAACCCCACACAAGGCACGGCATAAACCACACACAAGACACGGCATAAACTCCACACAAGACACGGCATAAACCCCACACAAGGCACGGCATAAACTCCACACAAGGCACGGCATAAACCCCACAAAAGGCACGGCATAAATCCCACACAAGGCACGGCATAAACCCCACAAAAGGCACGGCATAAATCCCACACAAGGCACGGCATAGACCACACACAAGACATGGCATAACCCCACACAAGGCATGGCATAAACCCCACACAAGGCACGGCATAAACCACACAAAAGACACGGCATAAACCCCAAACAAGACACGGCATAAACCCCACACAAGACACGGCATAAACCACACACAATGCACGGCATAAACCACACACAAGACACGGCATAAACCACACAAGACACGGCATAAACCCCACTCAAGGCATGGCATAAACCCCACACAAGGCACGGCATAAACCCCACACAAGGCATGGCATAAACCACACACAAGACACGGCATAAACCCCACACAAGGCACGGCATAAACCACACACAAGACATGGCATAAACCCCACACAAGACACGGCATAAACCCCACACAAGGCACGGCATAAACCACACACAAGACACGGCATAAACCCCACACAAGGCATGGCATAAACCACACGCAAGACACGGCATAAACCCCACACAAGGCACGGCATAAACCACACACAAGACATGGCATAAACCCCACACAAGACACGGCATAAACCCCACACAAGGCACGGCATAAACCACACACAAGACACGGCATAATCCACACAAGACACGGCATAAACCCCACTCAAGGCATGGCATAAACCCCACACAAGACACGGCATAAACCCCACACAAGGCACGGCATAAACCACACACAAGTCACGGCATAAACCCCACACAAGGCCTGGCATAAACCACACACAAGGCATGGCATAAACCCCACACAAGACACGGCATAAACCCCACACAAGGCACGGCATAAACCACACACAAGACACGGCATAAACCGCACAAGACACGGCATAAACCCCACTCAAGGCATGGCATAAACCCCACACAAGGCACGGCATAAACCCCACACAAGGCATGGCATAAACCGCACACAAGACACGGCATAAACCCCACACAAGGCACGGCATAAACCACACACAAGACATGGCATAAACCCAACACAAGACACGGCATAAATCCCACACAAGGCACGGCATAAACCACACACAAGACACGGCATAAACCCCACACAAGGCACGGCATAAACCACACACAAGACATGGCATAAACCCCACACAAGACACGGCATAAACCCCACACAAGGCACGGCATAAACCACACACAAGACACGGCATAAACCCCACACAAGGCACGGCATAAACCCCACACAAGACACGGCATAAACTCCATACAAGGCACGGCATAAACCCCACAAAAGACACGGCATAAACCCCACACAAGGCACGGCATAAACCACACACAAGACACGGCATAAACCCCAAACAAGGCACGGCATAAACCCAACACAAGACACGGCATAAACCACACACAAGACACGGCATAAACTCCACACAAGGCACGGCATAAACCCCACACAAGGCACGGAATAAACCACACACAAGACACGGCATAAACCCCACACAAGGCACGGCATAAACCACACACAAGACACGGCATAAACCCCACACAAGGCACGGCATACACCCCACACAAGAAACGGCATAAACTCCACACAAGGCACGGCATAAACCCCACAAAAGACACGGCCTAAACCCCACACAAGGCACGGAATAAACCACACACAGGACACGGCATAAACCCCACACAAGGCACGGCATAAACCCCACACAAGGCACGGCATAAACCACACACAAGACACGGCATAAACCCCACACAAGGCACGGCATATACCACACACAAGACACGGCATAAACCCCACACAAGGCACGGCATAAACCCCACACAAGACACGGCATAAACCCCACACAAGACACAGCATAAACCCCACAGAAAGCACGGCATAAACCCCACACAATACACGGCATAAACCCCACACAATACACGGCATAAACTCCACACAAGGCACGGCATAAACCCCAACATGACACGGCATAAACCCCACACAAGACACGGCATAAACCCCACACAAGACACGGCATAAACTCCACACAAGGCACGGCATAAACCCCACACAAGGCACTACATAAACCCCACAATATACACGGCATAAACTCCACACAAGACACGGCATAAACCCCACACAAGGCACGGCATAAACCCCACACAAGACACGGCATAAACCACACACAAGGCATGGCATAAACCACACACAAGACATGGCATAAACCCCACACAAGGCACGGCATAAACCACACACAAGGCACGGCATAAACTCCACACAAGGCACGGCATAAACCGCACACAAGGCACGGCCTAAACCCCACACAAGACACGGCATAAACTCCACACAAGGCACGGCATAAACCACACACAAGACACGGCATGAACTCCACACAAGGCACGGCATAAACCCCACACAAGGCACGGCATAAACCCCACACAAGACACGGCATAAACCACACACAAGGCATGGCATAAACCACACACAAGACATGGCATAAAGCCCACACAAGGCACGGCATAAACCACACACAAGGCACGGCATAAACTCCAAACAAGGCACGGCATAAACCCCGCACAAGGCACGGCATAAACCCCACACAAGACACGGCATAAACCCCACACAAGACACAGCATAAACCCCACAGAAAGCACGGCATAAACCCCACACAATACACGGCATAAACCCCACACAATACACGGCATAAACTCCACACAAGGCACGGCATAAACCCCAACATGACACGGCATAAACCCCACACAAGACACGGCATAAACCCCACACAAGACACGGCATTAACTCCACACAAGGCACGGCATAAACCCCACACAAGGCACTACATAAACCCCACAATATACACGGCATAAACTCCACACAAGACACGGCATAAACCCCACACAAGGCACGGCATAAACCCCACACAAGACACGGCATAAACCCCACAGAAGGCACTACATAAACCCCACACAATACATGGCATAAACTCCACACAAGGCACGGCATAAACCCCACACATGACACGGCATAAACCCCACACAAGGCACGGCATAAACTCCACACAAGACACGGCATAAACCCCACACAAGACACGGCATAAAACCCACACATGACACGGCTTAAATCACACACAAGACACGGCATAAACTCCACACAAGGCACGGCATAAACTCCACACAAGACACGGCATAAACCCCACACATGACACTGCATAAACCCCACACAAGACACGGCATAAACCCCACACAAGGCACGGCATAAACTGCACACAAGGCACGGCATAAACTCCACACAAGACACGGCATAAACCCCACACAAGACACGGCATAAACCCCACACAAGACACGGCATAAACCCCACACAAGGCACGGCATAAACCCCACACAAGGCACGGCATAAACCCCACACAAGGCACGGCATAAACCACACACAAAACACGGCATAAACCACACACAAGACACGGCATAAACCCCACTCAAGGCACGGCATAAACCACACACAAGACACGGCATAAACCCCACACAAGGCACGGCATAAACCCCACACAAGGCACGGCATAAACCCCACACAAGACACGGCATAAACCCCACACAAGGCACGGCATAAACCCCACACAAGGCACGGCATAAACCACACACAAGACATGGCATAAACTCCACACAAGTCACGGCATAAACCCCACACAAGACACGGCATAAACCCCACACAAGGCACGGCATAAACCACACACAAGACACGGCATAAACCCCACACAGGGCACGGCATAAACCACACACAAGACACGGCATAAACCCCACACAAGGCACGGCATAAACCCCACACAAGACACGGCATAAACTCCACACAAGGCACGGCATAAACCCCACAAAAGACACGGCATAAACCCCACACAAGACACGGCATAAACCCCACACAAGGCACGGCATAAACCCCACACAAGGCACGGCATAAACCCAACACAAGACACGGCATAAACCACACACAAGACACGGCAAAAACTCCACACAAGGCACGGCATAAACCCCACACAAGGCACGGCATAAACCCCACACGAGACACGGCATAAACAACACACAAGGCATGGCATAAACCACACACAAGACATGGCGTAAACCACACACAAGGCACGGCATAAACCCCACACAAGGCACGGCATAAACCACACACAAGGCATGGCATAAACCACACACAAGACATGGCATAAACCACACACAAGGCATGGCATAAACCCCACACAAGACACGGCATAAACCACACACAAGACACGGCATAAACTCCACATAAGGCACGGCATAAACCACACACAAGGCACGGCATAAACCACACACAAGGCACGGCATAAACCACACACAAGACATGGCATAAACCACACACAAGGCATGGCATAAACCACACACAAGACATGGCATAAACTCCACACAAGACACGGCATAAACCCCACACAAGACACGGCATAAACCCCACACAAGGCACGGCATAAACCCCACACAAGGCACGGCATAAACCCCACACAAGACACGGCATAAACTCCACACAAGGCACGGCATAAACCCCACAAAAGACACGGCATAAACTCCACACAAGACACGGCATAAACCCCACACAAGGCACGGCATAAACTCCACACAAGGCACGGCATAAACCCCACAAAAGGCACGGCATAAATCCCACACAAGGCACGGCATAAACCCCACAAAAGGCACGGCATAAATCCCACACAAGGCACGGCATAAACCACACACAAGACATGGCATAAACCCCACACAAGGCATGGCATAAACCCCACACAAGGCACGGCATAAACCCCACAAAAGACACGGCATAAACCCCAAACAAGACACGGCATAAACCCCACACAAGACACGGCATAAACCACACACAAGGCACGGCATAAACCACACACGAGACACGGCATAAACCACACACAAGGCACGGCATAAACCACACACAAGACATGGCATAAACCCCACACAAGACACGGCATAAACCCCACACAAGGCACGGCATAAACCACACACAAGACACGGCATAAACCCCACACAAGGCATGGCATAAACCACACACAAGACACGGCATAAACCCCACACAAGGCACGGCATAAACCACACACAAGACATGGCATAAACCCCACAAAAGACACGGCATAAACCCCACACAAGGCACGGCATAAACCACACACAAGACACGGCATAAACCACACAAGACACGGCATAAACCCAACTCAAGGCACGGCATCAACCACACACAAGACAGGGCATAAACCCCACACAAGGCACGGCATAAACCACACACAAGGCATGGCATAAACCCCACACAAGACACGGCATAAACCCCACACAAGGCACGGCATAAACCACACACAAGACACGGCATAAACCGCACAAGACACGGCATAAACTCCACACAAGACACGGCATAAACCACACAAGACACGGCACAAACTCCACACAAGGCACGGCATAAACCACACACAAGACACGGCATAAACCCCACACAAGGCACGGCATAAACCACACACAAGACATGGCATAAACCCCACAAGACACGGCATTAACCCCACACAAGACACGGCATAAACCCCATACAAGGCACGGTATAAACCACACAAGACACGGCATAAACTCCACACAAGACACGGCATAAACCACACAAGACACGGCATAAACCCCACACAAGACACGGCATAAACCCCACACAAGACATGGCATAAACCCCACACAAGGCATGGCATAAACCACACACAAGACACGGCATAAAAACCACACATGACACGGCTTAAATCACACACAAGGCACGGCATAAACTCCACACAAGGCACGGCATAAACTCCACACAAGACACGGCATAAACCCCACACATGACACTGCATAAACCCCACACAAGACACGGCATAAACCCCACACAAGGCACGGCATAAACTGAACACATTGCACGGCATAAACTCCACACAAGACACGGCATAAACCCCACACAAGACACGGCATAAACCCCACACAAGACACGGCATAAACCCCACACAAGGCACGGCATAAACCCCTCACAAGGCACGGCATAAACCCCACACAAGGCACGGCATAAACCACACACAAGACACGGCATAAACCACACACAAGACACGGCATAAACCCCACACAAGGCACGGCATAAACCACACACAAGACACGGCATAAACTCCACACAAGACTCGGCATGAACCCCACACAAGGCACGGCATAAACTCCACTCAAGGCACGGCATAAACCCCACAAAAGGCACGGCATAAATCCTACACAAGGCACGGCATAAACCCCACAAAAGGCACGGCATAAATCCCACACAAGGCACGGCATAAACCACACACAAGACATGGCATAAACCCCACACAAGGCATGGCATAAACCCCACACAAGGCACGGCATAAACCACACAAAAGACCCGGCATAAACCCCAAACAAGACACGGCATAAACCCCACACAAGACACGGCATAAACCACACACAAGGCACGGCATAAACAACACACAAGACACGGCATAAACCACACAAGACACGGCATAAACCCCACTCAAGGCATGGCATAAACCCCACACAAGGCACGGCATAAACCCCACACAAGACACGGCATAAACCCCACACAAGGCACGGCATAAACCACACACAAGACATGGCATAAACCCCACACAAGACACGGCATAAACCCCACACAAGGCACGGCATAAACCACACACAAGACACGGCATAAACCCCACACAAGGCATGGCATAAACCACACACAAGACACGGCATAAACCCCACACAAGGCACGGCATAAACCACACACAAGACATGGCATAAACCCCACAAAAGACACGGCATAAACCCCACACAAGGCACGGCATAAACCACACATAAGACACGGCATAAACCGCACAAGACACGGCATGGCATAAACCCCACACAAGGCACGGAATAAACCCCACACAAGGCATGGCATAAACCACACACAAGACACGGCATAAACCCCACACAAGGCACGGCATAAACCACACACAAGACATGGCATAAACCCAACACAAGACACGGCATAAATCCCACACAAGGCACGGCATAAACCACACACAAGACACGGCATAAACCCCACACAAGGCACGGCATAAACCACACACAAGACATGGCATAAACCCCACACAAGACACGGCATAAACCCCACACAAGGCACGGCATAAACCACACACAAGACACGGCATAAACCCCACACAAGGCACGGCATAAACCCCACACAAGACACGGCATAAACTCCACACAAGGCACGGCATAAACCACACACAAGGCACGCCATAAACTCCACACAAGGCACGGCATAAACCCCACACAAGGCACGGCATAAACCACACACAAGACACGGCATAAACCCCACACAAGGCACGACATAAACCACACACAAGACACGGCATAAACCCCACACAAGGCACGGCATAAACTCCACACAAGGCACGGCATAAACCACACACAAGACACGGCATAAACCACACACAAGACACGGCATAAACTCCACACAAGGCACGGCATAAACCCCACACAAGGCACGGCATAAACCCCACACAAGACACGGCATAAACCACACACAAGGCATGGCATAAACCACACACAAGACATGGCATAAACCCCACACAAGGCACGGCATAAACCACACACAAGGCACGCCATAAACTCCACACAAGGCACGGCATAAACCGCACACAAGGCACGGCATAAACCCAACACAAGACACGGCATAAACCACACACAAGACTCGGCATAAACTCCACACAAGGCACGGCATATAACCCCACACAAGGCACGGCATAAACCCCACACAAGACACGGCATAAACCACACACAAGGCATGGCATAAACCACACACAAGACATGGCATAAACCACACACAAGGCACGGCATAAACCCCACACAAGGCACGGCATAAACCACACACAAGGCATGGCATAAACCCCACACAAGACATGGCATAAACCACACACAAGGCACGGCATAAACCCCACACAAGGCACGGCATAAACCACACACAAGGCACGACATAACCCCACACAAGACACGGCATAAACCACACACAAGGCATGGCATAAACCACAAACAAGACATGGCATAAACCACACGCAAGGCATGGCATAAACCCCACACAAGACACGGCATAAACCACACACAAGACACGGCATAAACCCCACATAAGGCACGGCATAAACCACACAAAAGACACGGCATAAACCCCAAACAAGACATGGCATAAACCCCACACAAGGCATGGCATAAACCACACACAAGGCACGGCATAAACCGCACACAAGACACGGCATAAACCACACAAGACACGGCATAAACCCCACTCAAGGCATGGCATAAACCCCACACAAGGCATGGCATAAACCACACACAAGACACGGCATAAAAACCACACATGACACGGCTTAAATCACACACAAGGCACGGCATAAACTCCACACAAGGCACGGCATAAACTCCACACAAGACACGGCATAAACCCCACACATGACACTGCATAAACCCCACACAAGACACGGCATAAACCCCACACAAGGCACGGCATAAACTGAACACATTGCACGGCATAAACTCCACACAAGACACGGCATAAACCCCACACAAGACACGGCATAAACCCCACACAAGACACGGCATAAACCCCACACAAGGCACGGCATAAACCCCACACAAGGCACGGCATAAGCCCCACACAAGGCACGGCATAAACCACACACAAGACACGGCATAAACCACACACAAGACACGGCATAAACCCCACACAAGGCACGGCATAAACCACACACAAGACACGGCATAAACTCCACACAAGACTCGGCATAAACCCCACACAAGGCACGGCATAAACTCCACACAAGGCACGGCATAAACCCCACAAAAGGCACGGCATAAATCCTACACAAGGCACGGCATAAACCCCACAAAAGGCACGGCATAAATCCCACACAAGGCACGGCATAAACCACACACAAGACATGGCATAAACCCCACACAAGGCATGGCATAAACCCCACACAAGGCACGGCATAAACCACACAAAAGACACGGCATAAACCCCAAACAAGACACGGCATAAACCCCACACAAGACACGGCATAAACCACACACAAGGCACGGCATAAACAACACACAAGACACGGCATAAACCACACAAGACACGGCATAAACCCCACTCAAGGCATGGCATAAACCCCACACAAGGCACGGCATAAACCCCACACAAGACACGGCATAAACCCCACACAAGGCACGGCATAAACCACACACAAGACATGGCATAAACCCCACACAAGACACGGCATAAACCCCACACAAGGCACGGCATAAACCACACACAAGACACGGCATAAACCCCACACAAGGCATGGCATAAACCACACACAAGACACGGCATAAACCCCACACAAGGCACGGCATAAACCACACACAAGACATGGCATAAACCCCACAAAAGACACGGCATAAACCCCACACAAGGCACGGCATAAACCACACACAAGACACGGCATAAACCACACAAGACACGGCATAAACCCAACTCAAGGCACGGCATAAACCACACACAAGACACGGCATAAACCCCACACAAGGCACGGCATAAACCACACACAAGGCATGGCATAAACCCCACACAAGACACGGCATAAACCCCACACAAGGCACGGCATAAACCACACACAAGACACGGCATAAACCGCACAAGACACGGCATGGCATAAACCCCACACAAGGCACGGAATAAACCCCACACAAGGCATGGCATAAACCACACACAAGACACGGCATAAACCCCACACAAGGCACGGCATAAACCACACACAAGACATGGCATAAACCCAACACAAGACACGGCATAAATCCCACACAAGGCACGGCATAAACCACACACAAGACATGGCATAAACCACACACAAGACATGGCATAAACCCCACACAAGACACGGCATAAACCCCACACAAGGCACGGCATAAGCCACACACAAGACACGGCATAAACCCCACACAAGGCACGGCATAAACCCCACACAAGACACGGCATAAACTCCACACAAGGCACGGCATAAACCACACACAAGGCACGCCATAAACTCCACACAAGGCACGGCATAAACCCCACACAAGGCACGGCATAAACCACACACAAGACACGGCATAAACCCCACACAAGGCACGACATAAACCACACACAAGACACGGCATAAACCCCACACAAGGCACGGCATAAACTCCACACAAGGCACGGCATAAACCACACACAAGAAACGGCATAAACCACACACAAGACACGGCATAAACTCCACACAAGGCACGGCATAAACCCCACACAAGGCACGGCATAAACCCCACACAAGACACGGCATAAACCACACACAAGGCATGGCATAAACCACACACAAGACATGGCATAAACCCCACACAAGGCACGGCATAAACCACACACAAGGCACGCCATAAACTCCACACAAGGCACGGCATAAACCGCACACAAGGCACGGCATAAACCCAACACAAGACACGGCATAAACCACACACAAGACACGGCATAAACTCCACACAAGGCACGGCATATAACCCCACACAAGGCACGGCATAAACCCCACACAAGACACGGCATAAACCACACACAAGGCATGGCATAAACCACACACAAGACATGGCATAAACCACACACAAGGCACGGCATAAACCCCACTCAAGGCACGGCATAAACCACACACAAGGCATGGCATAAACCCCACACAAGACATGGCATAAACCACACACAAGGCACGGCATAAACCCCACACAAGGCACGGCATAAACCACACACAAGGCACGACATAAACCCCACACAAGACACGGCATAAACCACACACAAGGCATGGCATAAACCACAAACAAGACATGGCATAAACCACACGCAAGGCATGGCATAAACCCCACACAAGACACGGCATAAACCACACACAAGACACGGCATAAACCCCACATAAGGCACGGCATAAACCACACAAAAGACACGGCATAAACCCCAAACAAGACATGGCATAAACCCCACACAAGGCATGGCATAAACCACACACAAGGCACGGCATAAACCACACACAAGACACGGCATAAACCACACAAGACACGGCATAAACCCCACTCAAGGCATGGCATAAACCCCACACAAGGCACGGCATAAACCCCACACAAGACACGGCATAAACCCCACACAAGGCACGGCATAAACCACACACAAGACATGGCATAAACCCCACACAAGACACGGCATAAACCCCACACAAGGCACGGCATAAACCCCACACAAGGCACGGCATAAACCACACACAAGACATGGCATAAACCCCACACAAGACACGGCATAAACCCCACACAAGGCACGGCATAAACCCCACACAAGGCACGGCATAAACCACACACAAGACATGGCATAAACCACACACAAGGCACGGCATAAACCCCACACAAGGCACGGCATAAACCACACACAAGGCACGACATAAACCCCACACAAGACACGGCATAAACCACACACAAGGCATGGCATAAACCACAAACAAGACATGGCATAAACCACACGCAAGGCACGGCATAAACCCCACACAAGGCACGGCATAAACCACACACAAGACACGGCATAAACTCCACACAAGGCACGGCATAAACCCCACACAAGGCACGGCATAAACCCCACACGAGACACGGCATAAACAACACACAAGGCATGGCATAAACCACACACAAGACATGGCGTAAACCACACACAAGGCACGGCATAAACCCCACACAAGGCACGGCATAAACCACACACAAGGCATGGCATAAACCACACACAAGACATGGCATAAACCACACACAAGGCATGGCATAAACCCCACACAAGACACGGCATAAACCACACACAAGACACGGCATAAACTCCACATAAGGCACGGCATAAACCACACACAAGGCACGGCATAAACCACACACAAGGCACGGCATAAACCACACACAAGACATGGCATAAACCACACACAAGGCATGGCATAAACCACACACAAGACATGGCATAATCTCCACACAAGACACGGCATAAACCCCACACAAGACACGGCATAAACCCCACACAAGGCACGGCATAAACCCCACACAAGGCACGGCATAAACCCCACACAAGACACGGCATAAACTCCACACAAGGCACGGCATAAACCCCACAAAAGACACGGCATAAACTCCACACAAGACACGGCATAAACCCCACACAAGGCACGGCATAAACTCCACACAAGGCACGGCATAAACCCCACAAAAGGCACGGCATAAATCCCACACAAGGCACGGCATAAACCCCACAAAAGGCACGGCATAAATCCCACACAAGGCACGGCATAAACCACACACAAGACATGGCATAAACCCCACACAAGGCATGGCATAAACCCCACACAAGGCACGGCATAAACCCCACAAAAGACACGGCATAAACCCCAAACAAGACACGGCATAAACCCCACACAAGACACGGCATAAACCACACACAAGGCACGGCATAAACCACACACGAGACACGGCATAAACCACACACAAGGCACGGCATAAACCACACACAAGACATGGCATAAACCCCACACAAGACACGGCATAAACCCCACACAAGGCACGGCATAAACCACACACAAGACACGGCATAAACCCCACACAAGGCATGGCATAAACCACACACAAGACACGGCATAAACCCCACACAAGGCACGGCATAAACCACACACAAGACATGGCATAAACCCCACAAAAGACACGGCATAAACCCCACACAAGGCACGGCATAAACCACACACAAGACACGGCATAAACCACACAAGACACGGCATAAACCCAACTCAAGGCACGGCATAAACCACACACAAGACACGGCATAAACCCCACACAAGGCACGGCATAAACCACACACAAGGCATGGCATAAACCCCACACAAGACACGGCATAAACCCCACACAAGGCACGGCATAAACCACACACAAGACACGGCATAAACCGCACAAGACACGGCATAAACTCCACACAAGACACGGCATAAACCACACAAGACACGGCACAAACTCCACACAAGGCACGGCATAAACCACACACAAGACACGGCATAAACCCCACACAAGGCACGGCATAAACCACACACAAGACATGGCATAAACCCCACAAGACACGGCATTAACCCCACACAAGACACGGCATAAACCCCATACAAGGCACGGTATAAACCACACAAGACACGGCATAAACTCCACACAAGACACGGCATAAACCACACAAGACACGGCATAAACCCCACACAAGACACGGCATAAACCCCACACAAGACATGGCATAAACCCCACACAAGGCATGGCATAAACCACACACAAGACACGGCATAAAAACCACACATGACACGGCTTAAATCACACACAAGGCACGGCATAAACTCCACACAAGGCACGGCATAAACTCCACACAAGACACGGCATAAACCCCACACATGACACTGCATAAACCCCACACAAGACACGGCATAAACCCCACACAAGGCACGGCATAAACTGAACACATTGCACGGCATAAACTCCACACAAGACACGGCATAAACCCCACACAAGACACGGCATAAACCCCACACAAGACACGGCATAAACCCCACACAAGGCACGGCATAAACCCCACACAAGGCACGGCATAAACCCCACACAAGGCACGGCATAAACCACACACAAGACACGGCATAAACCACACACAAGACACGGCATAAACCCCACACAAGGCACGGCATAAACCACACACAAGACACGGCATAAACTCCACACAAGACTCGGCATGAACCCCACACAAGGCACGGCATAAACTCCACTCAAGGCACGGCATAAACCCCACAAAAGGCACGGCATAAATCCTACACAAGGCACGGCATAAACCCCACAAAAGGCACGGCATAAATCCCACACAAGGCACGGCATAAACCACACACAAGACATGGCATAAACCCCACACAAGGCATGGCATAAACCCCACACAAGGCACGGCATAAACCACACAAAAGACCCGGCATAAACCCCAAACAAGACACGGCATAAACCCCACACAAGACACGGCATAAACCACACACAAGGCACGGCATAAACAACACACAAGACACGGCATAAACCACACAAGACACGGCATAAACCCCACTCAAGGCATGGCATAAACCCCACACAAGGCACGGCATAAACCCCACACAAGACACGGCATAAACCCCACACAAGGCACGGCATAAACCACACACAAGACATGGCATAAACCCCACACAAGACACGGCATAAACCCCACACAAGGCACGGCATAAACCACACACAAGACACGGCATAAACCCCACACAAGGCATGGCATAAACCACACACAAGACACGGCATAAACCCCACACAAGGCACGGCATAAACCACACACAAGACATGGCATAAACCCCACAAAAGACACGGCATAAACCCCACACAAGGCACGGCATAAACCACACATAAGACACGGCATAAACCGCACAAGACACGGCATGGCATAAACCCCACACAAGGCACGGAATAAACCCCACACAAGGCATGGCATAAACCACACACAAGACACGGCATAAACCCCACACAAGGCACGGCATAAACCACACACAAGACATGGCATAAACCCCACACAAGACACGGCATAAATCCCACACAAGGCACGGCATAAACCACACACAAGACATGGCATAAACCACACAAGACACGGCATAAACCCCACTCAAGGCATGGCATAAACCCCACACAAGGCACGGCATAAACCCCACACAAGACACGGCATAAACCCCACACAAGGCACGGCATGAACCACACACAAGACATGGCATAAACCCCACACAAGACACGGCATTAACTCCACACAAGGCACGGCATAAACCCCACACAAGGCACTACATAAACCCCACAATATACACGGCATAAACTCCACACAAGACACGGCATAAACCCCACACAAGGCACGGCATAAACCCCACACAAGACACGGCATAAACCCCACAGAAGGCACTACATAAACCCCACACAATACATGGCATAAACTCCACACAAGGCACGGCATAAACCCCACACATGACACGGCATAAACCCCACACAAGGCACGGCATAAACTCCACACAAGACACGGCATAAACCCCACACAAGACACGGCATAAAACCCACACATGACACGGCTTAAATCACACACAAGACACGGCATAAACTCCACACAAGGCACGGCATAAACTCCACACAAGACACGGCATAAACCCCACACATGACACTGCATAAACCCCACACAAGACACGGCATAAACCCCACACAAGGCACGGCATAAACTGCACACAAGGCACGGCATAAACTCCACACAAGACACGGCATAAACCCCACACAAGACACGGCATAAACCCCACACAAGACACGGCATAAACCCCACACAAGGCACGGCATAAACCCCACACAAGGCACGGCATAAACCCCACACAAGGCACGGCATAAACCACACACAAAACACGGCATAAACCACACACAAGACACGGCATAAACCCCACTCAAGGCACGGCATAAACCACACACAAGACACGGCATAAACCCCACACAAGGCACGGCATAAACCCCACACAAGGCACGGCATAAACCCCACACAAGACACGGCATAAACCCCACACAAGGCACGGCATAAACCCCACACAAGGCACGGCATAAACCACACACAAGACATGGCATAAACTCCACACAAGTCACGGCATAAACCCCACACAAGACACGGCATAAACCCCACACAAGGCACGGCATAAACCACACACAAGACACGGCATAAACCCCACACAGGGCACGGCATAAACCACACACAAGACACGGCATAAACCCCACACAAGGCACGGCATAAACCCCACACAAGACACGGCATAAACTCCACACAAGGCACGGCATAAACCCCACAAAAGACACGGCATAAACCCCACACAAGACACGGCATAAACCCCACACAAGGCACGGCATAAACCCCACACAAGGCACGGCATAAACCCAACACAAGACACGGCATAAACCACACACAAGACACGGCAAAAACTCCACACAAGGCACGGCATAAACCACACACAAGGCATGGCATAAACCACACACAAGACATGGCATAAACCACACACAAGGCATGGCATAAACCCCACACAAGACACGGCATAAACCACACACAAGACACGGCATAAACTCCACATAAGGCACGGCATAAACCACACACAAGGCACGGCATAAACCACACACAAGGCACGGCATAAACCACACACAAGACATGGCATAAACCACACACAAGGCATGGCATAAACCACACACAAGACATGGCATAAACTCCACACAAGACACGGCATAAACCCCACACAAGACACGGCATAAACCCCACACAAGGCACGGCATAAACCCCACACAAGGCACGGCATAAACCCCACACAAGACACGGCATAAACTCCACACAAGGCACGGCATAAACCCCACAAAAGACACGGCATAAACTCCACACAAGACACGGCATAAACCCCACACAAGGCACGGCATAAACTCCACACAAGGCACGGCATAAACCCCACAAAAGGCACGGCATAAATCCCACACAAGGCACGGCATAAACCCCACAAAAGGCACGGCATAAATCCCACACAAGGCACGGCATAAACCACACACAAGACATGGCATAAACCCCACACAAGGCATGGCATAAACCCCACACAAGGCACGGCATAAACCCCACAAAAGACACGGCATAAACCCCAAACAAGACACGGCATAAACCCCACACAAGACACGGCATAAACCACACACAAGGCACGGCATAAACCACACACGAGACACGGCATAAACCACACACAAGGCACGGCATAAACCACACACAAGACATGGCATAAACCCCACACAAGACACGGCATAAACCCCACACAAGGCACGGCATAAACCACACACAAGACACGGCATAAACCCCACACAAGGCATGGCATAAACCACACACAAGACACGGCATAAACCCCACACAAGGCACGGCATAAACCACACACAAGACATGGCATAAACCCCACAAAAGACACGGCATAAACCCCACACAAGGCACGGCATAAACCACACACAAGACACGGCATAAACCACACAAGACACGGCATAAACCCAACTCAAGGCACGGCATAAACCACACACAAGACAGGGCATAAACCCCACACAAGGCACGGCATAAACCACACACAAGGCATGGCATAAACCCCACACAAGACACGGCATAAACCCCACACAAGGCACGGCATAAACCACACACAAGACACGGCATAAACCGCACAAGACACGGCATAAACTCCACACAAGACACGGCATAAACCACACAAGACACGGCACAAACTCCACACAAGGCACGGCATAAACCACACACAAGACACGGCATAAACCCCACACAAGGCACGGCATAAACCACACACAAGACATGGCATAAACCCCACAAGACACGGCATTAACCCCACACAAGACACGGCATAAACCCCATACAAGGCACGGTATAAACCACACAAGACACGGCATAAACTCCACACAAGACACGGCATAAACCACACAAGACACGGCATAAACCCCACACAAGACACGGCATAAACCCCACACAAGACATGGCATAAACCCCACACAAGGCATGGCATAAACCACACACAAGACACGGCATAAAAACCACACATGACACGGCTTAAATCACACACAAGGCACGGCATAAACTCCACACAAGGCACGGCATAAACTCCACACAAGACACGGCATAAACCCCACACATGACACTGCATAAACCCCACACAAGACACGGCATAAACCCCACACAAGGCACGGCATAAACTGAACACATTGCACGGCATAAACTCCACACAAGACACGGCATAAACCCCACACAAGACACGGCATAAACCCCACACAAGACACGGCATAAACCCCACACAAGGCACGGCATAAACCCCTCACAAGGCACGGCATAAACCCCACACAAGGCACGGCATAAACCACACACAAGACACGGCATAAACCACACACAAGACACGGCATAAACCCCACACAAGGCACGGCATAAACCACACACAAGACACGGCATAAACTCCACACAAGACTCGGCATGAACCCCACACAAGGCACGGCATAAACTCCACTCAAGGCACGGCATAAACCCCACAAAAGGCACGGCATAAATCCTACACAAGGCACGGCATAAACCCCACAAAAGGCACGGCATAAATCCCACACAAGGCACGGCATAAACCACACACAAGACATGGCATAAACCCCACACAAGGCATGGCATAAACCCCACACAAGGCACGGCATAAACCACACAAAAGACCCGGCATAAACCCCAAACAAGACACGGCATAAACCCCACACAAGACACGGCATAAACCACACACAAGGCACGGCATAAACAACACACAAGACACGGCATAAACCACACAAGACACGGCATAAACCCCACTCAAGGCATGGCATAAACCCCACACAAGGCACGGCATAAACCCCACACAAGACACGGCATAAACCCCACACAAGGCACGGCATAAACCACACACAAGACATGGCATAAACCCCACACAAGACACGGCATAAACCCCACACAAGGCACGGCATAAACCACACACAAGACACGGCATAAACCCCACACAAGGCATGGCATAAACCACACACAAGACACGGCATAAACCCCACACAAGGCACGGCATAAACCACACACAAGACATGGCATAAACCCCACAAAAGACACGGCATAAACCCCACACAAGGCACGGCATAAACCACACATAAGACACGGCATAAACCGCACAAGACACGGCATGGCATAAACCCCACACAAGGCACGGAATAAACCCCACACAAGGCATGGCATAAACCACACACAAGACACGGCATAAACCCCACACAAGGCACGGCATAAACCACACACAAGACATGGCATAAACCCAACACAAGACACGGCATAAATCCCACACAAGGCACGGCATAAACCACACACAAGACACGGCATAAACCCCACACAAGGCACGGCATAAACCACACACAAGACATGGCATAAACCCCACACAAGACACGGCATAAACCCCACACAAGGCACGGCATAAACCACACACAAGACACGGCATAAACCCCACACAAGGCACGGCATAAACCCCACACAAGACACGGCATAAACTCCACACAAGGCACGGCATAAACCACACACAAGGCACGCCATAAACTCCACACAAGGCACGGCATAAACCCCAAACAAGGCACGGCATAAACCACACACAAGACACGGCATAAACCCCACACAAGGCACGACATAAACCACACACAAGACACGGCATAAACCCCACACAAGGCACGGCATAAACTCCACACAAGGCACGGCATAAACCACACACAAGACACGGCATAAACCACACACAAGACACGGCATAAACTCCACACAAGGCACGGCATAAACCCCACACAAGGCACGGCATAAACCCCACACAAGACACGGCATAAACCACACACAAGGCATGGCATAAACCACACACAAGACATGGCATAAACCCCACACAAGGCACGGCATAAACCACACACAAGGCACGCCATAAACTCCACACAAGGCACGGCATAAACCGCACACAAGGCACGGCATAAACCCAACACAAGACACGGCATAAACCACACACAAGACTCGGCATAAACTCCACACAAGGCACGGCATATAACCCCACACAAGGCACGGCATAAACCCCACACAAGACACGGCATAAACCACACACAAGGCATGGCATAAACCACACACAAGACATGGCATAAACCACACACAAGGCACGGCATAAACCCCACACAAGGCACGGCATAAACCACACACAAGGCATGGCATAAACCCCACACAAGACATGGCATAAACCACACACAAGGCACGGCATAAACCCCACACAAGGCACGGCATAAACCACACACAAGGCACGACATAACCCCACACAAGACACGGCATAAACCACACACAAGGCATGGCATAAACCACAAACAAGACATGGCATAAACCACACGCAAGGCATGGCATAAACCCCACACAAGACACGGCATAAACCACACACAAGACACGGCATAAACTCCACATAAGGCACGGCATAAACCACACAAAAGACACGGCATAAACCCCAAACAAGACATGGCATAAACCCCACACAAGGCATGGCATAAACCACACACAAGGCACGGCATAAACCGCACACAAGACACGGCATAAACCACACAAGACACGGCATAAACCCCACTCAAGGCATGGCATAAACCCCACACAAGGCATGGCATAAACCACACACAAGACACGGCATAAAAACCACACATGACACGGCTTAAATCACACACAAGGCACGGCATAAACTCCACACAAGGCACGGCATAAACTCCACACAAGACACGGCATAAACCCCACACATGACACTGCATAAACCCCACACAAGACACGGCATAAACCCCACACAAGGCACGGCATAAACTGAACACATTGCACGGCATAAACTCCACACAAGACACGGCATAAACCCCACACAAGACACGGCATAAACCCCACACAAGACACGGCATAAACCCCACACAAGGCACGGCATAAACCCCACACAAGGCACGGCATATGCCCCACACAAGGCACGGCATAAACCACACACAAGACACGGCATAAACCACACACAAGACACGGCATAAACCCCACACAAGGCACGGCATAAACCACACACAAGACACGGCATAAACTCCACACAAGACTCGGCATAAACCCCACACAAGGCACGGCATAAACTCCACACAAGGCACGGCATAAACCCCACAAAAGGCACGGCATAAATCCTACACAAGGCACGGCATAAACCCCACAAAAGGCACGGCATAAATCCCACACAAGGCACGGCATAAACCACACACAAGACATGGCATAAACCCCACACAAGGCATGGCATAAACCCCACACAAGGCACGGCATAAACCACACAAAAGACACGGCATAAACCCCAAACAAGACACGGCATAAACCCCACACAAGACACGGCATAAACCACACACAAGGCACGGCATAAACAACACACAAGACACGGCATAAACCACACAAGACACGGCATAAACCCCACTCAAGGCATGGCATAAACCCCACACAAGGCACGGCATAAACCCCACACAAGACACGGCATAAACCCCACACAAGGCACGGCATAAACCACACACAAGACATGGCATAAACCCCACACAAGACACGGCATAAACCCCACACAAGGCACGGCATAAACCACACACAAGACACGGCATAAACCCCACACAAGGCATGGCATAAACCACACACAAGACACGGCATAAACCCCACACAAGGCACGGCATAAACCACACACAAGACATGGCATAAACCCCACAAAAGACACGGCATAAACCCCACACAAGGCACGGCATAAACCACACACAAGACACGGCATAAACCACACAAGACACGGCATAAACCCAACTCAAGGCACGGCATAAACCACACACAAGACACGGCATAAACCCCACACAAGGCACGGCATAAACCACACACAAGGCATGGCATAAACCCCACACAAGACACGGCATAAACCCCACACAAGGCACGGCATAAACCACACACAAGACACGGCATAAACCGCACAAGACACGGCATGGCATAAACCCCACACAAGGCACGGAATAAACCCCACACAAGGCATGGCATAAACCACACACAAGACACGGCATAAACCCCACACAAGGCACGGCATAAACCACACACAAGACATGGCATAAACCCAACACAAGACACGGCATAAATCCCACACAAGGCACGGCATAAACCACACACAAGACATGGCATAAACCACACACAAGACATGGCATAAACCCCACACAAGACACGGCATAAACCCCACACAAGGCACGGCATAAGCCACACACAAGACACGGCATAAACCCCACACAAGGCACGGCATAAACCCCACACAAGACACGGCATAAACTCCACACAAGGCACGGCATAAACCACACACAAGGCACGCCATAAACTCCACACAAGGCACGGCATAAACCCCACACAAGGCACGGCATAAACCACACACAAGACACGGCATAAACCCCACACAAGGCACGACATAAACCACACACAAGACACGGCATAAACCCCACACAAGGCACGGCATAAACTCCACACAAGGCACGGCATAAACCACACACAAGAAACGGCATAAACCACACACAAGACACGGCATAAACTCCACACAAGGCACGGCATAAACCCCACACAAGGCACGGCATAAACCCCACACAAGACACGGCATAAACCACACACAAGGCATGGCATAAACCACACACAAGACATGGCATAAACCCCACACAAGGCACGGCATAAACCACACACAAGGCACGCCATAAACTCCACACAAGGCACGGCATAAACCGCACACAAGGCACGGCATAAACCCAACACAAGACACGGCATAAACCACACACAAGACACGGCATAAACTCCACACAAGGCACGGCATATAACCCCACACAAGGCACGGCATAAACCCCACACTAGACACGGCATAAACCACACACAAGGCATGGCATAAACCACACACAAGACATGGCATAAACCACACACAAGGCACGGCATAAACCCCACACAAGGCACGGCATAAACCACACACAAGGCATGGCATAAACCCCACACAAGACATGGCATAAACCACACACAAGGCACGGCATAAACCCCACACAAGGCACGGCATAAACCACACACAAGGCACGACATAAACCCCACACAAGACACGGCATAAACCACACACAAGGCATGGCATAAACCACAAACAAGACATGGCATAAACCACACGCAAGGCATGGCATAAACCCCACACAAGACACGGCATAAACCACACACAAGACACGGCATAAACCCCACATAAGGCACGGCATAAACCACACAAAAGACACGGCATAAACCCCAAACAAGACATGGCATAAACCCCACACAAGGCATGGCATAAACCACACACAAGGCACGGCATAAACCACACACAAGACACGGCATAAACCACACAAGACACGGCATAAACCCCACTCAAGGCATGGCATAAACCCCACACAAGGCACGGCATAAACCCCACACAAGACACGGCATAAACCCCACACAAGGCACGGCATAAACCACACACAAGACATGGCATAAACCCCACACAAGACACGGCATAAACCCCACACAAGGCACGGCATAAACCCCACACAAGGCACGGCATAAACCACACACAAGACATGGCATAAACCCCACACAAGACACGGCATAAACCCCACTCAAGACATGGCATAAACCACACACAAGGCACGGCATAAACCCCACACAAGGCACGGCATAAACCACACACAAGGCACGACATAAACCCCACACAAGACACGGCATAAACCACACACAAGGCATGGCATAAACCACAAACAAGACATGGCATAAACCACACGCAAGGCACGGCATAAACCCCACACAAGGCACGGCATAAACCACACACAAGACACGGCATAAACTCCACACAAGGCACGGCATAAACCCCACACAAGGCACGGCATAAACCCCACACGAGACACGGCATAAACAACACACAAGGCATGGCATAAACCACACACAAGACATGGCGTAAACCACACACAAGGCACGGCATAAACCCCACACAAGGCACGGCATAAACCACACACAAGGCATGGCATAAACCACACACAAGACATGGCATAAACCACACACAAGGCATGGCATAAACCCCACACAAGACACGGCATAAACCACACACAAGACACGGCATAAACTTCACATAAGGCACGGCATAAACCACACACAAGGCACGGCATAAACCACACACAAGGCACGGCATAAACCACACACAAGACATGGCATAAACCACACACAAGGCATGGCATAAACCACACACAAGACATGGCATAATCTCCACACAAGACACGGCATAAACCCCACACAAGACACGGCATAAACCCCACACAAGGCACGGCATAAACCCCACACAAGGCACGGCATAAACCCCACACAAGACACGGCATAAACTCCACACAAGGCACGGCATAAACCCCACAAAAGACACGGCATAAACTCCACACAAGACACGGCATAAACCCCACACAAGGCACGGCATAAACTCCACACAAGGCACGGCATAAACCCCACAAAAGGCACGGCATAAATCCCACACAAGGCACGGCATAAACCCCACAAAAGGCACGGCATAAATCCCACACAAGGCACGGCATAAACCACACACAAGACATGGCATAAACCCCACACAAGGCATGGCATAAACCCCACACAAGGCACGGCATAAACCCCACAAAAGACACGGCATAAACCCCAAACAAGACACGGCATAAACCCCACACAAGACACGGCATAAACCACACACAAGGCACGGCATAAACCACACACGAGACACGGCATAAACCACACACAAGGCACGGCATAAACCACACACAAGACATGGCATAAACCCCACACAAGACACGGCATAAACCCCACACAAGGCACGGCATAACCCACACACAAGACACGGCATAAACCCCACACAAGGCATGGCATAAACCACACACAAGACACGGCATAAACCCCACACAAGGCACGGCATAAACCACACACAAGACATGGCATAAACCCCACAAAAGACACGGCATAAACCCCACACAAGGCACGGCATAAACCACACACAAGACACGGCATAAACCACACAAGACACGGCATAAACCCAACTCAAGGCACGGCATAAACCACACACAAGACACGGCATAAACCCCACACAAGGCACGGCATAAACCACACACAAGGCATGGCATAAACCCCACACAAGACACGGCATAAACCCCACACAAGGCACGGCATAAACCACACACAAGACACGGCATAAACCGCACAAGACACGGCATAAACTCCACACAAGACACGGCATAAACCACACAAGACACGGCACAAACTCCACACAAGGCACGGCATAAACCACACACAAGACACGGCATAAACCCCACACAAGGCACGGCATAAACCACACACAAGACATGGCATAAACCCCACAAGACACGGCATTAACCCCACACAAGACACGGCATAAACCCCATACAAGGCACGGTATAAACCACACAAGACACGGCATAAACTCCACACAAGACACGGCATAAACCACACAAGACACGGCATAAACCCCACACAAGACACGGCATAAACCCCAAACAAGACATGGCATAAACCCCACACAAGGCATGGCATAAACCACACACAAGACACGGCATAAAAACCACACATGACACGGCTTAAATCACACACAAGGCACGGCATAAACTCCACACAAGGCACGGCATAAACTCCACACAAGACACGGCATAAACCCCACACATGACACTGCATAAACCCCACACAAGACACGGCATAAACCCCACACAAGGCACGGCATAAACTGAACACATTGCACGGCATAAACTCCACACAAGACACGGCATAAACCCCACACAAGACACGGCATAAACCCCACACAAGACACGGCATAAACCCCACACAAGGCACGGCATAAACCCCACACAAGGCACGGCATAAACCCCACACAAGGCACGGCATAAACCACACACAAGACACGGCATAAACCACACACAAGACACGGCATAAACCCCACACAAGGCACGGCATAAACCACACACAAGACACGGCATAAACTCCACACAAGACTCGGCATGAACCCCACACAAGGCACGGCATAAACTCCACTCAAGGCACGGCATAAACCCCACAAAAGGCACGGCATAAATCCTACACAAGGCACGGCATAAACCCCACAAAAGGCACGGCATAAATCCCACACAAGGCACGGCATAAACCACACACAAGACATGGCATAAACCCCACACAAGGCATGGCATAAACCCGACACAAGGCACGGCATAAACCACACAAAAGACCCGGCATAAACCCCAAACAAGACACGGCATAAACCCCACACAAGACACGGCATAAACCACACACAAGGCACGGCATAAACAACACACAAGACACGGCATAAACCACACAAGACACGGCATAAACCCCACTCAAGGCATGGCATAAACCCCACACAAGGCACGGCATAAACCCCACACAAGACACGGCATAAACCCCACACAAGGCACGGCATAAACCACACACAAGACATGGCATAAACCCCACACAAGACACGGCATAAACCCCACACAAGGCACGGCATAAACCACACACAAGACACGGCATAAACCCCACACAAGGCATGGCATAAACCACACACAAGACACGGCATAAACCCCACACAAGGCACGGCATAAACCACACACAAGACATGGCATAAACCCCACAAAAGACACGGCATAAACCCCACACAAGGCACGGCATAAACCACACATAAGACACGGCATAAACCGCACAAGACACGGCATGGCATAAACCCCACACAAGGCACGGAATAAACCCCACACAAGGCATGGCATAAACCACACACAAGACACGGCATAAACCCCACACAAGGCACGGCATAAACCACACACAAGACATGGCATAAACCCAACACAAGACACGGCATAAATCCCACACAAGGCACGGCATTAACCACACACAAGACACGGCATAAACCCCACACAAGGCACGGCATAAACCACACACAAGACATGGCATAAACCCCACACAAGACACGGCATAAACCCCACACAAGGCACGGCATAAACCACACACAAGACACGGCATAAACCCCACACAAGGCACGGCATAAACCCCACACAAGACACGGCATAAACTCCACACAAGGCACGGCATAAACCACACACAAGGCACGCCATAAACTCCACACAAGGCACGGCATAAACCCCACACAAGGCACGGCATAAACCACACACAAGACACGGCATAAACCCCACACAAGGCACGACATAAACCACACACAAGACACGGCATAAACCCCACACAAGGCACGGCATAAACTCCACACAAGGCACGGCATAAACCACACACAATACACGGCATAAACCACACACAAGACACGGCATAAACTCCACACAAGGCACGGCATAAACCCCACACAAGGCACGGCATAAACCCCACACAAGACACGGCATAAACCACACACAAGGCATGGCATAAACCACACACAAGACATGGCATAAACCCCACACAAGGCACGGCATAAACCACACACAAGGCACGCCATAAACTCCACACAAGGCACGGCATAAACCGCACACAAGGCACGGCATAAACCCAACACAAGACACGGCATAAACCACACACAAGACTCGGCATAAACTCCACACAAGGCACGGCATATAACCCCACACAAGGCACGGCATAAACCCCACACAAGACACGGCATAAACCACACACAAGGCATGGCATAAACCACACACAAGACATGGCATAAACCACACACAAGGCACGGCATAAACCCCACACAAGGCACGGCATAAACCACACACAAGGCATGGCATAAACCCCACACAAGACATGGCATAAACCACACACAAGGCACGGCATAAACCCCACACAAGGCACGGCATAAACCACACACAAGGCACGACATAACCCCACACAAGACACGGCATAAACCACACACAAGGCATGGCATAAACCACAAACAAGACATGGCATAAACCACACGCAAGGCATGGCATAAACCCCACACAAGACACGGCATAAACCACACACAAGACACGGCATAAACCCCACATAAGGCACGGCATAAACCACACAAAAGACACGGCATAAACCCCAAACAAGACATGGCATAAACCCCACACAAGGCATGGCATAAACCACACACAAGGCACGGCATAAACCACACACAAGACACGGCATAAACCACACAAGACACGGCATAAACCCCACTCAAGGCATGGCATAAACCCCACACAAGGCATGGCATAAACCACACACAAGACACGGCATAAAAACCACACATGACACGGCTTAAATCACACACAAGGCACGGCATAAACTCCACACAAGGCACGGCATAAACTCCACACAAGACACGGCATAAACCCCACACATGACACTGCATAAACCCCACACAAGACACGGCATAAACCCCACACAAGGCACGGCATAAACTGAACACATTGCACGGCATAAACTCCACACAAGACACGGCATAAACCCCACACAAGACACGGCATAAACCCCACACAAGACACGGCATAAACCCCACACAAGGCACGGCATAAACCCCACACAAGGCACGGCATAAGCCCCACACAAGGCACGGCATAAACCACACACAAGACACGGCATAAACCACACACAAGACACGGCATAAACCCCACACAAGGCACGGCATAAACCACACACAAGACACGGCATAAACTCCACACAAGACTCGGCATAAACCCCACACAAGGCACGGCATAAACTCCACACAAGGCACGGCATAAACCCCACAAAAGGCACGGCATAAATCCTACACAAGGCACGGCATAAACCCCACAAAAGGCACGGCATAAATCCCACACAAGGCACGGCATAAACCACACACAAGACATGGCATAAACCCCACACAAGGCATGGCATAAACCCCACACAAGGCACGGCATAAACCACACAAAAGACACGGCATAAACCCCAAACAAGACACGGCATAAACCCCACACAAGACACGGCATAAACCACACACAAGGCACGGCATAAACAACACACAAGACACGGCATAAACCACACAAGACACGGCATAAACCCCACTCAAGGCATGGCATAAACCCCACACAAGGCACGGCATAAACCCCACACAAGACACGGCATAAACCCCACACAAGGCACGGCATAAACCACACACAAGACATGGCATAAACCCCACACAAGACACGGCATAAACCCCACACAAGGCACGGCATAAACCACACACAAGACACGGCATAAACCCCACACAAGGCATGGCATAAACCACACACAAGACACGGCATAAACCCCACACAAGGCACGGCATAAACCACACACAAGACATGGCATAAACCCCACAAAAGACACGGCATAAACCCCACACAAGGCACGGCATAAACCACACACAAGACACGGCATAAACCACACAAGACACGGCATAAACCCAACTCAAGGCACGGCATAAACCACACACAAGACACGGCATAAACCCCACACAAGGCACGGCATAAACCACACACAAGGCATGGCATAAACCCCACACAAGACACGGCATAAACCCCACACAAGGCACGGCATAAACCACACACAAGACACGGCATAAACCGCACAAGACACGGCATGGCATAAACCCCACACAAGGCACGGAATAAACCCCACACAAGGCATGGCATAAACCACACACAAGACACGGCATAAACCCCACACAAGGCACGGCATAAACCACACACAAGACATGGCATAAACCCAACACAAGACACGGCATAAATCCCACACAAGGCACGGCATAAACCACACACAAGACATGGCATAAACCACACACAAGACATGGCATAAACCCCACACAAGACACGGCATAAACCCCACACAAGGCACGGCATAAGCCACACACAAGACACGGCATAAACCCCACACAAGGCACGGCATAAACCCCACACAAGACACGGCATAAACTCCACACAAGGCACGGCATAAACCACACACAAGGCACGCCATAAACTCCACACAAGGCACGGCATAAACCCCACACAAGGCACGGCATAAACCACACACAAGACACGGCATAAACCCCACACAAGGCACGACATAAACCACACACAAGACACGGCATAAACCCCACACAAGGCACGGCATAAACTCCACACAAGGCACGGCATAAACCACACACAAGAAACGGCATAAACCACACACAAGACACGGCATAAACTCCACACAAGGCACGGCATAAACCCCACACAAGGCACGGCATAAACCCCACACAAGACACGGCATAAACCACACAAGGCATGGCATAAACCACACACAAGACATGGCATAAACCCCACACAAGGCACGGCATAAACCACACACATGGCACGCCATAAACTCCACACAAGGCACGGCATAAACCGCACACAAGGCACGGCATAAACCCAACACAAGACACGGCATAAACCACACACAAGACACGGCATAAACTCCACACAAGGCACGGCATATAACCCCACACGAGGCACGGCATAAACCCCACACAAGACACGGCATAAACCACACACAAGGCATGGCATAAACCACACACAAGACATGGCATAAACCACACACAAGGCACGGCATAAACCCCACACAAGGCACGGCATAAACCACACACAAGGCATGGCATAAACCCCACACAAGACATGGCATAAACCACACACAAGGCACGGCATAAACCCCAAACAAGGCACGGCATAAACCACACACAAGGCACGACATAAACCCCACACAAGACACGGCATAAACCACACACAAGGCATGGCATAAACCACAAACAAGACATGGCATAAACCACACGCAAGGCATGGCATAAACCCCACACAAGACACGGCATAAACCACACACAAGACACGGCATAAACCCCACATAAGGCACGGCATAAACCACACAAAAGACACGGCATAAACCCCAAACAAGACATGGCATAAACCCCACACAAGGCATGGCATAAACCACACACAAGGCACGGCATAAACCACACACAAGACACGGCATAAACCACACAAGACACGGCATAAACCCCACTCAAGGCATGGCATAAACCCCACACAAGGCACGGCATAAACCCCACACAAGACACGGCATAAACCCCACACAAGGCACGGCATAAACCACACACAAGACATGGCATAAACCCCACACAAGACACGGCATAAACCCCACACAAGGCACGGCATAAACCACACACAAGACACGGCATAAACCCCACACAAGGCATGGCATAAACCACACACAAGACACGGCATAAACCCCACACAAGGCACGGCATAAACCACACACAAGACATGGCATAAACCCCACAAAAGACACGGCATAAACCCCACACAAGGCACGGCATAAACCACACACAAGACACGGCATAAACCACACAAGACACGGCATAAACCCAACTCAAGGCACGGCATAAACCACACACAAGACACGGCATAAACCCCACACAAGGCACGGCATAAACCACACACAAGGCATGGCATAAACCCCACACAAGACACGGCATAAACCCCACACAAGGCACGGCATAAACCACACACAAGACACGGCATAAACCGCACAAGACACGGCATAAACCCCACTCAAGGCATGGCATAAACCCCACACAAGGCACGGAATAAACCCCACACAAGGCATGGCATAAACCACACACAAGACACGGCATAAACCCCACACAAGGCACGGCATAAACCACACACAAGACATGGCATAAACCCAACACAAGACACGGCATAAATCCCACACAAGGCACGGCATAAACCACACACAAGACACGGCATAAACCCCACACAAGGCACGGCATAAACCACACACAAGACATGGCATAAACCCCACACAAGACACGGCATAAACCCCACACAAGGCACGGCATAAACCACACACAAGACACGGCATGAACCCCACACAAGGCACGGCATAAACCCCACACAAGACACGGCATAAACTCCACACAAGGCACGGCATAAACCACACACAAGGCACGCCATAAACTCCACACAAGGCACGGCATAAACCCCACACAAGGCACGGCATAAACCACACACAAGACACGGCATAAACCCCACACAAGGCACGACATAAACCACACACAAGACACGGCATAAACCCCACACAAGGCACGGCATAAACTCCACACAAGGCACGGCATAAACCACACACAAGACACGGCATAAACCACACACAAGACACGGCATAAACTCCACACAAGGCACGGCATAAACCCCACACAAGGCACGGCATAAACCCCACACAAGACACGGCATAAACCACACACAAGGCATGGCATAAACCACACACAAGACATGGCATAAACCCCACACAAGGCATGGCATAAACCACACACAAGGCACGCCATAAACTCCACACAAGGCACGGCATAAACCGCACACAAGGCACGGCATAAACCCAACACAAGACACGGCATAAACCACACACAAGACACGGCATAAACTCCACACAAGGCACGGCATATAACCCCACACAAGGCACGGCATAAACCCCACACAAGACACGGCATAAACCACACACAAGGCATGGCATAAACCACACACAAGACATGGCATAAACCACACACAAGGCACGGCATAAACCCCACACAAGGCACGGCATAAACCACACACAAGGCACGACATAAACGCCACACAAGACACGGCATAAACCACACACAAGGCATGGCATAAACCACAAACAAGACATGGCATAAACCACACGCAAGGCATGGCATAAACCCCACACAAGACACGGCATAAACCACACACAAGACACGGCATAAACCCCACATAAGGCACGGCATAAACCACACACAAGGCACGGCATAAACCACACACAAGACATGGCATAAACCACACACAAGGCATGGCATATACCACACACAAGACATGGCATAAACTCCACACAAGACACGGCATAAACCCCACACAAGACACGGCATAAACCCCACACAAGGCACGGCATAAACCCCACACAAGGCACGGCATAAACCCCACACAAGGCACGGCATAAACCACATACAAGACACGGCATATACCCCACACAAGGCACGGCATAAACCACACACAAGACACGGCATAAACCCCACACAAGGCACGGCATAAACTCCACACAAGGCACGGCATAAACCACACACAAGACACGGCATAAACCACACACAAGACACGGCATAAACTCCACACAAGGCACGGCATAAACCCCACACAAGGCACGGCATAAACCCCACGCAAGACACGGCATAAACCACACACAAGGCATGGCATAAACCACACACAAGACATGGCATAAACCCCACACAAGGCACGGCATAAACCACACACAAGGCACGGCATAAACTCCACACAAGGCACGGCATAAACCCCACACAAGGCACGGCATAAACCCAACACAAGACACGGCATAAACCACACACAAGACACGGCAAAAACTCCACACAAGGCACGGCATAAACCCCACACAAGGCACGGCATAAACCCCACACAAGACACGGCATAAACCACACACAAGGCATGGCATAAACCACACACAAGACATGGCATAAACCACACACAAGGCACGGCATAAACCCCACACAAGGCACGGCATAAACCCCACATAAGGCACGGTATAAACCACACAAGACACGGCATAAACTCCACACAAGACACGGCATAAACCACACAAGACACGGCATAAACCCCACACAAGGCACGGCATAAACCCCACACAAGGCACGGCATAAACCCCACATAAGGCACGGTATAAACCACACAAGACACGGCATAAACTCCACACAAGACACGGCATAAACCACACAAGACACGGCATAAACCCCACACAAGGCACGACATAAACCCCACACAAGACACGGCATAAACCACACACAAGGCATGGCATAAACCACACACAAGACATGGCATAAACCACACACAAGGCATGGCATAAACCCCACACAAGACACGGCATAAACCACACACAAGACACGGCATAAACCCCACATAAGGCACGGCATAAACCACACATAAGGCACGGCATAAACCACACACAAGGCACGGCATAAACCACACACAAGACATGGCATAAACCACACACAAGGCATGGCATAAACCACACACAAGACATGGCATAAACTCCACACAAGACACGGCATAAACCCCACACAAGACACGGCATAAACCCCACACAAGGCACGGCATAAACCCCACACAAGGCACGGCATAAACCCCACACAAGACACGGCATAAACCCCACACAAGGCACGGCATAAACCACACACAAGACACGGCGTAAACCCCACACAAGACCCGGCATAAACCACACAAGACACGGCATAAACTCCACACAAGACACGGCATAAACCACACAAGACACGGCATAAACTCCACACAAGGCACGGCATAAACCACACACAAGACACGGCATAAACCCCACACAAGGCACGGCATAAACCACACACAAGACATGGCATAAACCCCACAAGACACGGCATTAACCCCACACAAGACACGGCATAAACCCCACATAAGGCACGGTATAAACCACACAAGACACGGCATAAACTCCACACAAGACACGGCATAAACCACACAAGACACGGCATAAACCCCACACAAGACACGGCATAAACCCCACACAAGACATGGCATAAACCCCACACAAGGCATGGCATAAACCACACACAAGACACGGCATAAAAACCACACATGACACGGCTTAAATCACACACAAGACACGGCATAAACTCCACACAAGGCACGGCATAAACTCCACACAAGACACGGCATAAACCCCACACATGACACTGCATAAACCCCACACAAGACACGGCATAAACCCCACACAAGGCACGGCATAAACTGCACACAATGCACGGCATAAACTCCACACAAGACACGGCATAAACCCCACACAAGACACGGCATAAACCCCACACAAGACACGGCATAAACCCCACACAAGGCACGGCATAAACCCCACACAAGGCACGGCATAAACCCCACACAAGGCACGGCATAAACCACACACAAGACACGGCATAAACCACACACAAGACACGGCATAAACCCCACACAAGGCACGGCATAAACCACACACAAGACACGGCATAAACCCCACACAAGGCACGGCATAAACCCCACACAAGGCACGGCATAAACCCCACACAAGACACGGCATAAACCCCACACAAGACACGGCATAAACCCCACACAAGGCACGGCATAAACCACACACAAGACATGGCATAAACCACACACAAGGCATGGCATATACCACACACAAGACATGGCATAAACCCCACACAAGGCATGGCATAAACCACACACAAGGCACGCCATAAACTCCACACAAGGCACGGCATAAACCGCACACAAGGCACGGCATAAACCCAACACAAGACACGGCATAAACCACACACAAGACACGGCATAAACTCCACACAAGACACGGCATAAACCACACACAAGGCATGGCATAAACCACACACAAGACATGGCATAAACCCCACACAAGGCATGGCATAAACCACACACAAGGCACGCCATAAACTCCACACAAGGCACGGCATAAACCGCACACAAGGCACGGCATAAACCCAACACAAGACACGGCATAAACCACACACAAGACACGGCATAAACTCCACACAAGGCACGGCATATAACCCCACACAAGGCACGGCATAAACCCCACACAAGACACGGCATAAACCACACACAAGGCATGGCATAAACCACACACAAGACATGGCATAAACCACACACAAGGCACGGCATAAACCCCACACAAGGCACGGCATAAACCACACACAAGGCACGACATAAACGCCACACAAGACACGGCATAAACCACACACAAGGCATGGCATAAACCACAAACAAGACATGGCATAAACCACACGCAAGGCATGGCATAAACCCCACACAAGACACGGCATAAACCACACACAAGACACGGCATAAACCCCACATAAGGCACGGCATAAACCACACACAAGGCACGGCATAAACCACACACAAGACATGGCATAAACCACACACAAGGCATGGCATATACCACACACAAGACATGGCATAAACTCCACACAAGACACGGCATAAACCCCACACAAGACACGGCATAAACCCCACACAAGGCACGGCATAAACCCCACACAAAGCACGGCATAAACCCCACACAAGGCACGGCATAAACCACATACAAGACACGGCATATACCCCACACAAGGCACGGCATAAACCACACACAAGACACGGCATAAACCCCACACAAGGCACGGCATAAACTCCACACAAGGCACGGCATAAACCACACACAAGACACGGCATAAACCACACACAAGACACGGCATAAACTCCACACAAGGCACGGCATAAACCCCACACAAGGCACGGCATAAACCCCACGCAAGACACGGCATAAACCACACACAAGGCATGGCATAAACCACACACAAGACATGGCATAAACCCCACACAAGGCACGGCATAAACCACACACAAGGCACGGCATAAACTCCACACAAGGCACGGCATAAACCCCACACAAGGCACGGCATAAACCCAACACAAGACACGGCATAAACCACACACAAGACACGGCAAAAACTCCACACAAGGCACGGCATAAACCCCACACAAGGCACGGCATAAACCCCACACAAGACACGGCATAAACCACACACAAGGCATGGCATAAACCACACACAAGACATGGCATAAACCACACACAAGGCACGGCATAAACCCCACACAAGGCACGGCATAAACCCCACATAAGGCACGGTATAAACCACACAAGACACGGCATAAACTCCACACAAGACACGGCATAAACCACACAAGACACGGCATAAACCCCACACAAGGCACGGCATAAACCCCACACAAGGCACGGCATAAACCCCACATAAGGCACGGTATAAACCACACAAGACACGGCATAAACTCCACACAAGACACGGCATAAACCACACAAGACACGGCATAAACCCCACACAAGGCACGACATAAACCCCACACAAGACACGGCATAAACCACACACAAGGCATGGCATAAACCACACACAAGACATGGCATAAACCACACACAAGGCATGGCATAAACCCCACACAAGACACGGCATAAACCACACACAAGACACGGCATAAACCCCACATAAGGCACGGCATAAACCACACATAAGGCACGGCATAAACCACACACAAGGCACGGCATAAACCACACACAAGACATGGCATAAACCACACACAAGGCATGGCATAAACCACACACAAGACATGGCATAAACTCCACACAAGACACGGCATAAACCCCACACAAGACACGGCATAAACCCCACACAAGGCACGGCATAAACCCCACACAAGGCACGGCATAAACCCCACACAAGACACGGCATAAACTCCACACAAGGCACGGCATAAACCCCACAAAAGAAACGGCATAAACCCCACACAAGGCACGGCATAAACCACACACAAGACACGGCGTAAACCCCACACAAGACCCGGCATAAACCACACAAGACACGGCATAAACTCCACACAAGACACGGCATAAACCACACAAGACACGGCATAAACTCCACACAAGGCACGGCATAAACCACACACAAGACACGGCATAAACCCCACCCAAGGCACGGCATAAACCACACACAAGACATGGCATAAACCCCACAAGACACGGCATTAACCCCACACAAGACACGGCATAAACCCCACATAAGGCACGGTATAAACCACACAAGACACGGCATAAACTCCACACAAGACACGGCATAAACCACACAAGACACGGCATAAACCCCACACAAGACACGGCATAAACCCCACACAAGACATGGCATAAACCCCACACAAGGCATGGCATAAACCACACACAAGACACGGCATAAAAACCACACATGACACGGCTTAAATCACACACAAGACACGGCATAAACTCCACACAAGGCACGGCATAAACTCCACACAAGACACGGCATAAACCCCACACATGACACTGCATAAACCCCACACAAGACACGGCATAAACCCCACACAAGGCACGGCATAAACTGCACACAATGCACGGCATAAACTCCACACAAGACACGGCATAAACCCCACACAAGACACGGCATAAACCCCACACAAGACACGGCATAAACCCCACACAAGGCACGGCATAAACCCCACACAAGGCACGGCATAAACCCCACACAAGGCACGGCATAAACCACACACAAGACACGGCATAAACCACACACAAGACACGGCATAAACCCCACACAAGGCACGGCATAAACCACACACAAGACACGGCATAAACCCCACACAAGGCACGGCATAAACCCCACACAAGGCACGGCATAAACCCCACACAAGACACGGCATAAACCCCACACAAGACACGGCATAAACCCCACACAAGGCACGGCATAAACCACACACAAGACATGGCATAAACTCCACACAAGGCACGGCATAAACCCCTCACAAGACACGGCATAAACTCCACACAAGGCACGGCATAAACCCCACAAAAGACACGGCATAAACCCCACACAAGGCACGGCATAAACCCCACACAAGGCACGGCATAAACCCCACACAAGGCACGGCATAAACCACACACAAGACACGACATAAACCCCACACAAGGCACGGCATAAACCACACACAAGACACGGCATAAACCCCACACAAGGCACGGCATAAACTCCACACAAGGCACGGCATAAACCACACACAAGACACGGCATAAACCACGCACAAGACACGGCATAAACTCCACACAAGGCACGGCATAAACCCCACACAAGGCACGGCATAAACCCCACGCAAGACACGGCATAAACCACACACAAGGCGTGGCATAAACCACACACTAGACATGGCATAAACCCCACACAAGGCACGGCATAAACCACACACAAGGCACGGCATAAACTCCACACAAGGCACGGCATAAACCCAACACAAGACACGGCATAAACCACACACAAGACACGGCAAAAACTCCACACAAGGCACGGCATAAACCCCACACAAGGCACGGCATAAGCCCCACACAAGACACGGCATAAACCACACACAAGGCATGGCATAAACCACACACAAGACATGGCGTAAACCACACACAAGGCACGGCATAAACCCCACACAAGGCACGGCATAAACCACACACAAGGCACGACATAAACCCCACACAAGACACGGCATAAACCACACACAAGTCATGGCATAAACCACACACAAGACATGGCATAAACCACACACAAGGCATGGCATAAACCCCACACAAGACACGGCATAAACAACACACAAGACACGGCATAAACCCCACATAAGGCACGGCATAAACCACACACAAGGCACGGCATAAACCACACACAAGGCACGGCATAAACCACACACAAGACATGGCATAAACCACACACAAGGTATGGCATAAACCACACACAAGACATGGCATAAACTCCACACAAGACACGGCATAAACCCCACACAAGACACGGCATAAACCCCACACAAGGCACGGCATAAACCCCACACAAGGCACGGCATAAACCCCACACAAGACACGGCAAAAACTCCACACAAGGCACGGCATGAACCCCACAAAAGACACGGCATAAACCCCACACAAGGCACGGCATAAACCACACACAAGACACGGCGTAAACCCCACACAAGACCCGGCATAAACCACACAAGACACGGCATAAACTCCACACAAGACACGGCATAAACCACACAAGACACGGCATAAACTCCACACAAGGCACGGCATAAACCACACACAAGACACGGCATAAACCCCACACAAGGCACGGCATAAACCACACACAAGACATGGCATAAACCCCACAAGACACGGCATAAACCCCACACAAGACACGGCATAAACCCCACACAAGGCACGGCATAAACCACACAAGACACGGCATAAACTCCACACAAGACACGGCATAAACCACCCAAGACACGGCATAAACCCCACACAAGACACGGCATAAACCCCACACAAGACATGGCATAAACCCCACACAAGGCATGGCATAAACCACACACAAGACACGGCATAAACCCCACACAAGGCACGGCATAAACCACACACAAGACACGGCATAAACTCCACACAAGACACGGCATAAACCCCACACAAGGCACGGCATAAACTCCACACAAGGCACGGCATAAACCCCTCAAAAGGCACGGCATAAATCCCACACAAGGCACGGCATAAACCCCACAAAAGGCACGGCATAAATCCCACACAAGGCACGGCATAAACCACTCACAAGACATGGCATAAACCCCACACAAGGCATGGCATAAACCCCACACAAGGCATGGCATAAACCACACAAACGACACGGCATAAACCCCAAACAAGACACGGCATAAACCCCACACAAGACAGGGCATAAACCACACACAAGGCACGGCATAAACCACACACAAGACACGGCATAAACCACACAAAACACGGCATAAACCCCACTCAAGGCATGGCATAAACCCCACACATGGCACGGCATAAACCCCACATATGGCATGGCGTAAACCACACACAAGACACGGCATAAACCCCACACAAGGCACGGCATAAACCACACACAAGACATGGCATAAACCCCACACAAGACACGGCATAAACCCCACACAAGGCACGGCATAAACCACACACAAGACACGGTATAAACCCCACACAAGGCATGGCATAAACCACACACAAGACACGGCATAAACCCCACACAAGGCGCGGCATAAACCACACACAAGACATGGCATAAACCCCACACAAGACACGGCATAAACCCCACACAAGGCACGGCATAAACCACACACAAGACACGGCATAAACCACACAAGACACGGCATAAACCCAACTCAAGGCATGGCATAAACCCCACACAAGACACGGCATAAACCCCACACAAGGCACGGCATAAACCACACACAAGACACGGCATAAACCCCACACAAGGCACGGCATAAACCACACACAAGGCATGGCATAAACCCCACACAAGACACGGCATAAACCCCACACAAGGCATGGCATAAACCCCACACAAGGCACGGCATAAACCCCACACAAGGCATGGAATAAACCACACACAACACACGGCATAAACCCCACACAAGGCACGGCATAAACCACACACAAGACATGGCATAAACCCAACACAAGACACGGCATAAATCTCACACAAGGCACGGCATAAACCACACACAAGACACGGCATAAACCCCACACAAGGCACGGCATAAACCACACACAAGACATGGCATAAACCCCACACAAGACACGGCATAAACCCCACACAAGGCACGGCATAAACCACACACAAGACACGGCATAAACCGCACAAGACACGGCATAAACCCCACTCAAGGCATGGCATAAACCCCACACAAGGCACGGCATAAACCCCACACAAGGCATGGAATAAACCACACACAACACACGGCATAAACCCCACACAAGGCACGGCATAAACCACACACAAGACATGGCATAAACCCAACACAAGACACGGCATAAATCTCACACAAGGCACGGCATAAACCACACACAAGACACGGCATAAACCCCACACAAGGCACGGCATAAACCACACACAAGACATGGCATAAACCCCACACAAGACACGGCATAAACCCCACACAAGGCACGGCATAAACCACACACAAGACACGGCATAAACCCCACACAAGGCACGGCATAAACCCCTCACAAGACACGGCATAAACTCCACACAAGGCACGGCATAAACCCCACAAAAGACACGGCATAAACCCCACACAAGGCACGGCATAAACCACATACAAGACACGGCATAAACCCCACACAAGGCACGGCATAAACCCAACACAAGACACGGCATAAACCACACACAAGACACGGCAAAAACTCCACACAAGGCACGGCATAAACCCCACACTAGGCACGGCATAAACCACACACAAGAAACGGCATAAACTCCACACAAGGCACGGCATAAACCCCACAAAAGACACGGCTTAAACCCCACACAAGGCACGGCATAAACCACACACAAGACACGGCATAAACCCCACACAAGGCACGGCATAAACCCCACACAAGGCACGGCATAAACCACACACAAGACAAGGCATAAACCCCACACAAGGCACGGCATAAACCACACACAAGACACGGCATAAACCCCACACAAGGCACGGCATAAACTCCACACAAGGCACGGCATAAACCACACACAAGACATGGCATAAACCACACACAAGGCATGGCATAAACCACACACAAGACATGGCATAAACTCCACACAAGACACGGCATAAACCCCACACAAGACACGGCATAAACCCCACACAAGGCACGGCATAAACCCCACACAAGGCACGGCATAAACCCCACACAAGACACGGCATAAACTCCACACAAGGCACGGCATAAACCCCACAAAAGAAACGGCATAAACCCCACACAAGGCACGGCATAAACCACACACAAGACACGGCGTAAACCCCACACAAGACCCGGCATAAACCACACAAGACACGGCATAAACTCCACACAAGACACGGCATAAACCACACAAGACACGGCATAAACTCCACACAAGGCACGGCATAAACCACACACAAGACACGGCATAAACCCCACACAAGGCACGGCATAAACCACACACAAGACATGGCATAAACCCCACAAGACACGGCATTAACCCCACACAAGACACGGCATAAACCCCACATAAGGCACGGTATAAACCACACAAGACACGGCATAAACTCCACACAAGACACGGCATAAACCACACAAGACACGGCATAAACCCCACACAAGACACGGCATAAACCCCACACAAGACATGGCATAAACCCCACACAAGGCATGGCATAAACCACACACAAGACACGGCATAAAAACCACACATGACACGGCTTAAATCACACACAAGACACGGCATAAACTCCACACAAGGCACGGCATAAACTCCACACAAGACACGGCATAAACCCCACACATGACACTGCATAAACCCCACACAAGACACGGCATAAACCCCACACAAGGCACGGCATAAACTGCACACAATGCACGGCATAAACTCCACACAAGACACGGCATAAACCCCACACAAGACACGGCATAAACCCCACACAAGACACGGCATAAACCCCACACAAGGCACGGCATAAACCCCACACAAGGCACGGCATAAACCCCACACAAGGCACGGCATAAACCACACACAAGACACGGCATAAACCACACACAAGACACGGCATAAACCCCACACAAGGCACGGCATAAACCACACACAAGACACGGCATAAACCCCACACAAGGCACGGCATAAACCCCACACAAGGCACGGCATAAACCCCACACAAGACACGGCATAAACCCCACACAAGACACGGCATAAACCCCACACAAGGCACGGCATAAACCACACACAAGACATGGCATAAACTCCACACAAGGCACGGCATAAACCCCTCACAAGACACGGCATAAACTCCACACAAGGCACGGCATAAACCCCACAAAAGACACGGCATAAACCCCACACAAGGCACGGCATAAACCCCACACAAGGCACGGCATAAACCCCACACAAGGCACGGCATAAACCACACACAAGACACGACATAAACCCCACACAAGGCACGGCATAAACCACACACAAGACACGGCATAAACCCCACACAAGGCACGGCATAAACTCCACACAAGGCACAGCATAAACCACACACAAGACACGGCATAAACCACGCACAAGACACGGCATAAACTCCACACAAGGCACGGCATAAACCCCACACAAGGCACGGCATAAACCCCACGCAAGACACGGCATAAACCACACACAAGGCGTGGCATAAACCACACACTAGACATGGCATAAACCCCACACAAGGCACGGCATAAACCACACACAAGGCACGGCATAAACTCCACACAAGGCACGGCATAAACCCCACACAAGGCACGGCATAAACCCAACACAAGACACGGCATAAACCACACACAAGACACGGCAAAAACTCCACACAAGGCACGGCATAAACCCCACACAAGGCACGGCATAAGCCCCACACAAGACACGGCATAAACCACACACAAGGCCTGGCATAAACCACACACAAGACATGGCGTAAACCGCACACAAGGCACGGCATAAACCCCACACAAGGCACGGCATAAACCACACACAAGGCACGACATAAACCCCACACAAGACACGGCATAAACCACACACAAGTCATGGCATAAACCACACACAAGACATGGCATAAACCACACACAAGGCATGGCATAAACCCCACACAAGACACGGCATAAACAACACACAAGACACGGCATAAACCCCACATAAGGCACGGCATAAACCACACACAAGGCACGGCATAAACCACACACAAGGCACGGCATAAACCACACACAAGACATGGCATAAACCACACACAAGGTATGGCATAAACCACACACAAGACATGGCATAAACTCCACACAAGACACGGCATAAACCCCACACAAGACACGGCATAAACCCCACACAAGGCACGGCATAAACCCCACACAAGGCACGGCATAAACCCCACACAAGACACGGCAAAAACTCCACACAAGGCACGGCATGAACCCCACAAAAGACACGGCATAAACCCCACACAAGGCACGGCATAAACCACACACAAGACACGGCGTAAACCCCACACAAGACCCGGCATAAACCACACAAGACACGGCATAAACTCCACACAAGACACGGCATAAACCACACAAGACACGGCATAAACTCCACACAAGGCACGGCATAAACCACACACAAGACACGGCATAAACCCCACACAAGGCACGGCATAAACCACACACAAGACATGGCATAAACCCCACAAGACACGGCATAAACCCCACACAAGACACGGCATAAACCCCACACAAGGCACGGCATAAACCACACAAGACACGGCATAAACTCCACACAAGACACGGCATAAACCACCCAAGACACGGCATAAACCCCACACAAGACACGGCATAAACCCCACACAAGACATGGCATAAACCCCACACAAGGCATGGCATAAACCACACACAAGACACGGCATAAACCCCACACAAGGCACGGCATAAACCACACACAAGACACGGCATAAACTCCACACAAGACACGGCATAAACCCCACACAAGGCACGGCATAAACTCCACACAAGGCACGGCATAAACCCCTCAAAAGGCACGGCATAAATCCCACACAAGGCACGGCATAAACCCCACAAAAGGCACGGCATAAATCCCACACAAGGCACGGCATAAACCACTCACAAGACATGGCGTAAACCCCACACAAGGCATGGCATAAACCCCACACAAGGCATGGCATAAACCACACAAAAGACACGGCATAAACCCCAAACAAGACACGGCATAAACCCCACACAAGACAGGGCATAAACCACACACAAGGCACGGCATAAACCACACACAAGACACGGCATAAACCACACAAAACACGGCATAAACCCCACTCAAGGCATGGCATAAACCCCACACAAGGCACGGCATAAACCCCACATATGGCATGGCATAAACCACACACAAGACACGGCATAAACCCCACACAAGGCACGGCATAAACCACACACAAGACATGGCATAAACCCCACACAAGACACGGCATAAACCCCACACAAGGCACGGCATAAACCACACACAAGACACGGTATAAACCCCACACAAGGCATGGCATAAACCACACACAAGACACGGCATAAACCCCACACAAGGCACGGCATAAACCACACACAAGACATGGCATAAACCCCACACAAGACACGGCATAAACCCCATACAAGGCACGGCATAAACCACACACAAGACACGGCATAAACCACACAAGACACGGCATAAACCCAACTCAAGGCATGGCATAAACCCCACACAAGACACGGCATAAACCCCACACAAGGCACGGCATAAACCACACACAAGACACGGCATAAACCCCACACAAGGCACGGCATAAACCACACACAAGGCATGGCATAAACCCCACACAAGACACGGCATAAACCCCACACAAGGCATGGCATAAACCCCACACAAGGCACGGCATAAACCCCACACAAGGCATGGAATAAACCACACACAACACACGGCATAAACCCCACACAAGGCACGGCATAAACCACACACAAGACATGGCATAAACCCAACACAAGACACGGCATAAATCTCACACAAGGCACGGCATAAACCACACACAAGACACGGCATAAACCCCACACAAGGCACGGCATAAACCACACACAAGACATGGCATAAACCCCACACAAGACACGGCATAAACCCCACACAAGGCACGGCATAAACCACACACAAGACACGGCATAAACCGCACAAGACACGGCATAAACCCCACTCAAGGCATGGCATAAACCCCACACAAGGCACGGCATAAACCCCACACAAGGCATGGAATAAACCACACACAACACACGGCATAAACCCCACACAAGGCACGGCATAAACCACACACAAGACATGGCATAAACCCAACACAAGACACGGCATAAATCTCACACAAGGCACGGCATAAACCACACACAAGACACGGCATAAACCCCACACAAGGCACGGCATAAACCACACACAAGACATGGCATAAACCCCACACAAGACACGGCATAAACCCCACACAAGGCACGGCATAAACCACACACAAGACACGGCATAAACCCCACACAAAGCACGGCATAAACCCCTCACAAGACACGGCATAAACTCCACACAAGGCACGGCATAAACCCCACAAAAGACACGGCATAAACCCCACACAAGGCACGGCATAAACCACATACAAGACACGGCATAAACCCCACACAAGGCACGGCATAAACCCAACACAAGACACGGCATAAACCACACACAAGACACGGCAAAAACTCCACACAAGGCACGGCATAAACCCCACACTAGGCACGGCATAAACCACACACAAGAAACGGCATAAACTCCACACAAGGCACGGCATAAACCCCACAAAAGACACGGCTTAAACCCCACACAAGGCACGGCATAAACCACACACAAGACACGGCATAAACCCCACACAATGCACGGCATAAACCCCACACAAGGCACGGCATAAACCACACACAAGACAAGGCATAAACCCCACACAAGGCACGGCATAAACCACACACAAGACACGGCATAAACCCCACACAAGGCACGGCATAAACTCCACACAAGGCACGGCATAAACCACACACAAGACACGGCATAAACTCCACACAAGGCACGGCATAAACCCCACACAAGGCACGGCATAAACCCCACACAAGACACGGCATAAACCACACACAAGGCATGGCATAAACCACACACAAGACATGGCATAAACCCCACACAAAGCACGGCATAAACCACACACAAGGCACGCCATAAACTCCACACAAGGCACGGCATAAACCGCACACAAGGCACGGCATAAACCCAACACAAGACACGGCATAAACCACACACAAGACACGGCATAAACTCCACACAAGGCACGGCATAAACCCCACACAAGGCACGGCATAAACCCCACACAAGACACGGCATTAACCACACACAAGGCATGGCATAAACCACACACAAGACATGGCATAAACCCCACTCAAGGCACGGCATAAACCCCACACAAGGCACGGCATAAACCACACACAAGACACGGCTTAAACTCCACACAAGGCACGGCATAAACCCCACACAAGGCACGGCATAAACCCCACACAAGACACGGCATTAACCACACACAAGGCATGGCATAAACCCCACACAAGACACGGCATTAACCACACACAAGGCATGGCATAAACCACACACAAGACATGGCATAAACCCCACACAAGGCACGACATAAACCCCACACAAGACAAGGCATAAACCACACACAAGGCATGGCATAAACCACACACAAGACACGGCATAAACCCCACACAAGACACGGCATAAACCCCACACAAGGCACGGCATAAACCCCACACAAGGCACGGCATAAACCCCACACAAGACACGGCATAAACTCCACACAAGGCACGGCATAAACCCCACAAAAGACACGGCATAAACCCCACACAAGGCACGGCATAAACCACACACAAGACACGGCGTAAACCCCACACAAGACCCGGCATAAACCACACAAGACACGGCATAAACTCCACACAAGACACGGCATAAACCACACAAGACACGGCATAAACTCCACACAAGGCACGGCATCAACCACACACAAGACACGGCATAAACCCCACACAAGGCACGGCATAAACCACACACAAGACATGGCATAAACCCCACAAGACACGGCATTAACCCCACACAAGACACGGCATAAACCCCACATAAGGCACGGTATAAACCACACATGACACGGCATAAACTCCACACAAGACACGGCATAAACCACACAAGACACGGCATAAACCCCACACAAGACACGGCATAAACCCCACACAAGACATGGCTTAAACCCCACACAAGGCATGGCATAAACCACACACAAGACACGGCATAAAAACCACACATGACACGGCTTAAATCACACACAAGACACGGCATAAACTCCACACAAGGCACGGCATAAACTCCACACAAGACACGGCATAAACCCCACACATGACACTGCATAAACCCCACACAAGACACGGCATAAACCCCACACAAGGCACGGCATAAACTGCACACAATGCACGGCATAAACTCCACACAAGACACGGCATAAACCCCACACAAGACACGGCATAAACCCCACACAAGACACGGCATAAACCCCACACAAGGCACGGCATAAACCCCACACAAGGCACGGCATAAACCCCACACAAGGCACGGCATAAACCACACACAAGACACGGCATAAACCACACACAAGACACGGCATAAACCCCACACAAGGCACGGCATAAACCACACACAAGACACGTCATAAACCCCACACAAGGCACGGCATAAACCCCACACAAGGCACGGCATAAACCCCACACAAGACACGGCATAAACCCCACACAAGACACGGCATAAACCCCACACAAGGCACGGCATAAACCACACACAAGACATGGCATAAACTCCACACAAGGCACGGCATAAACCCCTCACAAGACACGGCATAAACTCCACACAAGGCACGGCATAAACCCCACAAAAAACACGGCATAAACCCCACACAAGGCACGGCATAAACCCCACACAAGGCACGGCATAAACCCCACACAAGGCACGGCATAAACCACACACAAGACACGGCATAAACCCCACACAAGGCACGGCATAAACCACACACAAGACACGGCATAAACCCCACACAAGGCACGGCATAAACTCCACACAAGGCACGGCATAAACCACACACAAGACAAGGCATAAACCACACACAAGACACGGCATAAACTCCACACAAGGCACGGCATAAACCCCACACAAGGCACGGCATAAACCCCACGCAAGACACGGCATAAACCACACACAAGGCGTGGCATAAACCACACACTAGACATGGCATAAACCCCACACAAGGCACGGCATAAACCACACACAAGGCACGGCATAAACTCCACACAAGGCACGGCATAAACCCCACACAAGGCACGGCATAAACCCAACACAAGACACGGCATAAACCACACACAAGACACGGCAAAAACTCCACACAAGGCACGGCATAAACCCCACACAAGGCACGGCATAAGCCCCACACAAGACACGGCATAAACCACACACAAGGCATGGCATAAACCACACACAAGACATGGCGTAAACCACACACAAGGCACGGCATAAACCCCACACAAGGCACGGCATAAACCACACACAAGGCACGACATAAACCCCACACAAGACACGGCATAAACCACACACAAGTCATGGCATAAACCACACACAAGACATGGCATAAACCACACACAAGGCATGGCATAAACCCCACACAAGACACGGCATAAACAACACACAAGACACGGCATAAATCCCACATAAGGCACGGCATAAACCACACACAAGGCACGGCATAAACCACACACAAGGCACGGCATAAACCACACACAAGACATGGCATAAACCACACACAAGGTATGGCATAAACCACACACAAGACATGGCATAAACTCCACACAAGACACGGCATAAACCCCACACAAGACACGGCATAAACCCCACACAAGGCACGGCATAAACCCCACACAAGGCACGGCATAAACCCCACACAAGACACGGCAAAAACTCCACACAAGGCACGGCATGAACCCCACAAAAGACACGGCATAAACCCCACACAAGGCACGGCATAAACCACACACAAGACACGGCGTAAACCCCACACAAGACCCGGCATAAACCACACAAGACACGGCATAAACTCCACACAAAACACGGCATAAACCACACAAGACACGGCATAAACTCCACACAAGGCACGGCATAAACCACACACAAGACACGGCATAAACCCCACACAAGGCACGGCATAAACCACACACAAGACATGGCATAAACCCCACAAGACACGGCATAAACCCCACACAAGACACGGCATAAACCCCACACAAGGCACGGCATAAACCACACAAGACACGGCATAAACTCCACACAAGACACGGCATAAACCACCCAAGACACGGCATAAACCCCACACAAGACACGGCATAAACCCCACACAAGACATGGCATAAACCCCACACAAGGCATGGCATAAACCACACACAAGACACGGCGTAAACCCCACACAAGGCACGGCATAAACCACACACAAGACACGGCATAAACTCCACACAAGACACGGCATAAACCCCACACAAGGCACGGCATAAACTCCACACAAGGCACGGCATAAACCCCTCAAAAGGCACGGCATAAATCCCACACAAGGCACGGCATAAACCCCACAAAAGGCACGGCATAAATCCCACACAAGGCACGGCATAAACCACACACAAGACATGGCATAAACCCCACACAAGGCATGGCATAAACCCCACACAAGGCATGGCATAAACCACACAAAAGACACGGCCTAAACCCCAAACAAGACACGGCATAAACCCCACACAAGACAGGGCATAAACCACACACAAGGCACGGCATAAACCACACACAAGACACGGCATAAACCACACAAAACACGGCATAAACCCCACTCAAGGCATGGCATAAACCCCACACAAGGCACGGCATAAACCCCACACATGGCATGGCATAAACCACACACAAGACACGGCATAAACCCCACACAAGGCACGGCATAAACCACACACAAGACATGGCATAAACCCCACACAAGACACGGCATAAACCCCACACAAGGCACGGCATAAACCACACACAAGACACGGTATAAACCCCACACAAGGCATGGCATAAACCACACACAAGACACGGCATAAACCCCACACAAGGCACGGCATAAACCACACACAAGACATGGCATAAACCCCACACAAGACACGGCATAAACCCCACACAAGGCACGGCATAAACCACACACAAGACACGGCATAAACCACACAAGACACGGCATAAACCCAACTCAAGGCATGGCATAAACCCCACACAAGACACGGCATAAACCCCACACAAGGCACGGCATAAACCACACACAAGACACGGCATAAACCCCACACAAGGCACGGCATAAACCACACACAAGGCATGGCATAAACCCCACACAAGACACGGCATAAACCCCACACAAGGCATGGCATAAACCCCACACAAGGCACGGCATAAACCCCACACAAGGCATGGAATAAACCACACACAACACACGGCATAAACCCCACACAAGGCACGGCATAAACCACACACAAGACATGGCATAAACCCAACACAAGACACGGCATAAATCTCACACAAGGCACGGCATAAACCACACACAAGACACGGCATAAACCCCACACAAGGCACGGCATAAACCACACACAAGACATGGCATAAACCCCACACAAGACACGGCATAAACCCCACACAAGGCACGGCATAAACCACACACAAGACACGGCATAAACCGCACAAGCCACGGCATAAACCCCACTCAAGGCATGGCATAAACCCCACACAAGGCACGGCATAAACCCCACACAAGGCATGGAATAAACCACACACAACACACGGCATAAATCCCACACAAGGCACGGCATAAACCACACACAAGACATGGCATAAACCCAACACAAGACACGGCATAAATCTCACACAAGGCACGGCATAAACCACACACAAGACACGGCATAAACCCCACACAAGGCACGGCATAAACCACACACAAGACATGGCATAAACCCCACACAAGACACGGCATAAACCCCACACAAGGCACGGCATAAACCACACACAAGACACGGCATAAACCCCACACAAGGCACGGCATAAACCCCTCACAAGACACGGCATAAACTCCACACAAGGCACGGCATAAACCCCACAAAAGACACGGCATAAACCCCACACAAGGCACGGCATAAACCACATACAAGACACGGCATAAACCCCACACAAGGCACGGCATAAACCCAACACAAGACACGGCATAAACCACACACAAGACACGGCATAAACTCCACACAAGGCACGGCATAAACCCCACACTAGGCACGGCATAAACCACACACAAGAAACGGCATAAACTCCACACAAGGCACGGCATAAACCCCACAAAAGACACGGCTTAAACCCCACACAAGGCACGGCATAAACCACACACAAGACACGGCATAAACCCCACACAAGGCACGGCATAAACCCCACACAAGGCACGGCATAAACCACACACAAGACAAGGCATAAACCCCACACAAGGCACGGCATAAACCACACACAAGACACGGCATAAACCCCACACAAGGCACGGCATAAACTCCACACAAGGCACGGCATAAACCACACACAAGACACGGCATAAACTCCACACAAGGCACGGCATAAACCCCACACAAGGCACGGCATAAACCCCACACAAGACACGGCATAAACCACACACAAGGCATGGCATAAACCACACACAAGACATGGCATAAACCCCACACAAAGCACGGCATAAACCACACACAAGGCACGCCATAAACTCCACACAAGGCACGGCATAAACCGCACACAAGGCACGGCATAAACCCAACACAAGACACGGCATAAACCACACACAAGGCACGGCATAAACTCCACACAAGGCACGGCATAAACCCCACACAAGGCACGGCATAAACCCCACACAAGACACGGCATTAACCACACACAAGGCATGGCATAAACCACACACAAGACATGGCATAAACCCCACACAAGGCACGGCATAAACCCCACACAAGGCACGGCATAAACCACACACAAGACACGGCATAAACTCCACACAAGGCACGGCATAAACCCCACACAAGGCACGGCATAAACCCCACACAAGACACGGCATTAACCACACACAAGGCATGGCATAAACCCCACACAAGACACGGCATTAACCACACACAAGGCATGGCATAAACCACACACAAGACATGGCATAAACCCCACACAAGGCACGACATAAACCCCACACAAGACAAGGCATAAACCACACACAAGGCATGGCATAAACCACACACAAGACATGGCATAAACCACACGCAAGGCATGGCATAAACCTCACACAAGACACGGCATAAACCACACACAAGACACGGCATAAACCCCACATAAGGCACGGCATAAACCACACACAAGGCACGGCATAAACCACACACAAGGCACGGCATAAACCACACAAGACACGGCATAAACTCCACACAAGACACGGCAGTAACCCAACACAAGGCACGGCATAAACCCCACACAAGGCACGGCATAAACCACACACAAGACACGGCATAAACCACACACAAGGCATGGCATAAACCACACACAAGACACGGCATAAACCCCACACATGACACGGCATAAACTCCTCACAAGGCACGGCATAAACCCCACAAAAGACACGGCATAAACCCCACACAAGGCACGGCATAAACCCCACACAAGGCACGGCATAAACCCCACACAAGGCACGGCATAAACCACACACAAGACACGGCATAAACCCCACACAAGGCACGGCATAAACCACACACAAGACACGGCATAAACCCCACACAAGTCACGGCATAAACTCCACAAAAGGCACGGCATAAACCACACACAAGACACGGCATAAACCACACACAAGACACGGCATAAACTCCACACAAGGCACGGCATAAACCCCACACCAGGCACGGCATAAACCCCACGCAAGACACGGCATAAACCACACACAAGGCATGGCATAAACCACACACAAGACATGGCATAAACCCCACACAAGGCACGGCATAAACCACACACAAGAAACGGCATAAACTCCACACAAGGCACGGCATAAACCCCACAAAAGACACGGCTTAAACCCCACACAAGGCACGGCATAAACCACACACAAGACACGGCATAAACCCCACACAAGGCACGGCATAAACCCCACACAAGGCACGGCATAAACCACACACAAGACAAGGCATAAACCCCACACAAGGCACGGCATAAACCACACACAAGACACGGCATAAACCCCACACAAGGCACGGCATAAACTCCACACAAGGCACGGCATAAAACACACACAAGACACGGCATAAACTCCACACAAGGCACGGCATAAACCCCACACAAGGCACGGCATAAACCCCACACAAGACACGGCATAAACCACACACAAGGCATGGCATAAACCACACACAAGACATGGCATAAACCCCACACAAAGCACGGCATAAACCACACACAAGGCACGCCATAAACTCCACACAAGGCACGGCATAAACCGCACACAAGGCACGGCATAAACCCAACACAAGACACGGCATAAACCACACACAAGGCACGGCATAAACTCCACACAAGGCACGGCATAAACCCCACACAAGGCACGGCATAAACCCCACACAAGACACGGCATTAACCACACACAAGGCATGGCATAAACCACACACAAGACATGGCATAAACCCCACACAAGGCACGGCATAAACCCCACACAAGGCACGGCATAAACCACACACAAGACACGGCATAAACTCCACACAAGGCACGGCATAAACCCCACACAAGGCACGGCATAAACCCCACACAAGACACGGCATTAACCACACACAAGGCATGGCATAAACCCCACACAAGACACGGCATTAACCACACACAAGGCATGGCATAAACCACACACAAGACATGGCATAAACCCCACACAAGGCACGACATAAACCCCACACAAGACAAGGCATAAACCACACACAAGGCATGGCATAAGCCAAACACAAGACATGGCATAAACCACACGCAAGGCATGGCATAAACCCCACACAAGACACGGCATAAACCACACACAAGACACGGCATAAACCCCACATAAGGCACGGCATAAACCACACACAAGGCACGGCATAAACCACACACAAGGCACGGCATAAACCACACAAGACACGGCATAAACTCCACACAAGACACGGCAGTAACCCAACACAAGGCACGGCATAAACCCCACACAAGGCACGGCATAAACCACACACAAGACACGGCATAAACCACACACAAGGCATGGCATAAACCACACACAAGACACGGCATAAACCCCACACAAGACACGGCATAAACTCCACACAAGGCACGGCATAAACCCCACAAAAGACACGGCATAAACCCCACACAAGGCACGGCATAAACCCCACACAAGGCACGGCATAAACCCCACACAAGGCACGGCATAAACCACACACAAGACACGGCATAAACCCCACACAAGGCACGGCATAAACCACACACAAGACACGGCATAAACCCCACACAAGTCACGGCATAAACTCCACAAAAGGCACGGCATAAACCACACACAAGACACGGCATAAACCACACACAAGACACGGCATAAACTCCACACAAGGCACGGCATAAACCCCACACAAGGCACGGCATAAACCCCACGCAAGACACGGCATAAACCACACACAAGGCATGGCATAAACCACACACAAGACATGGCATAAACCCCACACAAGGCACGGCATAAACCACACACAAGGCACGGCATAAACTCCACACAAGGCACGGCATAAACCCCACACAAGGCACGGCATAAACCCAACACAAGACACGGCATAAACCACACACAAGCCACGGCAAAAACTCCAAACAAGGCACGGCATAAACCCCACACAAGGCACGGCGTAAACCCCACACAAGACACGGCATAAACAACACACAAGGCATGGCATAAACCACACACAAGACATGGCGTAAACCACACACAAGGCACGGCATAAACCCCACACAAGGCACGGCATAAACCACACACAAGGCACGACATAAACCCCACACAAGACACGGCATAAACCACACACAAGACATGGCATAAACCACACACAAGACATGGCATAAACCACACACAAGGCATGGCATAAACCCCACACAAGACACGGCATAAACCACACACAAGACACGGCATAAACCCCACATAAGGCACGGCATAAACCACACACAAGGCACGGCATAAACCACACACAAGGCACGGCATAAACCACACACAAGACATGGCATAAACCACACACAAGACATGGCATAAACTCCACACAAGACACGGCATAAACCCCACACAAGACACGGCATAAACCCCACACAAGGCACGGCATAAACCCCACACAAGGCACAGCATAAACCCCACACAAGACACGGCATAAACTCCACACAAGGCACGGCATAAACCCCACAAAAGACACGGCATAAACCCCACACAAGGCACGGCATAAACCACACACAAGACACGGCGTAAACCCCACACAAGACCCGGCATAAACCACACACAAGACACGGCATAAACTCCACACAAGGCACGGCATAAACTACACACAAGATACGGCATAAACCCCACACATGACACTGCATAAACCCCACACAAGACACGGCATAAACCCCACACAAGGCACGGCATAAACTGCACACAATGCACGGCATAAACTCCACACAAGACACGGCATAAACCCCACACAAGACACGGCATAAACCCCACACAAGACACGGCATAAACCCCACCCAAGGCACGGCATAAACCCCACACAAGGCACGGCATAAACCCCACACAAGGCACGGCATAAACCACACACAAGACACGGCATAAACCACACACAAGACACGGCATAAACCCCACATAACGCACGGTATAAACCACACACAAGACACGGCATAAACCCCACACAAGGCACGGCATAAACCCCACACAAGGCACGGCATAAACCCCACACAAGACACGGCATAAACCCCACACAAGACACGGCATAAACCCCACACAAGGCACGGCATAAACCACACACAAGACATGGCATAAACTCCACACAAGACACGGCATAAACCCCACACAAGACACGGCATAAACCCCACACAAGGCACGGCATAAACCACACACAAGACACGGCATAAACCCCACACAAGGCACGGCATAAACCACACACAAGACACGGCATAAACCCCACACAAGGCACGGCATAAACCCCTCACAAGACACGGCATAAACTCCACACAAGGCACGGCATAAACCCCACAAAAGACACGGCATAAACCCCACACAAGGCACGGCATAAACCCCACACAAGGCACGGCATAAACCCCACACAAGGCACGGCATAAACCACACACAAGACACGGCATAAACCCCACACAAGGCACGGCATAAACCACACACAAGACACGGCATAAACCCCACACAAGGCACGGCATAAACTCCACACAAGGCACGGTATAAACCACACACAAGACACGGCATAAACCACACACAAGACACGGCATAAACTCCACACAAGGCACGGCATAAACCCCACACAAGGCACGGCATAAACCCCACGCAAGACACGGCATAAACCACACACAAGGCGTGGCATAAACCACACACTAGACATGGCATAAACCCCACACAAGGCACGGCATAAACCACACACAAGGCACGGCATAAACCCCACACAAGGCACGGCATAAACCCAACACAAGACACGGCATAAACCACACACAAGACACGAAAAAAACTCCACACAAGGCACGGCATAAACCCCACACAAGGCACGGCATAAACCCCACACAAGACACGGCATAAACCACACACAAGGCATGGCATAAACCACACACAAGACATGGCATAAACCACACACAAGGCACGGCATAAACCCCACACAAGGCACGGCATAAACAACACACAAGGCACGACATAAACCCCACACAAGACACGGCATAAACCACACACAAGGCATGGCATAAACCACACACAAGACATGGCATAAACCACACACAAGGCATGGCATAAACCCCACACAAGACACGGCATAAACCACACACAAGACACGGCATAAACCCCACATAAGGCACGGCATAAACCACACATAAGGCACGGCATAAACCACACACAAGGCACGGCATAAACCACACACAAGACATGGCATAAACCACACACAAGGCATGGCATAAACCACACACAAGGCATGGCATAAACTCCACACAAGACACGGCATAAACCCCACACAAGACACGGCATAAACCCCACACAAGGCACGGCATAAACCCCACACAAGGCACGGCATAAACCCCACACAAGACACGGCATAAACTCCACACAAGGCACGGCATAAACCCTACAAAAGACACGGCATAAACCCCACACAAGGCACGGCATAAACCACACACAAGACACGGCGTAAACCCCACACAAGACGCGGCATAAACCACACAAGACACGGCATAAACTCCACACAAGACACGGCATAAACCACACAAGACACGGCATACACTCCACACAAGGCACGGCATAAACCACACACAAGACACGGCATAAACCCCACACAAGACACGGCATAAACCACACACAAGACATGGCATAAACCCCACAAGACACGGCATTAACCCCACACAAGACACGGCATAAACCCCACACAAGGCACGGTATAAACCACACAAGACACGGCATAAACTCCACACAAGACACGGCATAAACCACACAAGACACGGCATAAACCCCACACAAGACACGGCATAAACCCCACACAAGACATGGCATAAACCCCACACAAGGCATGGCATAAACCACACACAAGACACGGCATAAAAACCACACATGACACGACTTAAATCACACACAAGACACGGCATAAACTCCACACAAGGCACGGCATAAACTCCACACAAGACACGGCATAAACCCCACACATGACACTGCATAAACCCCACACAAGACACGGCATAAACCCCACACAAGGCACGGCATAAACTGCACACAATGCACGGCATAAACTCCACACAAGACACGGCATAAACCCCACACAAGACACGGCATAAACCCCACACAAGACACGGCATAAACCCCACACAAGGCACGGCATAAACCCCACACAAGGCACGGCATAAACCCCACACAAGGCACGGCATAAACCACACACAAGACACGGCATAAACCACACACAAGACACGGCATAAACCCCACACAAGGCACGGCATAAACCACACACAAGACACGGCATAAACCCCACACAAGGCACGGCATAAACCACACACAAGACACGGCATAAACCCCACACAAGGCACGGCAAAAACCCCTCACAAGACACGGCATAAACTCCACACAAGGCACGGCATAAACCCCACAAAAGACACGGCATAAACCCCACACAAGGCACGGCATAAACCCCACACAAGGCACGGCATAAACCCCACACAAGGCACGGCATAAACCACACACAAGACACGGCATAAACCCCACACAAGGCACGGCATAAACCACACACAAGACACGGCATAAACCCCACACAAGGCACGGCATAAACTCCACACAAGGCACGGCATAAACCACACACAAGACACGGCATAAACTCCACACAAGGCACGGCATAAACCCCACACAAGGCACGGCATAAACCCCACGCAAGACACGGCATAAACCACACACAAGGCGTGGCATAAACCACACACTAGACATGGCATAAACCCCACACAAGGCACGGCATAAACCACACACAAGGCACGGCATAAACTCCACACAAGGCACGGCATAAACCCCACACAAGGCACGGCATAAACCCAACACAAGACACGGCATAAACCACACACAAGACACGGCAAAAACTCCACACAAGGCACGGCATAAACCCCACACAAGGCACGGCATAAACCCCACACAAGACACGGCATAAACCACACACAAGGCATGGCATAAACCCCACACAAGGCACGGCATAAACCCCACACAAGGCACGGCATAAACCACACACAAGGCACGACATAAACCCCACACAAGACACGGCATAAACCACACACAAGGCATGGCATAAACTACACACAAGACATGGCATAAACCACACACAAGGCATGGCATAAACCCCACACAAGACACGGCATAAACAACACACAAGACACGGCATAAACACCACATAAGGCACGGCATCAACCACACACAAGGCACGGCATAAACCACACACAAGGCACGGCATAAACCACACACAAGACATGGCATAAACCACACACAAGGCATGGCATAAACCACACACAAGACATGGCATAAACTCCACACAAGACACGGCATAAACCCCACACAAGACAAGGCATAAACCCCACACAAGGCACGGCATAAACCCCACACAAGGCACGGCATAAACCCCACACAAGACACGGCATAAACTCCACACAAGGCACGGCATGAACCCCACAAAAGACACGGCATAAACCCCACACAAGGCACGGCATAAACCACACACAAGACACGGCGTAAACCCCACACAAGACCCGGCATAAACCACACAAGACACGGCATTAACTCCACACAAGACACGGCATAAACCACACAAGACACGGCATAAACTCCACACAAGGCACGGCATAAACCACACACAAGACATGGCATAAACCCCACACAAGGCACGGCATAAACCACACACAAGACATGGCATAAACCCCAAAAGACACGGCATAAACCCCACACAAGACACGGCATAAACCCCACACAAGGCACGGTATAAACCACACAAGACACGGCATAAACTCCACACAAGACACGGCATAAACCACACAAGACACGGCATAAACCCCACACAAGACACGGCATAAACCCCACACAAGACATGGCATAAACCCCACACAAGGCATGGCATAAACCACACACAAGACACGGCATAAAAACCACACATGACACGACTTAAATCACACACAAGACACGGCATAAACTCCACACAAGGCACGGCATAAACTCCACACAAGACACGGCATAAACCCCACACATGACACTGCATAAACCCCACACAAGACACGGCATAAACCCCACACAAGGCACGGCATAAACTGCACACAATGCACGGCATAAACTCCACACAAGACACGGCATAAACCCCACACAAGACACGGCATAAACCCCACACAAGACACGGCATAAACCCCACACAAGGCACGGCATAAACCCCACACAAGGCACGGCATAAACCCCACACAAGGCACGGCATAAACCACACACAAGACACGGCATAAACCACACACAAGACACGGCATAAACCCCACACAAGGCACGGCATAAACCACACACAAGACACGGCATAAACCCCACACAAGGCACGGCATAAACCACACACAAGACACGGCATAAACCCCACACAAGCCACGGCATAAACCCCTCACAAGACACGGCATAAACTCCACACAAGGCACGGCATAAACCCCACAAAAGACACGGCATAAACCCCACACAAGGCACGGCATAAACCCCACACAAGGCACGGCATAAACCCCACACAAGGCACGGCATAAACCACACACAAGACACGGCATAAACCCCACACAAGGCACGGCATAAACCACACACAAGACACGGCATAAACCCCACACAAGGCACGGCATAAACTCCACACAAGGCACGGCATAAACCACACACAAGACACGGCATAAACCACACACAAGACACGGCATAAACTCCACACAAGGCACGGCATAAACCCCACACAAGGCACGGCATAAACCCCACGCAAGACACGGCATAAACCACACACAAGGCGTGGCATCAACCACACACTAGACATGGCATAAACCCCACACAAGGCACGGCATAAACCACACACAAGGCACGGCATAAACTCCACACAAGGCACGGCATAAACCCCACACAAGGCACGGCATAAACCCAACACAAGACACGGCATAAACCACACACAAGACACGGCAAAAACTCCACACAAGGCACGGCATAAACCCCACACAAGGCACGGCATAAACCCCACACAAGACACGGCATAAACCACACACAAGGCATGGCATAAACCACACACAAGACATGGCGTAAACCACACACAAGGCACGGCATAAACCCCACACAAGGCACGGCATAAACCACACACAAGGCACGACATAAACCCCACACAAGACACGGCATAAACCACACACAAGGCATGGCATAAACTACACACAAGACATGGCATAAACCACACACAAGGCATGGCATAAACCCCACACAAGACACGGCATAAACAACACACAAGACACGGCATAAACACCACATAAGGCACGGCATAAACCACACACAAGGCACGGCATAAACCACACACAAGGCACGGCATAAACCACACACAAGACATGGCATAAACCACACACAAGGCATGGCATAAACCACACACAAGACATGGCATAAACTCCACACAAGACACGGCATAAACCCCACACAAGACACGGCATAAACCCCACACAAGGCACGGCATAAACCCCACACAAGGCACGGCATAAACCCCACACAAGACACGGCATAAACTCCACACAAGGCACGGCATGAACCCCACAAAAGACACGGCATAAACCCCACACAAGGCACGGCATAAACCACACACAAGACACGGCGTAAACCCCACACAAGACCCGGCATAAACCACACAAGACACGGCATTAACTCCACACAAGACACGGCATAAACCACACAAGACACGGCATAAACTCCACACAAGGCACGGCATAAACCACACACAAGACATGGCATAAACCCCACACAAGGCACGGCATAAACCACACACAAGACATGGCATAAACCCCAAAAGACACGGCATAAACCCCACACAAGACACGGCATAAACCCCACACAAGGCACGGCATAAACCACACAAGACACGGCATAAACTCCACACAAGACACGGCATAAACCACCCAAGACACGGCATAAACCCCACACAAGACACGGAATAAACCCCACACAAGACATGGCATAAACCCCACACAAGGCATGGCATAAACCACACACAAGACACGGCATAAACCCCACACAAGGCACGGCATAAACCACACACAAGACACGGCATAAACTCCACACAAGACACGGCATAAACCCCACACAAGGCACGGCATAAACTCCACACAAGGCACGGCATAAACCCCACAAAAGGCACGGCATAAATCCCACACAAGGCACGGCATAAACCCCACAAAAGGCACGAATTAAATCCCACACAAGGCACGGCATAAACCACACACAAGACATGGCATAAACCCCACACAAGGCATGGCATAAACCCCACACAAGGCACGGCATAAACCACACAAAAGACACGGCATAAACCCCAAACAAGACACGGCATAAACCCCACACAAGACACGGCATAAACCCCACACAAGACACGGCATAAACCACACACAAGGCATGGCATAAACCACACACAAGACATGGCGTAAACCACACACAAGGCACGGCATAAACCCCACACAAGGCACGGCATAAACCACACACAAGGCACGACATAAACCCCACACAAGACACGGCATAAACCACACACAAGGCATGGCATAAACTACACACAAGACATGGCATAAACCACACACAAGGCATGGCATAAACCCCACACAAGACACGGCATAAACAACACACAAGACACGGCATAAACCCCACATAAGGCACGGCATAAACCACACACAAGGCACGGCATAAACCACACACAAGGCACGGCATAAACCACACACAAGACATGGCATAAACCACACACAAGGCATGGCATAAACCACACACAAGACATGGCATAAACTCCACACAAGACACGGCATAAACCCCACACAAGACACGGCATAAACCCCACACAAGGCACGGCATAAACCCCACACAAGGCACGGCATAAACCCCACACAAGACACGGCATAAACTCCACACAAGGCACGGCATGAACCCCACAAAAGACACGGCATAAACCCCACACAAGGCACGGCATAAACCACACACAAGACACGGCGTAAACCCCACACAAGACCCGGCATAAACCACACAAGACACGGCATTAACTCCACACAAGACACGGCATAAACCACACAAGACACGGCATAAACTCCACACAAGGCACGGCATAAACCACACACAAGACATGGCATAAACCCCACACAAGGCACGGCATAAACCACACACAAGACATGGCATAAACCCCACAAGACACGGCATAAACCCCACACAAGACACGGCATAAACCCCACACAAGGCACGGCATAAACCACACAAGACACGGCATAAACTCCACACAAGACACGGCATAAACCACCCAAGACACGGCATAAACCCCACACAAGACACGGCATAAACCCCACACAAGACATGGCATAAACCCCACACAAGGCATGGCATAAACCACACACAGGACACGGCATAAACCCCACACAAGGCACGGCATAAACCACACACAAGACACGGCATAAACTCCACACAAGACACGGCATAAACCCCACACAAGGCACGGCATAAACTCCACACAAGGCACGGCATAAACCCCACAAAAGGCACGGCATAAATCCCACACAAGGCACGGCATAAACCCCACAAAAGGCACGGCATAAATCCCACACAAGGCACGGCATAAACCACACACAAGACATGGCATAAACCCCACACAAGGCATGGCATAAACCCCACACAAGGCACGGCATAAACCACACAAAAGACACGGCATAAACCCCAAACAAGACACGGCATAAACCCCACACAAGACACGGCATAAACCACACACAAGGCACGGCATAAACCACACACAAGACACGGCATAAACCACACAAGACACGGCATAAACCCCACTCAAGGCATGGCATAAACCCCACACAAGGCACGGCATAAACCCCACACAAGGCATGGCATAAACCACACACAAGACACGGCATAAACCCCACACAAGGCACGGCATAAACCACACACAAGACATGGCATAAACCCCACACAAGGCACGGCATAAACCCCACACAAGGCACGGCATAAACCACACACAAGACACGGTATAAACCCCACACAAGGCATGGCATAAACCACACACAAGGCACGGCATAAACCCCACACAAGGCACGGCATAAACCACACACAAGACATGGCATAAACCCCACACAAGACACGGCATAAACCCCACACAAGGCACGGCATAAACCACACACAAGACACGGCATAAACCACACAAGACACGGCATAAACCCAACTCAAGGCATGGCATAAACCCCACACAAGACACGGCATAAACCCCACACAAGGCACGGCATAAACCACACACAAGACACGGCATAAACCCCACACAAGGCACGGCATAAACCACACACAAGGCATGGCATAAACCCCACACAAGACACGGCATAAACCCCACACAAGGCACGGCATAAACCACACACAAGACACGGCATAAACCGCACAAGACACGGCATAAACCCCACTCAAGGCATGGCATAAACTCCACACAAGGCACGGCATAAACCCCACACAAGGCATGGAATAAACCACACACAACACACGGCATAAACCCCACACAAGGCACGGCATAAACCACACACAAGACATGCCATAAACCCAACACAAGACACGGCATAAATCTCACACAAGGCACGGCATAAACCACACACAAGACACGGCATAAACCCCACACAAGGCACGGCATAAAACACACACAAGACATGGCATAAACCCCACACAAGACACGGCATAAACCCCACACAAGGCACGGCATAAACCACACACAAGACACGGCATAAACCCCACACAAGGCACGGCATAAACCCCTCACAAGACACGGCATAAACTCCACACAAGGCACGGCATAAACCCCACAAAAGACACGGCATAAACCCCACACAAGGCACGGCATAAACCACATACAAGACACGGCATAAACCCCACACAAGGCACGGCATAAACCCAACACAAGACACGGCATAAACCACACACAAGACACGGCATAAACTCCACACAAGGCACGGCATAAACCCCACACAAGGCACGGCATAAACCACACACAAGACACGGCATAAACCCCACACAAGGCACGGCATAAACCACACACAAGACACGGCATAAACCCCACACAAGGCACGGCATAAACCCCACACAAGAAACGGCATAAACTCCACACAAGGCACGGCATAAACCCCACAAAAGACACGGCTTAAACCCCACACAAGGCACGGCATAAACCACACACAAGACACGGCATAAACCCCACACAAGGCACGGCATAAACCCCACACAAGGCACGGCATAAACCACACACAAGACAAGGCATAAACCCCACACAAGGCACGGCATAAACCACACACAAGACACGGCATAAACTCCACACAAGGCACGGCATAAACCACACACAAGACATGGCATAAACCCCACACAAGGCACGGCATAAACCCCACACAAGGCACGGCATAAACCACACACAAGGCATGGCATAAACCACACACAAGACATGGCATAAACCCCACACAAGGCACGGCATAAACCACAAACAAGGCACGCCATAAACTCCACACAAGGCACGGCATAAACCGCACACAAGGCACGGCATAAACCCAACACAAGACACGGCATAAACCACACACAAGACACGGCATAAACTCCACACAAGGCACGGCATAAACCCCACACAAGGCACGGCATAAACCCCACACAAGATACGGCATTAACCACACACAAGGCATGGCATAAACCACACACAAGACATGGCATAAACCACACACAAGGCACGGCATAAACCCCACACAAGGCCTGGCATAAACCACACACAAGGCACGACATAAACCCCACACACGACAAGGCATAAACCACACACAAGGCATGGCATAAACCACACACAAGACATGGCATAAACCACACGCAAGGCATGGCATAAACCCCACACAAGACACGGCATAAACCACACACAAGACACGGCATAAATCCCACATAAGGCACGGCATAAACCACACACAAGGCACGGGATAAACCACACACAAGGCACGGCATAAACCACAGAAGACACGGCATATACTCCACACAAGACACGGCATTAACCCAACACAAGGCACGGCATAAACCCCACACAAGGCACGGCATAAACCACACACAAGACACGGCATAAACCACACACAAGGCATGGCATAAACCACACACAAGACACGGCATAAACCCCACACAAGACACGGCATAAACTCCACACAAGGCACGGCATAAACCCCACAAAAGACACGGCATAAACCCCACACAAGGCACGGCATAAACCCCACACAAGGCACGGCATAAACCCCACACAAGGCACGGCATAAACCACACACAAGACACGGCATAAACCCCACACAAGGTACGGCATAAACCACACACAAGACACGGCATAAACCCCACACAAGTCACGGCATAAACTCCACAAAAGGCACGGCATAAACCACACACAAGACACGGCATAAACCACACACAAGACACGGCATAAACTCCACACAAGGCACGGCATAAACCCCACACAAGGCACGGCATAAACCACACACAAGGCACGGCATAAACCACACAAGACACGGCATAAACCACACACAAGGCATGGCATAAACTCCACAAAAGACACGGCATAAACCCCACACAAGGCACGGCATAAACCCCACACAAGGCACGGCATAAACCCCACACAAGACACGGCATAAACTCTACACAAGGCACGGCATAAACCCCACAAAAGACACGGCATAAACCCCACACAAGGCACGGCATAAACCACACACAAGACACGGTGTAAACCCCACACAAGACCCGGCATAAACCACACAAGACACGGCATAAACTCCACACAAGACACGGCATAAACCACACAAGACACGGCATAAACTCCACACAAGGCACGGCATAAACCACACACAAGACACGGCATAAACCCCACACAAGGCACGGCATAAACCACACACGACATGGCATAAACCCCACAAGACGCGGCATTAACCCCACACAAGACACGGCATAAACCCCACACAAGGCACGGTATAAACCACACAAGACACGGCATAAACCCCACACAAGACACGGCATAAACTCCACACAAGGCACGGCATGAACCCCACAAAAGACACGGCATAAACCCCACACAAGGCACGGCATAAACCACACACAACACACGGCGTAAACCCCACACAAGACCCGGCATAAACCACACAAGACACGGCATTAACTCCACACAAGACACGGCATAAACCACACAAGACACGGCATAAACTCCACACAAGGCACGGCATAAACCACACACAAGACATGGCATAAACCCCACACAAGGCACGGCATAAACCACACACAAGACATGGCATAAACCCCACAAGACACGGCATAAACCCCACACAAGACACGGCATAAACCCCACACAAGGCACGGCATAAACCACACAAGACACGGCATAAACTCCACACAAGACACGGCATAAACCACCCAAGACACGGCATAAACCCCACACAAGACACGGCATAAACCCCACACAAGACATGGCATAAACCCCACACAAGGCATGGCATAAACCACACACAAGACACGGCATAAACCCCACACAAGGCACGGCATAAACCACACACAAGACACGGCATAAACTCCACACAACACACGGCATAAACCCCACACAAGGCACGGCATAAACTCAACACAAGGCACGGCATAAACCCCACAAAAGGCACGGCATAAATCCCACACAAGGCACGGCATAAACCCCACAAAAGGCACGGCATAAATCCCACACAAGGCACGGCATAAACCACACACAAGACATGGCATAAACCCCACACAAGGCATGGCATAAACCCCACACAAGGCACGGCATAAACCACACAAAAGACACGGCATAAACCCCAAACAAGACACGGCATAAACCCCACACAAGACACGGCATAAACCACACACAAGGCACGGCATAAACCACACACAAGACACGGCATAAACCACACAAGACACGGCATAAACCCCACTCAAGGCATGGCATAAACCCCACACAAGGCACGGCATAAACCCCACACAAGGCATGGCATAAACCACACACAAGACACGGCATAAACCCCACACAAGGCACGGCATAAACCACACACAAGACATGGCATAAACCCCACACAAGGCATGGCATAAACCCCACACAAGGCACGGCATAAACCACACACAAGACACGGTATAAACCCCACACAAGGCATGGCATAAACCACACACAAGACACGGCATAAACCCCACACAAGGCACGGCATAAACCACACACAAGACATGGCATAAACCCCACACAAGACACGGCATAAACCCCACACAAGGCACGGCATAAACCACACACAAGACACGGCATAAACCACACAAGACACGGCATAAACCCAACTCAAGGCATGGCATAAACCCCACACAAGACACGGCATAAACCCCACACAAGGCACGGCATAAACCACACACAAGACACGGCATAAACCCCACACAAGGCACGGCATAAACCACACACAAGGCATGGCATAAACCCCACACAAGACACGGCATAAACCCCACACAAGGCACGGCATAAACCACACACAAGACACGGCATAAACCGCACAAGACACGGCATAAACCCCACTCAAGGCATGGCATAAACCCCACACAAGGCACGGCATAAACCCCACACAAGGCATGGAATAAACCACACACAACACACGGCATAAACCCCACACAAGGCACGGCATAAACCACACACAAGACATGGCATAAACCCAACACAAGACACGGCATAAATCTCACACAAGGCACGGCATAAACCACACACAAGACACGGCATAAACCCCACACAAGGCACGGCATAAAACACACACAAGACATGGCATAAACCCCACACAAGACACGGCATAAACCCCACACAAGGCACGGCATAAACCACACACAAGACACGGCATAAACCCCACACAAGGCACGGCATAAACCCCTCACAAGACACGGCATAAACTCCACACAAGGCACGGCATAAACCACACAAAAGACACGGCATAAACCCCACACAAGGCACGGCATAAACCACATACAAGACACGGCATAAACCCCACACAAGGCACGGCATAAACCCAACACAAGACACGGCATAAACCACACACAAGACACGGCATAAACTCCACACAAGGCACGGCATAAACCCCACACAAGGCACGGCATAAACCACACACAAGACACGGCATAAACCCCACACAAGGCACGGCATAAACCACACACAAGACACGGCATAAACCCCACACAAGGCACGGCATAAACCCCACACAAGAAACGGCATAAACTCCACACAAGGCACGGCATAAACCCCACAAAAGACACGGCTTAAACCCCACACAAGGCACGGCATAATCCACACACAAGACACGGCATAAACCCCACACAAGGCACGGCATAAACCCCACACAAGGCACGGCATAAACCACACACAAGACAAGGCATAAACCCCACACAAGGCACGGCATAAACCACACACAAAACACGGCATAAACTCCACACAAGGCACGGCATAAACCACACACAAGACATGGCATAAACCCCACACAAGGCACGGCATAAACCCCACACAAGACACGGCATAAACCACACACAAGGCATGGCATAAACCACACACAAGACATGGCATAAACCCCACACAAGGCACGGCATAAACCACACACAAGGCACGCCATAAACTCCACACAAGGCACGGCATAAACCGCACACAAGGCACGGCATAAACCCAACACAAGACACGGCATAAACCACACACAAGACACGGCATAAACTCCACACAAGGCACGGCATAAACCCCACACAAGGCACGGCATAAACCCCACACAAGATACGGCATTAACCACACACAAGGCATGGCATAAACCACACACAAGACATGGCATAAACCACACACAAGGCACGGCATAAACCCCACACAAGGCCTGGCATAAACCACACACAAGGCACGACATAAACCCCACACACGACAAGGCATAAACCACACACAAGGCATGGCATAAACCACACACAAGACATGGCATAAACCACACGCAAGGCATGGCATAAACCCCACACAAGACACGGCATAAACCACACACAAGACACGGCATAATCCCCACATAAGGCACGGCATAAACCACACACAAGGCACGGGATAAACCACACACAAGGCACGGCATAAACCACACAAGACACGGCATAAACTCCACACAAGACACGGCATTAACCCAACACAAGGCACGGCATAAACCCCACACAAGGCACGGCATAAACCACACACAAGTCACGGCATAAACCACACACAAGGCATGGCATAAACCACACACAAGACACGGCATAAACCCCACACAAGACACGGCATAAACTCCACACAAGGCACGGCATAAACCCCACAAAAGACACGGCATAAACCCCACACAAGGCACGGCATAAACCCCACACAAGGCACGGCATAAACCCCACACAAGGCACGGCATAAACCACACACAAGACACGGCATAAACCCCACACAAGGTACGGCATAAACCACACACAAGACACGGCATAAACCCCACACAAGTCACGGCATAAACTCCACAAAAGGCACGATATAAACCACACACAAGACACGGCATAAACCACACACAAGACACGGCATAAACTCCACACAAGGCACGGCATAAACCCCACACAAGGCACGGCATAAACCACACACAAGGCACGGCATAAACCACACAAGACACGGCATAAACCACACACAAGGCACGGCATAAACCACACACAAGACATGGCATAAACTCCACAAAAGACACGGCATAAACCCCACACAAGGCACGGCATAAACCCCACACAAGGCACGGCATAAACCCCACACAAGACACGGCATAAACTCTACACAAGGCACGGCATAAACCCCACAAAAGACACGGCATAAACCCCACACAAGGCACGGCATAAACCACACACAAGTCACGGCGTAAACCCCACACAAGACCCTGCATAAACCACACAAGACACGGCATAAACTCCACACAAGTCACGGCATAAACCACACAAGACACGGCATAAACTCCACACAAGGCACGGCATAAACCACACACAAGACACGGCATAAACCCCACACAAGGCACGGCATAAACCACACACAAGACATGGCATAAACCCCACAAGACGCGGCATTAACCCCACACAAGACACGGCATAAACCCCACACAAGGCACGGTATAAACCACACAAGACACGGCATAAACTCCACACAAGAAACGGCATAAACCACACAAGACACGGCATAAACCCCACAAAAGACACGGCATAAACCCCACACAAGACATGGCATAAACCCCACACAAGGCATGGCATAAACCACACACAAGACACGGCATAACAACCACACATGACACGGCTTAAATCACACACAAGACACGGCATAATCTCCACACAAGGCACGGCATAAACCCCACACATGACACTGCATAAACCCCACACAAGACACGGCATAAACCCCACACAAGACACGGCATAAACCCCACACAAGACACGGCATAAACCCCACACAAGGCACGGCATAAACCCCACACAAGGCACGGCATAAACCCCACACAAGGCACGGCATAAACCACACACAAGACACGGCATAAACCACACACAAGACACGGCATAAACCCCACACAAGGCACGGCATAAACCACACACAAGACACGGCATAAACCCCACACAAAGCACGGCATAAACCCCTCACAAGGCACGGCATAAACCCCACACAAGACACGGCATAAACCCCACACAAGACACGGCATAAACCCCACACAAGGCACGGCATAAACCACACACAAGACATGGCATAAACTCCACACAAGACACGGCATAAACCCCACACAAGACACGGCATAAACCCCACACAAGGCACGGCATAAACCACACACAAGACACGGCATAAACCCCACACAAGGCACGGCATAAACCACACACAAGACACGGCATAAACCCCACACAAGGCACGGCATAAACCCCTCACAAGACACGCCATAAACTCCACACAAGGCGCGGCATAAACCCCACAAAAGACACGGCATAAACCCCACACAAGGCACGGCATAAACCCCACACAAGGCACGGCATAAACCCCACACAAGGCACGGCATAAACCACACACAAGACACGGCATAAACCCCACACAAGGCACGGCATAAACCACACACAAGACACGGCATAAACCCCACACAAGGCACGGCATAAACTCCACACAAGGCACGGCATAAACCACACACAAGACACGGCATAAACCACACACAAGACACGGCATAAACTCCACACAAGGCACGGCATAAACCCCACACAAGGCACGGCATAAACCCCACGCAAGACACGGCATAAACCACACACAAGGCGTGGCATAAACCACACACTAGACATGGCATAAACCCCACACAAGGCACGGCATAAACCACACACAAGGCACGGCATAAACTCCACACAAGGCACGGCATAAACCCCACACAAGGCACGGCATAAACCCAACACAAGACACGGCATAAACCACACACAAGACACGGCAAAAACTCCACACAAGGCACGGCATAAACCCCACACAAGGCACGGCATAAACCCCACACAAGACACGGCATAAACCACACACAAGGCATGGCATAAACCACACACAAGACATGGCGTAAACCACACACAAGGCACGGCATAAACCCCACACAAGGCACGGCATAAACCACACACAAGGCACGACATAAACCCCACACAAGACACGGCATAAACCACACACAAGGCATGGCATAAACCACACACAAGACATGGCATAAACCACACACAAGGCATGGCATAAACCCCACACAAGACACGGCATAAACAACACACAAGACACGGCATAAACCCCACATAAGGCACGGCACAAACCACACACAAGGTACGGCATAAACCACACACAAGGCACGGCATAAAGCACACACAAGACATGGAATAAACCACACACAAGGCATGGCATAAACCACACACAAGACATGGCATAAACTCCACACAAGACACGGCATAAACCCCACACAAGACACGGCATAAACCCCACACAAGGCACGGCATAAACCCCACACAAGGCACGGCATAAACCCCACACAAGACACGGCATAAACTCCACACAAGGCACGGCATGAACCCCACAAAAGACACGGCATAAACTCCACACAAGGCACGGCATAAACCCCACACAAGGCACGGCATAAACCCAACACAAGACACGGCATAAACCACACACAAGACACGGCAAAAACTCCACACAAGGCACGGCATAAACCCCACACAAGGCACGGCATAAACCCCACACAAGACACGGCATAAACCACACACAAGGCATGGCATAAACCACACACAAGACATGGCGTAAACCACACACAAGGCACGGCATAAACCCCACACAAGGCACGGCATAAACCACACACAAGGCACGGCATAAACCCCACACAAGACACGGCATAAACCACACACAAGGCATGGCAAAAACCACACACAAGACATGGCGTAAACCACACACAAGACACGGCATAATCCCCACATAAGGCACGGCATAAACCACACACAAGGCACGGGATAAACCACACACAAGGCTTGGCATAAACCACACAAGACACGGCATAAACTCCACACAAGACACGGCATTAACCCAACACAAGGCACGGCATAAACCCCACACAAGGCACGGCATAAACCACACACAAGACACGGCATAAACCACACACAAGGCATGGCATAAACCACACACAAGACACGGCATAAACCCCACACAAGACACGGCATAAACTCCACACAAGGCACGGCATAAACCCCACAAAAGACACGGCATAAACCCCACACAAGGCACGGCATAAACCCCACACAAGGCACGGCATAAACCCCACACAAGGCACGGCATAAACCACACACAAGACACGGCATAAACCCCACACAAGGTACGGCATAAACCACACACAAGACACGGCATAAACCCCACACAAGTCACGGCATAAACTCCACAAAAGGCACGGCATAAACCACACACAAGACACGGCATAAACCACACACAAGACACGGCATAAACTCCACACAAGGCACGGCATAAACCCCACACAAGGCACGGCATAAACCACACACAAGGCACGGCATAAACCACACAAGACACGGCATAAACCACACACAAGGCACGGCATAAACCACACACAAGACATGGCATAAACTCCACAAAAGACACGGCATAAACCCCACACAAGGCACGGCATAAACCCCACACAAGGCACGGCATAAACCCCACACAAGACACGGCATAAACTCTACACAAGGCACGGCATAAACCCCACAAAAGACACGGCATAAACCCCACACAAGGCACGGCATAAACCACACACAAGACACGGCGTAAACCCCACTCAAGACCCGGCATAAACCACACAAGACACGGCATAAACTCCACACAAGACACGGCATAAACCACACAAGACACGGCATAATCTCCACACAAGACACGGCATAAACCCCACACAAGGCACGGCATAAACCACACACAAGACATGGCATAAACCCCACAAGACGCGGCATTAACCCCACACAAGACACGGCATAAACCCCACACAAGGCACGGTATAAACCACACAAGACACGGCATAAACTCCACACAAGACACGGCATAAACCACACAAGACACGGCATAAACCCCACACAAGACATGGCATAAACCCCACACAAGGCATGGCATAAACCACACACAAGACACGGCATAAAAACCACACATGACACGGCTTAAATCACACACAAGACACGGCATAAACTCCACACAAGGCACGGCATAAACTCCACACAAGGCACGGCATAAACCCCACACATGACACTGCATAAACCCCACACAAGACACGGCATAAACCCCACACAAGGCACGGCATAAACTGCACACAATGCACGGCATTAACTCCACACAAGACACGGCATAAACCCCACACAAGACACGGCATAAACCCCACACAAGACACGGCATAAACCCCACACAAGGCACGGCATAAACCCCACACAAGGCACGGCATAAACCCCACACAAGGCACGGCATAAACCACACACAAGACACGGCATAAACCACACACAAGACACGGCATAAACCCCACACAAGGCACGGCATAAACCACACACAAGACACGGCATAAACCCCACACAAAGCACGGCATAAACCCCTCACAAGGCACGGCATAAACCCCACACAAGACACGGCATAAACCCCACACAAGACACGGCATAAACCCCACACAAGGCACGGCATAAACCACACACAAGACATGGCATAAACTCCACACAAGACACGGCATAAACCCCACACAAGACACGGCATAAACCCCACACAAGGCACGGCATAAACCACACACAAGACACGGCATAAACCCCACACAAGGCACGGCATAAACCACACACAAGACACGGCATAAACCCCACACAAGGCACGGCATAAACCCCTCACAAGACACGCCATAAACTCCACACAAGGCACGGCATAAACCCCACAAAAGACACGGCATAAACCCCACACAAGGCACGGCATAAACCCCACACAAGGCACGGCATAAACCCCACACAAGGCACGGCATAAACCACACACAAGACACGGCATAAACCCCACACAAGGCACGGCATAAACCACACACAAGACACGGCATAAACCCCACACAAGGCACTGCATTAACTCCACACAAGGCACGGCATAAACCACACACAAGACACGGCATAAACCACACACAAGACACGGCATAAACTCCACACAAGGCACGGCATAAACCCCACACAAGGCACGGCATAAACCCCACGCAAGACACGGCATAAACCACACACAAGGCGTGGCATAAACCACACACTAGACATGGCATAAACCCCACACAAGGCACGGCATAAACCACACACAAGGCACGGCATAAACTCCACACAAGGCACGGCATAAACCCCACACAAGGCACGGCATAAACCCAACACAAGACACGGCATAAACCACACACAAGACACGGCAAAAACTCCACACAAGGCACGGCATAAACCCCACACAAGGCACGGCATAAACCCCACACAAGACACGGCATAAACCACACACAAGGCATGGCATAAACCACACACAAGACATGGCGTAAACCACACACAAGGCACGGCATAAACCCCACACAAGGCACGGCATAAACCACACACAAGGCACGACATAAACCCCACACAAGACACGGCATAAAACACACACAAGGCATGGCATAAACCACACACAAGACATGGCATAAACCACACACAAGGCATGGCATAAACCCCACACAAGACACGGCATAAACAACTCACAAGACACGGCATAAACCCCACATAAGGCACGGCACAAACCACACACAAGGCACGGCATAAACCACACACAAGGCACGGCATAAAGCACACACAAGACATGGAATAAACCACACACAAGGCATGGCATAAACCACACACAAGACATGGCATAAACTCCACACAAGACACGGCATAAACCCCACACAAGACACGGCATAAACCCCACACAAGGCACGGCATAAACCCCACACAAGGCACGGCATAAACCCCACACAAGACACGGCATAAACTCCACACAAGGCACGGCATGAACCCCACAAAAGACACGGCATAAACCCCACACAAGGCACGGCATAAACCACACACAAGACACGGCGTAAACCCCACACAAGGCACGGCATAAACCACACACAAGACACGGCATAAACCCCACACAAGGCACGGCATAAACCACACACAAGGCATGGCATAAACCCCACACAAGACACGGCAAAAACCCCACACAAGGCACGGCATAAACCACACACAAGACACGGCATAAACCGCACAAGACACGGCATAAACCCCACTCAAGGCATGGCATAAACCCCACACAAGGCACGGCATAAACCCCACACAAGGCATGGAATAAACCACACACAACACACGGCATAAACCCCACACAAGGCACGGCATAAACCACACACAAGACATGGCATAAACCCAACACAAGACACGGCATAAATCTCACACAAGGCACGGCATAAACCACACACAAGACACGGCATAAACCCCACACAAGGCACGGCATAAACCACACACAAGACATGGCATAAACCCCACACAAGACACGGCATAAACCCCACACAAGGCACGGCATAAACCACACACAAGACACGGCATAAACCCCACACAAGGCACGGCATAAACCCCTCACAAGACACGGCATAAACTCCACACAAGGCACGGCATAAACCCCACAAAAGACACGGCATAAACCCCACACAAGGCACGGCATAAACCACATACAAGACACGGCATAAACCCCACACAAGGCACGGCATAAACCCAACACAAGACACGGCATAAACCACACACAAGACACGGCTTAAACTCCACACAAGTCACGGCATAAACCCCACACAAGGCACGGCATAAACCACACACAAGACACGGCATAAACCCCACACAAGGCACGGCATAAACCACACACAAGACACGGCATAAACCCCACACAAGGCACGGCATAAACCCCACACAAGAAACGGCATAAACTCCACACAAGGCACGGCATAAACCCCACAAAAGACACGGCTTAAACCCCACACAAGGCACGGCATAAACCACACACAAGACACGGCATAAACCCCACACAAGGCACGGCATAAACCCCACACAAGGCACGGCATAAACTCCACACAAGGCACGGCATAAACCACACACAAGAGACGGCATAAACTCCACACAAGGCACGGCATAAACCACACACAAGACACGGCATAAACCCCACACAAGGCACGGCATAAACTCCACACAAGGCACGGCATAAACCACACACAAGACACGGCATAAACTCCACACAAGGCACGGCATAAACCCCACATAAGGCACGGCATAAACCACACACAAGACACGGCATAAACCCCACACAAGGCACGGCATAAACCCCACACAAGGCACGGCATAAACCACACACAAGACATGGCATAAACCCCACACAAGGCACGGCATATACCACACACAAGGCATGGCATAAACCACACACAAGACATGGCATAAACCGCACACAAGACACGGCATAAACCCCACACAAGGCACGGCATAAACTCCACACAAGGCACGGCATAAACCCCACACAAGGCACGGCATAAACTCCACACAAGGCACGGCATAAACCCCACACAAGGCACGGCATAAACCACACACAAGACATGGCATAAACCGCACACAAGGCACGGCATAAACCACACACAAGACATGGCATAAACCCCACACAAGGCACGGCATAAACCCCACACAAGGAACGGCATAAACTCCACACAAGGCACGGCATAAACCACACACAAGACACGGCATAAACTCCACACAAGGCACGGCATAAACCCCACACAAGGCACGGCATAAACCACACACAAGACACGGCATAAACCCCACACAAGGCACGGCATAAACCCCACACAAGGCACGGCATAAACCACACACAAGACATGGCATAAACCCCACACAAGGCACGGCATAAACCACACACAAGGCATGGCATAAACCACACACAAGACATGGCATAAACCCCACACAAGACACGGCATAAACCACACACAAGGCATGGCATAAACCACACACAAGACATGGCATAAACCCCACACAAGGCACGGCATAAACCACACACAAGGCACGCCATAAACTCCACACAAGGCACGGCATAAACCGCACACAAGGCACGGCATAAACCCAACACAAGACACGGCATAAACCACACACAAGACACGGCATAAACTCCACACAAGGCACGGCATAAACCCCACACAAGGCACGGCATAAACCCCACACAAGATACGGCATTAACCACACACAAGGCATGGCATAAACCACACACAAGACATGGCATAAACCACACACAAGGCACGGCATAAACCCCACACAAGGCACGGCATAAACCACACACAAGGCACGACATAAACCCCACACACGACAAGGCATAAACCACACACAAGGCATGGCATAAACCACACACAAGACATGGCATAAACCACACGCAAGGCATGGCATAAACCCCACACAAGACACGGCATAAACCACACACAAGACACGGCATAAACTCCACACAAGACACGGCATAAACCCCACACAAGACACGGCATAAACCCCACACAAGGCACGGCATAAACCACACACAAGACACGGCATAAACCCCACACAAGGCACGGCATAAACCACACACAAGACACGGCATAAACCCCACACAAGGCACGGCATAAACCCCTCACAAGACACGCCATAAACTCCACACAAGGCGCGGCATAAACCCCACAAAAGACACGGCATAAACCCCACACAAGGCACGGCATAAACCCCACACAAGGCACGGCATAAACCCCACACAAGGCACGGCATAAACCACACACAAGACACGGCATAAACCCCACACAAGGCACGGCATAAACCACACACAAGACACGGCATAAACCCCACACAAGGCACGGCATAAACTCCACACAAGGCACGGCATAAACCACACACAAGACACGGCATAAACCACACACAAGACACGGCATAAACTCCACACAAGGCACGGCATAAACCCCACACAAGGCACGGCATAAACCCCACGTAAGACACGGCATAAACCACACACAAGGCGTGGCATAAACCACACACTAGACATGGCATAAACCCCACACAAGGCACGGCATAAACCACACACAAGGCACGGCATAAACTCCACACAAGGCACGGCATAAACCCCACACAAGGCACGGCATAAACCCAACTCAAGACACGGCATAAACCACACACAAGACACGGCCATAACTCCACACAAGGCACGGCATAAACCCCACACAAGGCACGGCATAAACCCCACACAAGACACGGCATAAACCACACACAAGGCATGGCATAAACCACACACAAGACATGGCGTAAACCACACACAAGGCACGGCATAAACCCCACACAAGGCACGGCATAAACCACACACAAGGCACGACATAAACCCCACACAAGACACGGCATAAACCACACACAAGGCATGGCATAAACCACACACAAGACATGGCATAAACCACACACAAGGCATGGCATAAACCCCACACAAGACACGGCATAAACAACACACAAGACACGGCATAAACCCCACATAAGGCACGGCACAAACCACACACAAGGCACGGCATAAACCACACACAAGGCACGGCATAAAGCACACACAAGACATGGAATAAACCACACACAAGGCATGGCATAAACCACACACAAGACATGGCATAAACTCCACACAAGACACGGCATAAACCCCACACAAGACACGGCATAAACCCCACACAAGGCACGGCATAAACCCCACACAAGGCACGGCATAAACCCCACACAAGACACGGCATAAACTCCACACAAGGCACGGCATGAACCCCACAAAAGACACGGCATAAACTCCACACAAGGCACGGCATAAACCCCACACAAGGCACGGCATAAACCCAACACAAGACACGGCATAAACCACACACAAGACACGGCAAAAACTCCACACAAGGCACGGCATAAACCCCACACAAGGCACGGCATAAACCCCACACAAGACACGGCATAAACCACACACAAGGCATGGCATAAACCACACACAAGACATGGCGTAAACCACACACAAGGCACGGCATAAACCCCACACAAGGCACGGCATAAACCACACACAAGGCACGGCATAAACCCCACACAAGACACGGCATAAACCACACACAAGGCATGGCAAAAACCACACACAAGACATGGCGTAAACCACACACAAGACACGGCATAATCCCCACATAAGGCACGGCATAAACCACACACAAGGCACGGGATAAACCACACACAAGGCTTGGCATAAACCACACAAGACACGGCATAAACTCCACACAAGACACGGCATTAACCCAACACAAGGCACGGCATAAACCCCACACAAGGCACGGCATAAACCACACACAAGACACGGCATAAACCACACACAAGGCATGGCATAAACCACACACAAGACACGGCATAAACCCCACACAAGACACGGCATAAACTCCACACAAGGCACGGCATAAACCCCACAAAAGACACGGCATAAACCCCACACAAGGCACGGCATAAACCCCACACAAGGCACGGTATAAACCCCACACAAGGCACGGCATAAACCACACACAAGACACGGCATAAACCCCACACAAGGTACGGCATAAACCACACACAAGACACGGCATAAACCCCACACAAGTCACGGCATAAACTCCACAAAAGGCACGGCATAAACCACACACAAGACACGGCATAAACCACACACAAGACACGGCATAAACTCCACACAAGGCACGGCATAAACCCCACACAAGGCACGGCATAAACCACACACAAGGCACGGCATAAACCACACAAGACACGGCATAAACCACACACAAGGCACGGCATAAACCACACACAAGACATGGCATAAACTCCACAAAAGACACGGCATAAACCCCACACAAGGCACGGCATAAACCCCACACAAGGCACGGCATAAACCCCACACAAGACACGGCATAAACTCTACACAAGGCACGGCATAAACCCCACAAAAGACACGGCATAAACCCCACACAAGGCACGGCATAAACCACACACAAGACACGGCGTAAACCCCACTCAAGACCCGGCATAAACCACACAAGACACGGCATAAACTCCACACAAGACACGGCATAAACCACACAAGACACGGCATAAACTCCACACAAGGCACGGCATAAACCACACACAAGACACGGCATAAACCACACACAAGGCACGGCATAAACCACACACAAGACATGGCATAAACCCCACAAGACGCGGCATTAACCCCACACAAGACACGGCATAAACCCCACACAAGGCACGGTATAAACCACACAAGACACGGCATAAACTCCACACAAGACACGGCATAAACCACACAAGACACGGCATAAACCCCACACAAGACACGGCATAAACCCCACACAAGACACGGCATAAACCCCACACAAGGCACGGCATAAACCCCACACAAGGCACGGCATAAACCCCACACAAGACACGGCATAAACTCCACACAAGGCACGGCATGAACCCCACAAAAGACACGGCATAAACCCCACACAAGGCACGGCATAAACCACACACAAGACACGGCGTAAACCCCACACAAGGCACGGCATAAACCACACACAAGACACGGCATAAACCCCACACAAGGCACGGCATAAACCACACACAAGGCATGGCATAAACCCCACACAAGACACGGCATAAACCCCACACAAGGCACGGCATAAACCACACACAAGACACGGCATAAACCGCACAAGACACGGCATAAACCCCACTCAAGGCATGGCATAAACCCCACACAAGGCACGGCATAAACCCCACACAAGGCATGGAATAAACCACACACAACACACGGCATAAACCCCACACAAGGCACGGCATAAACCACACACAAGACATGGCATAAACCCAACACAAGACACGGCATAAATCTCACACAAGGCACGGCATAAACCACACACAAGACACGGCATAAACCCCACACAAGGCACGGCATAAACCACACACAAGACATGGCATAAACCCCACACAAGACACGGCATAAACCCCACACAAGGCACGGCATAAACCACACACAAGACACGGCATAAACCCCACACAAGGCACGGCATAAACCCCTCACAAGACACGGCATAAACTCCACACAAGGCACGGCATAAACCCCACAAAAGACACGGCATAAACCCCACACAAGGCACGGCATAAACCACATACAAGACACGGCATAAACCCCACACAAGGCACGGCATAAACCCAACACAAGACACGGCATAAACCACACACAAGACACGGCTTAAACTCCACACAAGTCACGGCATAAACCCCACACAAGGCACGGCATAAACCACACACAAGACACGGCATAAACCCCACACAAGGCACGGCATAAACCACACACAAGACACGGCATAAACCCCACACAAGGCACGGCATAAACCCCACACAAGAAACGGCATAAACTCCACACAAGGCACGGCATAAACCCCACAAAAGACACGGCTTAAACCCCACACAAGGCACGGCATAAACCACACACAAGACACGGCATAAACCCCACACAAGGCACGGCATAAACCCCACACAAGGCACGGCATAAACTCCACACAAGGCACGGCATAAACCACACACAAGAGACGGCATAAACTCCACACAAGGCACGGCATAAACCACACACAAGACACGGCATAAACCCCACACAAGGCACGGCATAAACTCCACACAAGGCACGGCATAAACCACACACAAGACACGGCATAAACTCCACACAAGGCACGGCATAAACCCCACATAAGGCACGGCATAAACCACACACAAGACACGGCATAAACCCCACACAAGGCACGGCATAAACCCCACACAAGGCACGGCATAAACCACACACAAGACATGGCATAAACCCCACACAAGGCACGGCATAAACCACACACAAGGCATGGCATAAACCACACACAAGACATGGCATAAACCGCACACAAGACACGGCATAAACCCCACACAAGGCACGGCATAAACTCCACACAAGGCACGGCATAAACCCCACACAAGGCACGGCATAAACTCCACACAAGGCACGGCATAAACCCCACACAAGGCACGGCATAAACCACACACAAGACATGGCATAAACCGCACACAAGGCACGGCATAAACCACACACAAGACATGGCATAAACCCCACACAAGGCACGGCATAAACCCCACACAAGGAACGGCATAAACTCCACACAAGGCACGGCATAAACCACACACAAGACACGGCATAAACTCCACACAAGGCACGGCATAAACCCCACACAAGGCACGGCATAAACCACACACAAGACACGGCATAAACCCCACACAAGGCACGGCATAAACCCCACACAAGGCACGGCATAAACCACACACAAGACATGGCATAAACCCCACACAAGGCACGGCATAAACCACACACAAGGCATGGCATAAACCACACACAAGACATGGCATAAACCCCACACAAGACACGGCATAAACCACACACAAGGCATGGCATAAACCACACACAAGACATGGCATAAACCCCACACAAGGCACGGCATAAACCACACACAAGGCACGCCATAAACTCCACACAAGGCACGGCATAAACCGCACACAAGGCACGGCATAAACCCAACACAAGACACGGCATAAACCACACACAAGACACGGCATAAACTCCACACAAGGCACGGCATAAACCCCACACAAGGCACGGCATAAACCCCACACAAGATACGGCATTAACCACACACAAGGCATGGCATAAACCACACACAAGACATGGCATAAACCACACACAAGGCACGGCATAAACCCCACACAAGGCACGGCATAAACCACACACAAGGCACGACATAAACCCCACACACGACAAGGCATAAACCACACACAAGGCATGGCATAAACCACACACAAGACATGGCATAAACCACACGCAAGGCATGGCATAAACCCCACACAAGACACGGCATAAACCACACACAAGACACGGCATAAACTCCACACAAGACACGGCATAAACCCCACACAAGACACGGCATAAACCCCACACAAGGCACGGCATAAACCACACACAAGACACGGCATAAACCCCACACAAGGCACGGCATAAACCACACACAAGACACGGCATAAACCCCACACAAGGCACGGCATAAACCCCTCACAAGACACGCCATAAACTCCACACAAGGCGCGGCATAAACCCCACAAAAGACACGGCATAAACCCCACACAAGGCACGGCATAAACCCCACACAAGGCACGGCATAAACCCCACACAAGGCACGGCATAAACCACACACAAGACACGGCATAAACCCCACACAAGGCACGGCATAAACCACACACAAGACACGGCATAAACCCCACACAAGGCACGGCATAAACTCCACACAAGGCACGGCATAAACCACACACAAGACACGGCATAAACCACACACAAGACACGGCATAAACTCCACACAAGGCACGGCATAAACCCCACACAAGGCACGGCATAAACCCCACGTAAGACACGGCATAAACCACACACAAGGCGTGGCATAAACCACACACTAGACATGGCATAAACCCCACACAAGGCACGGCATAAACCACACACAAGGCACGGCATAAACTCCACACAAGGCACGGCATAAACCCCACACAAGGCACGGCATAAACCCAACTCAAGACACGGCATAAACCACACACAAGACACGGCAAAAACTCCACACAAGGCACGGCATAAACCCCACACAAGGCACGGCATAAACCCCACACAAGACACGGCATAAACCACACACAAGGCATGGCATAAACCACACACAAGACATGGCGTAAACCACACACAAGGCACGGCATAAACCCCACACAAGGCACGGCATAAACCACACACAAGGCACGACATAAACCCCACACAAGACACGGCATAAACCACACACAAGGCATGGCATAAACCACACACAAGACATGGCATAAACCACACACAAGGCATGGCATAAACCCCACACAAGACACGGCATAAACAACACACAAGACACGGCATAAACCCCACATAAGGCACGGCACAAACCACACACAAGGCACGGCATAAACCACACACAAGGCACGGCATAAAGCACACACAAGACATGGAATAAACCACACACAAGGCATGGCATAAACCACACACAAGACATGGCATAAACTCCACACAAGACACGGCATAAACCCCACACAAGACACGGCATAAACCCCACACAAGGCACGGCATAAACCCCACACAAGGCACGGCATAAACCCCACACAAGACACGGCATAAACTCCACACAAGGCACGGCATGAACCCCACAAAAGACACGGCATAAACTCCACACAAGGCACGGCATAAACCCCACACAAGGCACGGCATAAACCCAACACAAGACACGGCATAAACCACACACAAGACACGGCAAAAACTCCACACAAGGCACGGCATAAACCCCACACAAGGCACGGCATAAACCCCACACAAGACACGGCATAAACCACACACAAGGCATGGCATAAACCACACACAAGACATGGCGTAAACCACACACAAGGCACGGCATAAACCCCACACAAGGCACGGCATAAACCACACACAAGGCACGGCATAAACCCCACACAAGACACGGCATAAACCACACACAAGGCATGGCAAAAACCACACACAAGACATGGCGTAAACCACACACAAGACACGGCATAATCCCCACATAAGGCACGGCATAAACCACACACAAGGCACGGGATAAACCACACACAAGGCTTGGCATAAACCACACAAGACACGGCATAAACTCCACACAAGACACGGCATTAACCCAACACAAGGCACGGCATAAACCCCACACAAGGCACGGCATAAACCACACACAAGACACGGCATAAACCACACACAAGGCATGGCATAAACCACACACAAGACACGGCATAAACCCCACACAAGACACGGCATAAACTCCACACAAGGCACGGCATAAACCCCACAAAAGACACGGCATAAACCCCACACAAGGCACGGCATAAACCCCACACAAGGCACGGCATAAACCCCACACAAGGCACGGCATAAACCACACACAAGACACGGCATAAACCCCACACAAGGTACGGCATAAACCACACACAAGACACGGCATAAACCCCACACAAGTCACGGCATAAACTCCACAAAAGGCACGGCATAAACCACACACAAGACACGGCATAAACCACACACAAGACACGGCATAAACTCCACACAAGGCACGGCATAAACCCCACACAAGGCACGGCATAAACCACACACAAGGCACGGCATAAACCACACAAGACACGGCATAAACCACACACAAGGCACGGCATAAACCACACACAAGACATGGCATAAACTCCACAAAAGACACGGCATAAACCCCACACAAGGCACGGCATAAACCCCACACAAGGCACGGCATAAACCCCACACAAGACACGGCATAAACTCTACACAAGGCACGGCATAAACCCCACAAAAGACACGGCATAAACCCCACACAAGGCACGGCATAAACCACACACAAGACACGGCGTAAACCCCACTCAAGACCCGGCATAAACCACACAAGACACGGCATAAACTCCACACAAGACACGGCATAAACCACACAAGACACGGCATAAACTCCACACAAGGCACGGCATAAACCACACACAAGACACGGCATAAACCCCACACAAGGCACGGCATAAACCACACACAAGACATGGCATAAACCCCACAAGACGCGGCATTAACCCCACACAAGACACGGCATAAACCCCACACAAGGCACGGTATAAACCACACAAGACACGGCATAAACTCCACACAAGACACGGCATAAACCACACAAGACACGGCATAAACCCCACACAAGACATGGCATAAACCCCACACAAGGCATGGCATAAACCACACACAAGACACGGCATAAAAACCACACATGACACGGCTTAAATCACACACAAGACACGGCATAAACTCCACACAAGGCACGGCATAAACTCCACACAAGGCACGGCATAAACCCCACACATGACACTGCATAAACCCCACACAAGACACGGCATAAACCCCACACAAGGCACGGCATAAACTGCACACAATGCACGGCATTAACTCCACACAAGACACGGCATAAACCCCACACAAGACACGGCATAAACCCCACACAAGACACGGCATAAACCCCACACAAGGCACGGCATAAACCCCACACAAGGCACGGCATAAACCCCACACAAGGCACGGCATAAACCACACACAAGACACGGCATAAACCACACACAAGACACGGCATAAACCCCACACAAGGCACGGCATAAACCACACACAAGACACGGCATAAACCCCACACAAAGCACGGCATAAACCCCTCACAAGGCACGGCATAAACCCCACACAAGACACGGCATAAACCCCACACAAGACACGGCATAAACCCCACACAAGACACGGCATAAACAACTCACAAGACACGGCATAAACCCCACATAAGGCACGGCACAAACCACACACAAGGCACGGCATAAACCACACACAAGGCACGGCATAAAGCACACACAAGACATGGAATAAACCACACACAAGGCATGGCATAAACCACACACAAGACATGGCATAAACTCCACACAAGACACGGCATAAACCCCACACAAGACACGGCATTAACCCCACACAAGGCACGGCATAAACCCCACACAAGGCACGGCATAAACCCCACACAAGACACGGCATAAACTCCACACAAGGCACGGCATGAACCCCACAAAAGACACGGCATAAACCCCACACAAGGCACGGCATAAACCACACACAAGACACGGCGTAAACCCCACACAAGGCACGGCATAAACCACACACAAGACACGGCATAAACCCCACACAAGGCACGGCATAAACCACACACAAGGCATGGCATAAACCCCACACAAGGCACGGCATAAACCACACACAAGACACGGCATAAACCGCACAAGACACGGCATAAACCCCACTCAAGGCATGGCATAAACCCCACACAAGGCACGGCATAAACCCCACACAAGGCATGGAATAAACCACACACAACACACGGCATAAACCCCACACAAGGCACGGCATAAACCACACACAAGACATGGCATAAACCCAACACAAGACACGGCATAAATCTCACACAAGGCACGGCATAAACCACACACAAGACACGGCATAAACCCCACACAAGGCACGGCATAAACCACACACAAGACATGGCATAAACCCCACACAAGACACGGCATAAACCCCACACAAGGCACGGCATAAACCACACACAAGACACGGCATAAACCCCACACAAGGTACGGCATAAACCCCTCACAAGACACGGCATAAACTCCACACAAGGCACGGCATAAACCCCACAAAAGACACGGCATAAACCCCACACAAGGCACGGCATAAACCACATACAAGACACGGCATAAACCCCACACAAGGCACGGCATAAACCCAACACAAGACACGGCATAAACCACACACAAGACACGGCTTAAACTCCACACAAGTCACGGCATAAACCCCACACAAGGCACGGCATAAACCACACACAAGACACGGCATAAACCCCACACAAGGCACGGCATAAACCACACACAAGACACGGCATAAACCCCACACAAGGCACGGCATAAACCCCACACAAGAAACGGCATAAACTCCACACAAGGCACGGCATAAACCCCACAAAAGACACGGCTTAAACCCCACACAAGGCACGGCATAAACCACACACAAGACACGGCATAAACCCCACACAAGGCACGGCATAAACCCCACACAAGGCACGGCATAAACTCCACACAAGGCACGGCATAAACCACACACAAGAGACGGCATAAACTCCACACAAGGCACGGCATAAACCACACACAAGACACGGCATAAACCCCACACAAGGCACGGCATAAACTCCACACAAGGCACGGCATAAACCACACACAAGACACGGCATAAACTCCACACAAGGCACGGCATAAACCCCACATAAGGCACGGCATAAACCACACACAAGACACGGCATAAACCCCACACAAGGCACTGCATAAACCCCACACAAGGCACGGCATAAACCACACACAAGACATGGCATAAACCCCACACAAGGCACGGCATAAACCACACACAAGGCATGGCATAAACCACACACAAGACATGGCATAAACCGCACACAAGACACGGCATAAACCCCACACAAGGCACGGCATAAACTCCACACAAGGCACGGCATAAACCCCACACAAGGCACGGCATAAACTCCACACAAGGCACGGCATAAACCCCACACAAGGCACGGCATAAACCACACACAAGACATGGCATAAACCGCACACAAGGCACGGCATAAACCACACACAAGACATGGCATAAACCCCACACAAGGCACGGCATAAACCCCACACAAAGAACGGCATAAACTCCACACAAGGCACGGCATAAACCACACACAAGACACGGCATAAACTCCACACAAGGCACGGCATAAACCCCACACAAGGCACGGCATAAACCACACACAAGACACGGCATAAACCCCACACAAGGCACGGCATAAACCCCACACAAGGCACGGCATAAACCACACACAAGACATGGCATAAACCCCACACAAGGCACGGCATAAACCACACACAAGGCATGGCATAAACCACACACAAGACATGGCATAAACCCCACACAAGACACGGCATATACCACACACAAGGCATGGCATAAACCACACACAAGACATGGCATAAACCCCACACAAGGCACGGCATAAACCACACACAAGGCACGCCATAAACTCCACACAAGGCACGGCATAAACCGCACACAAGGCACGGCATAAACCCAACACAAGACACGGCATAAACCACACACAAGACACGGCATAAACTCCACACAAGGCACGGCATAAACCCCACACAAGGCACGGCATAAACCCCACACAAGATACGGCATTAACCACACACAAGGCATGGCATAATCCACACACAAGACATGGCATAAACCACACACAAGGCACGGCATAAACCCCACACAAGGCACGGCATAAACCACACACAAGGCACGACATAAACCCCACACACGACAAGGCATAAACCACACACAAGGCATGGCATAAACCACACACAAGACATGGCATAAACCACACGCAAGGCATGGCATAAACCCCACACAAGACACGGCATAAACCACACACAAGACACGGCATAAACCCCACACAAGACACGGCATAAACTCCACACAAGGCACGGCATAAACCCCACAAAAAACACGGCATAAACCCCACACAAGGCACGGCATAAACCCCACACAAGGCACGGCATAAACCCCACACAAGGCACGGCATAAACCACACACAAGACACGGCATAAACCCCACACAAGGCACGGCATAAACCACACACAAGACACGGCATAAACCCCACACAAGTCACGGCATAAACTCCACAAAAGGCACGGCATAAACCACACACAAGACACGGCATAAACCACACACAAGACACGGCATAAACTCCACACAAGGCACGGCATAAACCCCACACAAGGCACGGCATAAACCCCACACAAGACACGGCATAAACTCTACACAAGGCACGGCATAAACCCCACAAAAGACACGGCATAAACCCCACACAAGGCACGGCATAAACCACACACAAGACACGGCGTAAACCCCACACAAGACCCGGCATAAACACACAAGACACGGCATAAACTCCCCACAAGACATGGCATAAACCACACAAGACACGGCATAAACTCCACACAAGGCACGGCATAAACCACACACAAGACACGGCATAAACCCCACACAAGGCACGGCATAAACCACACACAAGACATGGCATAAACTCCACAAGACGCGGCATTAACCCTACACAAGACACGGCATAAACCCCACACAAGGCACGGTATAAACCACACAAGACACGGCATAAACTCCACACAAGACACGGCATAAACCACACAAGACACGGCATAAACCCCACACAAGACATGGCATAAACCCCACACAAGGCATGGCATAAACCACACACAAGACACGGCATAAAAACCACACATGACACGGCTTAAATCACACACAAGACACGGCATAAACTCCACACAAGGCACGGCATAAACTCCACACAAGGCACGGCATAAACCCCACACATGACACTGCATAAACCCCACACAAGACACGGCATAAACCCCACACAAGGCACGGCATAAACTGCACACAATGCACGGCATTAACTCCACACAAGACACGGCATAAACCCCACACAAGACACGGCATAAACCCCACACAAGACACGGCATAAACCCCACACAAGGCACGGCATAAACCCCACACAAGGCACGGCATAAACCCCACACAAGGCACGGCATAAACCACACACAAGACACGGCATAAACCACACACAAGACACGGCATAAACCCCACACAAGGCACGGCATAAACCACACACAAGACACGGCATAAACCCCACACAAAGCACGGCATAAACCCCTCACAAGGCACGGCATAAACCCCACACAAGACACGGCATAAACCCCACACAAGACACGGCATAAACCCCACACAAGGCACGGCATAAACCACACACAAGACATGGCATAAACTCCACACAAGACACGGCATAAACCCCACACAAGATACGGCATAAACCCCACACAAGGCACGGCATAAACCACACACAAGACACGGCATAAACCCCACACAAGGCACGGCATAAACCACACACAAGATACGGCATAAACCCCACACAAGGCACGGCATAAACCCCTCACAAAACACGCCATAAACTCCACACAAGGCAAGGCATAAACCCCACAAAAGACACGGCATAAACCCCACACAAGGCACGGCATAAACCCCACACAAGGCACGGCATAAACCCCACACAAGGCACGGCATAAACCACACACAAGACACGGCATAAACCCCACACAAGGCACGGCATAAACCACACACAAGACACGGCATAAACCCCACACAAGGCACTGCATAAACTCCACACAAGGCACGGCATAAACCACACACAAGACACGGCATAAACCACACACAAGACACGGCATAAACTCCACACAAGGCACGGCATAAACCCCACACAAGGCACGGCATAAACCCCACGCAAGACACGGCATAAACCACACACAAGGCGTGGCATAAACCACACACTAGACATGGCATAAACCCCACACAAGGCACGGCATAAACCACACACAAGGCACGGCATAAACTCCACACAAGGCACGGCATAAACCCCACACAAGGCACGGCATAAACCCAACACAAGACACGGCATAAACCACACACAAGACACGGCAAAAACTCCACACAAGGCACGGCATAAACCCCACACAAGGCACGGCATAAACCCCACACAAGACACGGCATAAACCACACACAAGGCATGGCATAAACCACACACAAGACATGGCGTAAACCACACACAAGGCACGGCATAAACCCCACACAAGGCACGGCATAAACCACACACAAGGCACGACATAAACCCCACACAAGACACGGCATAAACCACACACAAGGCATGGCATAAACCACACACAAGACATGGCATAAACCACACACAAGGCATGGCATAAACCCCACACAAGACACGGCATAAACAACTCACAAGACACGGCATAAACCCCACATAAGGCACGGCACAAACCACACACAAGGCACGGCATAAACCACACACAAGGCACGGCATAAAGCACACACAAGACATGGAATAAACCACACACAAGGCATGGCATAAACCACACACAAGACATGGCATAAACTCCACACAAGACACGGCATAAACCCCACACAAGACACGGCATAAACCCCACACAAGGCACGGCATAAACCCCACACAAGGCACGGCATAAACCCCACACAAGACACGGCATAAACTCCACACAAGGCACGGCATGAACCCCACAAAAGACACGGCATAAACCCCACACAAGGCACGGCATAAACCACACACAAGACACGGCGTAAACCCCACACAAGGCACGGCATAAACCACACACAAGACACGGCATAAACCCCACACAAGGCACGGCATAAACCACACACAAGGCATGGCATAAACCCCACACAAGACACGGCATAAACCCCACACAAGGCACGGCATAAACCACACACAAGACGCGGCATAAACCGCACAAGACACGGCATAAACCCCACTCAAGGCATGGCATAAACCCCACACAAGGCACGGCATAAACCCCACACAAGGCATGGAATAAACCACACACAACACACGGCATAAACCCCACACAAGGCACGGCATAAACCACACACAAGACATGGCATAAACCCAACACAAGACACGGCATAAATCTCACACAAGGCACGGCATAAACCACACACAAGACACGGCATAAACCCCACACAAGGCACGGCATAAACCACACACAAGACATGGCATAAACCCCACACAAGACACGGCATAAACCCCACACAAGGCACGGCATAAACCACACACAAGACACGGCATAAACCCCACACAAGGCACGGCATAAACCCCTCACAAGACACGGCATAAACTCCACACAAGGCACGGCATAAACCCCACAAAAGACACGGCATAAACCCCACACAAGGCACGGCATAAACCACATACAAGACACGGCATAAACCCCACACAAGGCACGGCATAAACCCAACACAAGACACGGCATAAACCACACACAAGACACGGCATAAACTCCACACAAGGCACGGCATAAACCCCACACAAGGCACGGCATAAACCACACACAAGACATGGCATAAACCCCACACAAGGCACGGCATAAACCACACACAAGGCATGGCATAAACCACACACAAGACATGGCATAAACCGCACACAAGACACGGCATAAACCCCACACAAGGCACGGCATAAACTCCACACAAGGCACGGCATAAACCCCACACAAGGCACGGCATAAACTCCACACAAGGCACGGCATAAACCCCACACAAGGCACGGCATAAACCACACACAAGACATGGCATAACCCGCACACAAGGCACGGCATAAACCACACACAAGACATGGCATAAACCCCACACAAGGCACGGCATAAACCCCACACAAGGAACGGCATAAACTCCACACAAGGCACGGCATAATCCACACACAAGACACGGCATAAACTCCACACAAGGCACGGCATAAACCCCACACAAGGCACGGCATAAACCACACACAAGACACGGCATAAACCCCACACAAGGCACGGCATAAACCCCACACAAGGCACGGCATAAACCACACACAAGACATGGCATAAACCCCACACAAGGCACGGCATAAACCACACACAAGGCATGGCATAAACCACACACAAGACATGGCATAAACCCCACACAAGACACGGCATAAACCACACACAAGGCATGGCATAAACCACACACAAGACATGGCATAAACCCCACACAAGGCACGGCATAAACCACACACAAGGCACGCCATAAACTCCACACAAGGCACGGCATAATCCGCACACAAGGCACGGCATAAACCCAACACAAGACACGGCATAAACCACACACAAGACACGGCATAAACTCCACACAAGGCACGGCATAAACCCCACACAAGGCACGGCATAAACCCCACACAAGATACGGCATTAACCACACACAAGGCATGGCATAAACCACACACACGACATGGCATAAACCACACACAAGGCACGGCATAAACCCCACACAAGGCACGGCATAAACCACACACAAGGCACGACATAAACCCCACACACGACAAGGCATAAACCACACACAAGGCATGGCATAAACCACACACAAGACATGGCATAAACCACACGCAAGGCATGGCATAAACCCCACACAAGACACGGCATAAACCACACACAAGACACGGCATAAACCCCACACAAGACACGGCATAAACTCCACACAAGGCACGGCATAAACCCCACAAAAAACACGGCATAAACCCCACACAAGGCACGGCATAAACCCCACACAAGGCACGGCATAAACCCCACACAAGGCACGGCATAAACCACACACAAGACACGGCATAAACCCCACACAAGGCACGGCATAAACCACACACAAGACACGGCATAAACCCCACACAAGTCACGGCATAAACTCCACAAAAGGCACGGCATAAACCACACACAAGACACGGCATAAACCACACACAAGACACGGCATAAACTCCACACAAGGCACGGCATAAACCCCACACAAGGCACGGCATAAACCCCACGCAAGACACGGCATAAACCACACACAAGGCATGGCATAAACCAAACACAAGACATGGCATAAACCCCACACAAGGCACGGCATAAACCACACACAAGGCACGGCATAAACTCCACACAAGGCACGGCATAAACCCCACACAAGGCACGGCATAAACCCAACACAAGACACGGCATAAACCCCACACAAGGCATGGCATAAACCACACACAAGACACGGCATAAAAACCACACATGACACGGCTTAAATCACACACAACACACGGCATAAACTCCACACAAGGCACGGCATAAACTCCACACAAGGCACGGCATAAACCCCACACATGACACTGCATAAACCCCACACAAGACACGGCATAAACCCCACACAAGGCACGGCATAAACTGCACACAATGCACGGCATTAACTCCACACAAGACACGGCATAAACCCCACACAAGACACGGCATAAACCCCACACAAGACACGGCATAAACCCCACACAAGGCACGGCATAAACCCCACACAAGGCACGGCATAAACCCCACACAAGGCACGGCATAAACCACACACAAGACACGGCATAAACCACACACAAGACACGGCATAAACCCCACACAAGGCACGGCATAAACCACACACAAGACACGGCATAAACCCCACACAAAGCACGGCATAAACCCCTCACAAGGCACGGCATAAACCCCACACAAGACACGGCATAAACCCCACACAAGACACGGCATAAACCCCACACAAGGCACGGCATAAACCACACACAAGACATGGCATAAACTCCACACAAGACACGGCATAAACCCCACACAAGACACGGCATAAACCCCACACAAGGCACGGCATAAACCACACACAAGACACGGCATAAACCCCACACAAGGCACGGCATAAACCACACACAAGACACGGCATAAACCCCACACAAGGCACGGCATAAACCCCTCACAAGACACGCCATAAACTCCACACAAGGCACGGCATAAACCCCACAAAAGACACGGCATAAACCCCACACAAGGCACGGCATAAACCCCACACAAGGCACGGCATAAACCCCACACAAGGCACGGCATAAACCACACACAAGACACGGCATAAACCCCACACAAGGCACGGCATAAACCACACACAAGACACGGCATAAACCCCACACAAGGCACTGCATAAACTCCACACAAGGCACGGCATAAACCACACACAAGACACGGCATAAACCACACACAAGACACGGCATAAACTCCACACAAGGCACGGCATAAACCCCACACAAGGCACGGCATAAACCCCACGCAAGACACGGCATAAACCACACACAAGGCGTGGCATAAACCACACACTAGACATGGCATAAACCCCACACAAGGCACGGCATAAACCACACACAAGGCACGGCATAAACTCCACACAAGGCACGGCATAAACCCCACACAAGGCACGGCATAAACCCAACACAAGACACGGCATAAACCACACACAAGACACGGCAAAAACTCCACACAAGGCACGGCATAAACCCCACACAAGGCACGGCATAAACCCCACACAAGACACGGCATAAACCACACACAAGGCATGGCATAAACCACACACAAGACATGGCGTAAACCACACACAAAGCACGGCATAAACCCCACACAAGGCACGGCATAAACCACACACAAGGCTCGACATAAACCCCACACAAGACACGGCATAAACCACACACAAGGCATGGCATAAACCACACACAAGACATGGCATAAACCACACACAAGGCATGGCATAAACCCCACACAAGACACGGCATAAACAACTCACAAGACACGGCATACACCCCACATAAGGCACGGCACAAACCACACACAAGGCACGGCATAAACCACACACAAGGCACGGCATAAAGCACACACAAGACATGGAATAAACCACACACAAGGCATGGCATAAACCACACACAAGACATGGCATAAACTCCACACAAGACACGGCATAAACCCCACACAAGACACGGCATAAACCCCACACAAGGCACGGCATAAACCCCACACAAGGCACGGCATAAACCCCACACAAGACACGGCATAAACTCCACACAAGGCACGGCATGAACCCCACAAAAGACACGGCATAAACCCCACACAAGGCACGGCATAAACCACACACAAGACACGGCGTAAACCCCACACAAGGCACGGCATAAACCACACACAAGACACGGCATAAACCCCACACAAGGCACGGCATAAACCACACACAAGGCATGGCATAAACCCCACACAAGACACGGCATAAACCCCACACAAGGCACGGCATAAACCACACACAAGACACGGCATAAACCGCACAAGACACGGCATAAACCCCACTCAAGGCATGGCATAAACCCCACACAAGGCACGGCATAAACCCCACACAAGGCATGGAATAAACCACACACAACACACGGCATAAACCCCACACAAGGCACGGCATAAACCACACACAAGACATGGCATAAACCCAACACAAGACACGGCATAAATCTCACACAAGGCACGGCATAAACCACACACAAGACACGGCATAAACCCCACACAAGGCACGGCATAAACCACACACAAGACATGGCATAAACCCCACACAAGACACGGCATAAACCCCACACAAGGCACGGCATAAACCACACACAAGACACGGCATAAACCCCACACAAGGCACGGCATAAACCCCTCACAAGACACGGCATAAACTCCACACAAGGCACGGCATAAACCCCACAAAAGACACGGCATAAACCCCACACAAGGCACGGCATAAACCACATACAAGACACGGCATAAACCCCACACAAGGCACGGCATAAACCCAACACAAGACACGGCATAAACCACACACAAGACACGGCATAAACTCCACACAAGTCACGGCATAAACCCCACACAAGGCACGGCATAAACCACACACAAGACACGGCATAAACCCCACACAAGGCACGGCATAAACCACACACAAGACACGGCATAAACCCCACACAAGGCACGGCATAAACCCCACACAAGAAACGGCATAAACTCCACACAAGGCACGGCATAAACCCCACAAAAGACACGGCTTAAACCCCACACAAGGCACGGCATAAACCACACACAAGACACGGCATAAACCCCACACAAGGCACGGCATAAACCCCACACAAGGCACGGCATAAACCACACACAAGACAAGGCATAAACCCCACACAAGGCACGGCATAAACCACACACAAGACACGGCATAAACCCCACACAAGGCACGGCATAAACTCCACACAAGGCACGGCATAAACCACACACAAGACACGGCATAAACTCCACACAAGGCACGGCATAAACCCCACATAAGGCACGGCATAAACCACACACAAGACACGGCATAAACCCCACACAAGGCACGGCATAAACCCCACACAAGGCACGGCATAAACCACACACAAGACATGGCATAAACCCCACACAAGGCACGGCATAAACCACACACAAGGCATGGCATAAACCACACACAAGACATGGCATAAACCGCACACAAGACACGGCATAAACCCCACACAAGGCACGGCATAAACTCCACACAAGGCACGGCATAAACCCCACACAAGGCACGGCATAAACTCCACACAAGGCACGGCATAAACCCCACACAAGGCACGGCATAAACCACACACAAGACATGGCATAAACCGCACACAAGGCACGGCATAAACCACACACAAGACATGGCATAAACCCCACACAAGGCACGGCATAAACCCCACACAAGGAACGGCATAAACTCCACACAAGGCACGGCATAAACCACACACAAGACACGGCATAAACTCCACACAAGGTACGGCATAAACCCCACACAAGGCACGGCATAAACCACACACAAGGCACGGCATAAACCACACACAAGGCACGACATAAACCCCACACAAGACACGGCATAAACCACACACAAGGCATGGCATAAACCACACACAAGACATGGCATAAACCACACACAAGGCATGGCATAAACCCCACACAAGACACGGCATAAACAACTCACAAGACACGGCATACACCCCACATAAGGCACGGCACAAACCACACACAAGGCACGGCATAAACCACACACAAGGCACGGCATAAAGCACACACAAGACATGGAATAAACCACACACAAGGCATGGCTTAAACCACACACAAGACATGGCATAAACTCCACACAAGACACGGCATAAACCCCACACAAGACACGGCATAAACCCCACACAAGGCACGGCATAAACCCCACACAAGGCACGGCATAAACCCCACACAAGACACGGCATAAACTCCACACAAGGCACGGCATGAACCCCACAAAAGACACGGCATAAACCCCACACAAGTCACGGCATAAACCACACACAAGACACGGCGTAAACCCCACACAAGGCATGGCATAAACCACACACAAGACACGGCATAAACCCCACACAAGGCACGGCATAAACCACACACAAGGCATGGCATAAACCCCACACAAGACACGGCATAAACCCCACACAAGGCACGGCATAAACCACACACAAGACACGGCATAAACCGCACAAGACACGGCATAAACCCCACTCAAGGCATGGCATAAACCCCACACAAGGCACGGCATAAACCCCACACAAGGCATGGAATAAACCACACACAACACACGGCATAAACCCCACACAAGGCACGGCATAAACCACACACAAGACATGGCATAAACCCAACACAAGACACGGCATAAATCTCACACAAGGCACGGCATAAACCACACACAAGACACGGCATAAACCCCACACAAGGCACGGCATAAACCACACACAAGACATGGCATAAACCCCACACAAGACACGGCATAAACCCCACACAAGGCACGGCATAAACCACACACAAGACACGGCATAAACCCCACACAAGGCACGGCATAAACCCCTCACAAGACACGGCATAAACTCCACACAAGGCACGGCATAAACCCCACAAAAGACACGGCATAAACCCCACACAAGGCACGGCATAAACCACATACAAGACACGGCATAAACCCCACACAAGGCACGGCATAAACCCAACACAAGACACGGCATAAACCACACACAAGACACGGCATAAACTCCACACAAGTCACGGCATAAACCCCACACAAGGCACGGCATAAACCACACACAAGACACGGCATAAACCCCACACAAGGCACGGCATAAACCACACACAAGACACGGCATAAACCCCACACAAGGCACGGCATAAACCCCACACAAGAAACGGCATAAACTCCACACAAGGCACGGCATAAACCCCACAAAAGACACGGCTTAAACCCCACACAAGGCACGGCATAAACCACACACAAGACACGGCATAAACCCCACACAAGGCACGGCATAAACCCCACACAAGGCACGGCATAAACCACACACAAGACAAGGCATAAACCCCACACAAGGCACGGCATAAACCACACACAAGACACGGCATAAACCCAACACAAGGCACGGCATAAACTCCACACAAGGCACGGCATAAACCACACACAAGACACGGCATAAACTCCACACAAGGCACGGCATAAACCCCACATAAGGCACGGCATAAACCACACACAAGACACGGCATAAACCCCACACAAGGCACGGCATAAACCCCATACAAGGCACGGCATAAACCACACACAAGACATGGCATAAACCCCACACAAGGCACGGCATAAACCACACACAAGGCATGGCATAAACCACACACAGGACATGGCATAAACCGCACACAAGACACGGCATAAACCCCACACAAGGCACGGCATAAACTCCACACAAGGCACGGCATAAACCCCACACAAGGCACGGCATAAACTCCACACAAGGCACGGCATAAACCCCACACAAGGCACGGCATAAACCACACACAAGACATGGCATAAACCGCACACAAGGCACGGCATAAACCACACACAAGACATGGCATAAACCCCACACAAGGCACGGCATAAACCCCACACAAGGAACGGCATAAACTCCACACAAGGCACGGCATAAACCACACACAAGACACGGCATAAACTCCACACAAGGCACGGCATAAACCCCACACAAGGCACGGCATAAACCACACACAAGACACGGCATAAACCCCACACAAGGCACGGCATAAACCCCACACAAGGCACGGCATAAACCACACACAAGACATGGCATAAACCCCACACAAGGCACGGCATGAACCACACACAAGGCATGGCATAAACCACACACAAGACATGGCATAAACCCCAGACAAGACACGGCATAAACCACACACAAGGCATGGCATAAACCACACACAAGACATGGCATAAACCCCACACAAGGCACGGCATAAACCACACACAAGGCACGCCATAAACTCCACACAAGGCACGGCATAAACCGCACACAAGGCACGGCATAAACCCAACACAAGACACGGCATAAACCACACACAAGACACGGCATAAACTCCACACAAGGCACGGCATAAGCCCCACACAAGGCACGGCATAAACCCCACACAAGATACGGCATTAACCACACACAAGGCATGGCATAAACCACACACAAGACATGGCATAAACCACACACAAGGCACGGCATAAACCCCACACAAGGCACGGCATAAACCACACACAAGGCACGACATAAACCCCACACACGACAAGGCATAAACCACACACAAGGCATGGCATAAACCACACACAAGACATGGCATAAACCACACGCAAGGCATGGCATAAACCCCACACAAGACACGGCATAAACCACACACAAGACACGGCATAAACCCCACACAAGACACGGCATAAACTCCACACAAGGCACGGCATAAACCCCACAAAAAACACGGCATAAACCCCACACAAGGCACGGCATAAACCCCACACAAGGCACGGCATAAACCACACACAAGACACGGCATAAACCCCACACAAGGCACGGCATAAACCACACACAAGACACGGCATAAACCCCACACAAGTCACGGCATAAACTCCACAAAAGGCACGGCATAAACCACACACAAGACACGGCATAAACCACACACAAGACACGGCATAAACTCCACACAAGGCACGGCATAAACCCCACACAAGGCACGGCATAAACCCCACGCAAGACACGGCATAAACCACACACAAGGCATGGCATAAACCAAACACAAGACATGGCATAAACCCCACACAAGGCCCGGCATAAACCACACACAAGGCACGGCATAAACTCCACACAAGGCACGGCATAAACCCCACACAAGGCACGGCATAAACCCAACACAAGACACGGCATAAACCACACACAAGCCACGGCAAAAACTCCAAACAAGGCACGGCATAAACCCCACACAAGGCACGGCATAAACCCCACACAAGACACGGCATAAACAACACACAAGGCATGGCATAAACCACACACAAGACATGGCGTAAACCACACACAAGGCACGGCTTAAACCCCACACAAGGCACGGCATAAACCACACACAAGGCACGACATAAACCCCACACAAGACACGGCATAAACCACACACAAGGCATGGCATAAACCACACACAAGACATGGCATAAACCACACACAAGGCATGGCATAAACCCCACACAAGACACGGCATAAACCACACACAAGACACGGCATAAACCCCACATAAGGCACGGCATAAACCACACACAAGGCACGGCATAAACCACACACAAGGCACGGCATAAACCACACACAAGACATGGCATAAACCACACACAAGGCATGGCATTAACCACACACAAGACATGGCATAAACTCCACACAAGACACGGCATAAACCCCACACAAGACACGGCATAAACCCCACACAAGGCACGGCATAAACCCCACACAAGGCACAGCATAAACCCCACACAAGACACGGCATAAACTCCACACAAGGCACGGCATAAACCCCACAAAAGACACGGCATAAACCCCACACAAGGCACGGCATAAAACACACAAGACACGGCGTAAACCCCACACAAGACCCGGCATAAACCACACAAGACACGGCATAAACTCCACACAAGACACGGCATAAACCACACAAGACACGGCATTAACTCCACACAAGGCACGGCATAAACCACACACAAGACACGGCGTAAACCCCACACAAGACCCGGCATAAACCACACAAGACACGGCATAAACTCCACACAAGACACGGCATAAACCACACAAGACACGGCATAAACTCCACACAAGGCACGGCATAAACCACACACAGGACACGGCATAAACCCCACACAAGGCATGGCATAAACCACACACAAGACACGGCATAAACTCAAGGCACTGCATAAACCCCACACAAGGCACGGCATAAACCCCACGCAAGACACGGCATAAACCACACACAAGGCATGGCATAAACCACACACAAGACATGGCATAAACCCCACACAAGGCACGGCATAAACCACACACAAGGCACGGCATAAACTCCACACAAGGCACGGCATAAACCCCACACAAGGCACGGCATAAACCCAACACAAGACACGGCATAAACCACACACAAGACACGGCAAAAACTCCACACAAGGCACGGCATAAACCCCACACAAGGCACGGCATAAACCCCACACAAGACACGGCATAAACCACACACAAGGCATGGCATAAACCACACACAAGACATGGCATAAACCACACACAAGGCACGGCATAAACCCCACACAAGGCACGGCATAAACCACACACAAGGCACGACATAAACCCCACACAAGACACGGCATAAACCACACACAAGGCATGGCATAAACCACACACAAGACATGGCATAAACCACACACAAGGCATGGCATAAACCCCACACAAGACACGGCATAAACCACACACAAGACACGGCATAAACCCCACATAAGGCACGGCATAAACCACACATAAGGCACGGCATAAACCACAAACAAGGCACGGCATAAACCACACACAAGACATGGCGTAAACCACACACAAGGCATGGCATAAACCACACACAAGACATGGCATAAACTCCACACAAGACACGGCATAAACCCCACACAAGACACGGCATAAACCCCACACAAGCCACGGCATAAATCCCACACAAGGCACGGCATAAACCCCACACAAGACACGGCATAAACTCTACACAAGGCACGGCATAAACCCCACAAAAGACACGGCATAAACCCCACACAAGGCACGGCATAAACCACACACAAGACACGGCGTAAACCCCACACAAGACCCGGCAAAAACCACACAAGACACGGCATAAACTCCACACAAGACACGGCATAAACCACACAAGACACGGCATAAACTCCACACAAGGCACGGCATAAACCACACACAAGACACGGCATAAACCCCACACAAGGCACGGCATAAACCACACACAAGACATGGCATAAACCCCACAAGACGCGGCATTAACCCCACACAAGACACGGCATAAACCCCACACTAGGCACGGTATAAACCACACAAGACACGGCATAAACTCCACACAAGACACGGCATAAACCACACAAGACACGGCATAAACCCCACACAAGACACGGCATAAACCCCACACAAGACATGGCATAAACCCCACACAAGGCATGGCATAAACCACACACAAGACACGGCATAAAAACCACACATGACACGGCTTAAATCACACACAAGACACGGCATAAACTCCACACAAGGCACGGCATAAACTCCACACAAGACACGGCATAAACCCCACACATGACACTGCATAAACCCCACACAAGGCACGGCATAAACCACACACAAGACATGGCATAAACCCCACAAGACGCGGCATTAACCCCACACAAGACACGGCATAAACCCCACACAAGGCACGGCATAAACCCCTCACAAGACACGGCATAAACTCCACACAAGGCACGGCATAAACCCCACAAAAGACACGGCATAAACCCCACACAAGGCACGGCATAAACCACATACAAGACACGGCATAAACCCCACACAAGGCACGGCATAAACCCAACACAAGACACGGCATAAACCACACACAAGACACGGCATAAACTCCACACAAGTCACGGCATAAACCCCACACAAGGCACGGCATAAACCACACACAAGACACGGCATAAACCCCACACAAGGCACGGCATAAACCACACACAAGACACGGCATAAACCCCACACAAGGCACGGCATAAACCCCACACAAGAAACGGCATAAACTCCACACAAGGCACGGCATAAACCCCACAAAAGACACGGCTTAAACCCCACACAAGGCACGGCATAAACCACACACAAGACACGGCATAAACCCCACACAAGGCACGGCATAAAACCCCACACAAGGCACGGCATAAACCACACACAAGACAAGGCATAAACCCCACACAAGGCACGGCATAAACCACACACAAGACACGGCATAAACCCCACACAAGGCACGGCATAAACTCCACACAAGGCACGGCATAAACCACACACAAGACACGGCATAAACTCCACACAAGGCACGGCATAAACCCCACACAAGGCACGGCATAAACCACACACAAGACACGGCATAAACCCCACACAAGGCACGGCATAAACCCCACACAAGGCACGGCATAAACCACACACAAGACATGGCATAAACCCCACACAAGGCACGGCATAAACCCCACACAAGGCATGGCATAAACCACACACAAGACATGGCATAAACCGCACACAAGACACGGCATAAACCCCACACAAGGCACGGCATAAACTCCACACAAGGCACGGCATAAACCCCACACAAGGCACGGCATAAACTCCACACAAGGCACGGCATAAACCCCACACAAGGCACGGCATAAACCACACACAAGACATGGCATAAACCGCACACAAGGCACGGCATAAACCACACACAAGACATGGCATAAACCCCACACAAGGCACGGCATAAACCCCACACAAGGAACGGCATAAACTCCACACAAGGCACGGCATAAACCACACACAAGACACGGCATAAACTCCACACAAGGCACGGCATAAACCCCACACAAGGCACGGCATAAACCACACACAAGACACGGCATAAACCCCACACAAGGCACGGCATAAACCACACACAAGACATGGCATAAACCCCACACAAGGCACGGCATAAACCACACACAAGGCATGGCATAAACCACACACAAGACATGGCATAAACCCCACACAAGACACGGCATAAACCACACACAAGGCATGGCATAAACCACACACAAGACATGGCATAAACCCCACACAAGGCACGGCATAAACCACACACAAGGCACGCCATAAACTCCACACAAGGCACGGCATAAACCGCACACAAGGCACGGCATAAACCCAACACAAGACACGGCATAAACCACACACAAGACACGGCATAAACTCCACACAAGGCACGGCATAAACCCCACGCAAGGCACGGCATAAACCCCACACAAGATACGGCATTAACCACACACAAGGCATGGCATAAACCACACACAAGACATGGCATAAACCACACACAAGGCACGGCATAAACCCCACACAAGGCACGGCATAAACCACACACAAGGCACGACATAAACCCCACACACGACAAGGCATAAACCACACACAAGGCATGGCATAAACCACACACAAGACATGGCATAAACCACACGCAAGGCATGGCATAAACCCCACACAAGACACGGCATAAACCACACACAAGACACGGCATAAACCCCACACAAGACACGGCATAAACTCCACACAAGGCACGGCATAAACCCCACAAAAACACGGCATAAACCCCACACAAGGCACGGCATAAACCCCACACAAGGCACGGCATAAACCCCACACAAGGCACGGCATAAACCACACACAAGACACGGCATAAACCCCACACAAGGCACGGCATAAACCACACACAAGACACGGCATAAACCCCACACAAGTCACGGCATAAACTCCACAAAAGGCACGGCATAAACCACACACAAGACACGGCATAAACCACACACAAGACACGGCATAAACTCCACACAAGGCACGGCATAAACCCCACACAAGGCACGGCATAAACCCCACGCAAGACACGGCATAAACCACACACAAGGCATGGCATAAACCACACACAAGACATGGCATAAACCCCACACAAGGCACGGCTTAAACCACACACAAGGCACGGCATAAACTCCACACAAGGCACGGCATAAACCCCACACAAGGCACGGCATAAACCCAACACAAGACACGGCATAAACCACACACAAGCCACGGCAAAAACTCCAAACAAGGCACGGCATAAACCCCACACAAGGCACGGCATAAACCCCACACAAGACACGGCATAAACAACACACAAGGCATGGCATAAACCACACACAAGACATGGCGTAAACCACACACAAGGCACGGCATAAACCCCACACAAGGCACGGCATAAACCACACACAAGGCACGACATAAACCCCACACAAGACACGGCATAAACCACACACAAGGCATGGCATAAACCACACACAAGACATGGCATAAACCACACACAAGGCATGGCATAAACCCCACACAAGACACGGCATAAACCACACACAAGACACGGCATAAACCCCACATAAGGCACGGCATAAACCACACACAAGGCACGGCATAAACCACACACAAGGCACGGCATAAACCACACACAAGACATGGCATAAACCACACACAAGGCATGGCATAAACCACACACAAGACATGGCATAAACTCCACACAAGACACGGCATAAACCCCACACAAGACACGGCATTAACCCCACACAAGGCACGGCATAAACCCCACACAAGGCACAGCATAAACCCCACACAAGACACGGCATAAACTCCACACAAGGCACGGCATAAACCCCACAAAAGACACGGCATAAACCCCACACAAGGCACGGCATAAACCACACACAAGACACGGCGTAAACCCCACACAAGACCCGGCATAAACCACACAAGACACGGCATAAACTCCACACATGACACGGCATAAACCACACAAGACACAGCATAAACTCCACACAAGGCACGGCATAAACCACACACAAGACACGGCGTAAACCCCACACAAGACCCGGCATAAACCACACAAGACACGGCATAAACTCCACACAAGACACGGCATAAACCACACAAGACACGGCATAAACTCCACACAAGGCACGGCATAAACCACACACAAGACACGGCATAAACCCCACACAAGGCATGGCATAAACCACACACAAGACACGGAAATAAACTCCACACAAGGCACGGCATAAACCCCACACAAGGCACGGCATAAACCCCACGCAAGACACGGCATAAACCACACACAAGGAATGGCATAAACCACACACAAGACATGGCATAAACCCCACACAAGGCACGGCATAAACCACACACAAGGCACGGCATAAACTCCACACAAGGCACGGCATAAACCCCACACAAGGCACGACATAAACCCAACACAAGACACGGCATAAACCACACACAAGACACGGCAAAAACTCCACACAAGGCACGGCATAAACCCCACACAAGGCACGGCATAAACCCCACACAAGACACGGCATAAACCACACACAAGGCATGGCATAAACCACACACAAGACATGGCATAAACCACACACATGGCATGGCATAAACCCCACACAAGGCACGGCATAAACCACACACAAGGCACGACATAAACCCCACACAAGACACGGCATAAACCACACACAAGGCATGGCATAAACCACACACAAGACATGGCATAAACCACACACAAGGCATGGCATAAACCCCACACAAGACACGGCATAAACCACACACAAGACACGGCATAAACCCCACATAAGGCACGGCATAAACCACACATAAGGCACGGCATAAACCACAAACAAGGCACGGCATAAACCACACACAAGACATGGCGTAAACCACACACAAGGCATGGCATAAACCACACACAAGACATGGCATAAACTCCACACAAGACACGGCATAAACCCCACACAAGACAAGGCATAAACCCCACACAAGGCACGGCATAAACCCCACACAAGGCACGGCATAAACCCCACACAAGACACGGCATAAACTCTACACAAGGCTCGGCATAAACCCCACAAAAGACACGGCCTAAACCCCACACAAGGCACGGCATAAACCACACACAAGACACGGCGTAAACCCCACACAAGACCCGGCAAAAACCACACAAGACACGGCATAAACTCCACACAAGACACGGCATAAACCACACAAGACACGGCATAAACTCCACACAAGGCACGGCATAAACCACACACAAGACACGGCATAAACCCCACACAAGGCACGGCATAAACCACACACAAGACATGGCATAAACCCCACAAGACGCGGCATTAACCCCACACAAGACACGGCATAAACCCCACACAAGGCACGGTATAAACCACACAAGACACGGCATAAACTCCACACAACACACGGCATAAACCACACAAGACACGGCATAAACCCCACACAAGACACGGCATAAACCCCACACAAGACATGGCATAAACCCCACACAAGGCATGGCATAAACCACACACAAGACACGGCATAAAAACCACACATGACACGGCTTAAATCACACACAAGACACGGCATAAACTCCACACAAGGCACGGCATAAACTCCACACAAGACACGGCATAAACCCCACACATGACACTGCATAAACCCCACACAAGACACGGCATAAACCCCACACAAGGCACGGCATAAACTGCACACAATGCACGGCATTAACTCCACACAAGACACGGCATAAACCCCACACAAGACACGGCATAAACCCCACACAAGACACGGCATAAACCCCACACAAGGCACGGCATAAACCCCACACAAGGCACGGCATAAACCCCACACAAGGCACGGCATAAACCACACACAAGACACGGCATAAACCACACACAAGACACGGCATAAACCCCACACAAGGCACGGCATAAACCACACACAAGACACGGCATAAACCCCACACAAAGCACGGCATAAAACCCACACAAGGCACGGCATAAACCCCACACAAGACACGGCATAAACCCCACACAAGACACGGCATAAACCCCACACAAGGCACGGCATAAACCACACTCAAGACATGGCATAAACTCCACACAAGACACGGCATAAACCCCACACAAGACACGGCATAAACCCCACACAAGGCACGGCGTAAACCACACACAAGACACGGCATAAACCCCACACAAGGCACGGCATAAACCACACACAAGACACGGCATAAACCCCACACAAGGCACGGCATAAACCCCTCACAAGACACGGCATAAACTCCACACAAGGCACGGCATAAACCCCACAAAAGACACGGCATAAACCCCACACAAGGCACGGCATAAACCCCACACAAGGCACGGCATAAACCCCACACAAGGCACGGCATAAACCACACACAAGACACGGCATAAACCCCACACAAGGCACGGCATAAACCACACACAAGACACGGCATAAACCCCACACAAGGCACGGCATAAACTCCACACAAGGCACGGCATAAACCAAACACAAGACACGGCATAATCCACACACAAGACACGGCATAAACTCCACACAAGGCACGGCATAAACCCCACACAAGGCACGGCATAAACCCCACGCAAGACACGGCCTAAACAACACACAAGGCGTGGCATAAACCACACACTAGACATGGCATAAACCCCACACAGGGCACGGCATAAACCACACACAAGGCACGGCATAAACTCCACACAAGGCACGGCATAAACCCCACACAAGGCACGGCATAAACCCAACACAAGACACGGCATAAACCACACACAAGACACGGCAAAAACTCTACACAAGGCACGGCATAAACCCCACACAAGGCACGGCATAAACCCCACACAAGACACGGCATAAACCACACACAAGGCATGGCATAAACCACACACAAGACATGGCGTAAACCACACACAAGGCACGGCATAAACCCCACACAAGGCACGGCATAAACCACACACAAGGCACGACATAAACCCCACACAAGACACGGCATAAACCACACACAAGGCATGGCATAAACCACACACAAGACATGGCATAAACCACACACAAGGCATGGCATAAACCCCACATAAGGCACGGCATAAACCACACACAAGGCACGGCATAAACCACACACAAGACATGGAATAAACCACACACAAGGCATGGCATAAACCACACACAAGACATGGCATAAACTCCACACAAGACACGGCATAAACCCCACACAAGACACGGCATAAACCCCACACAAGGAACGGCATAAACCCCACACAAGGCACGGCATAAACCCCACACAAGACACGGCATAAACTCCACACAAGGCACGGCATGAACCCCACAAAAGACACGGCATAAACCCCACACAAGGCACGGCATAAACCACACACAAGACACGGCGTAAACCCCACACAAGACCCGGCATAAACCACACAAGACACGGCATAAACTCCACACAAGACACGGCATAAACCCCACACAAGACACGGCATAAACTCCACACAAGGCACGGCATGAACCCCACAAAAGACACGGCATAAACCCCACACAAGGCACGGCATAAACCACACACAAGGCACGACATAAACCCCACACAAGACACGGCATAAACCACACACAAGGCATGGCATAAACCACACACAAGACATGGCATAAACCACACACAAGGCATGGCATAAACCCCACACAAAAAACGGCATAAACCACACACAAGACACGGCATAAACCCCACATAAGGCACGGCATAAACCACACACAAGGCACGGCATAAACCACACACAAGGCACGGCATAAACCACACACAAGACATGGCATAAACCACACACAAGGCATGGCATAAACCACACACAAGACATGGCATAAACCCCACACAAGGCACGGCATAAACCCCACACAAGGCACAGCATAAACCCCACACAAGACACGGCATAAACTCCACACAAGGCACGGCATAAACCCCACAAAAGACACGGCATAAACCCCACACAAGGCACGGCATAAACCACACACAGGACACGGCGTAAACCCCACACAAGACCCGGCATAAACCACACAAGACACGGCATAAACTCCACACAAGACACGGCATAAACCACACAAGACACGGCATAAACTCCACACAAGGCACGGCATAAACCACACACAAGACCCGGCGTAAACCCCACACAAGACCCGGCATAAACCACACAAGACACGGCATAAACTCCACACAAGACACGGCATAAACCACACAAGACACGGCATAAACTCCACACAAGGCACGGCATAAACCACACACAAGACACGGCATAAACCCCACACAAGGCATGGCATAAACCACACACAAGACACGGCATAAACTCCACACAAGGCACGGCATAAACCCCACACAAGGCACGGCATAAACCCCACGCAAGACACGGCATAAACCACACACAAGGCATGGCATAAACCACACACAAGACATGGCATAAACCCCACACAAGGCACGGCATAAACCACACACAAGGCACGGCATAAACTCCACACAAGGCACGGCATAAACCCCACACAAGGCACGGCATAAACCCAACACAAGACACGGCATAAACCACACACAAGACACGGCAAAAACTCCACACAAGGCACGGCATAAACCCCACACAAGGCACGGCATAAACCCCACACAAGGCACGGCATAAACCACACACAAGGCATGGCATAAACCACACACAAGACATGGCATAAACCACACACAAGGCACGGCATAAACCCCACACAAGGCACGGCATAAACCACACACAAGGCACGACATAAACCCCACACAAGACACGGCATAAACCACACACAAGGCATGGCATAAACCACACACAAGACATGGTATAAACCACACACAAGGCATGGCATAAACCCCACACAAGACACGGCATAAACCACACACAAGACACGGCATAAACCCCACATAAGGCACGGCATAAACCACACATAAGGCACGGCATAAACCACAAACAAGGCACGGCATAAACCACACACAAGACATGGCGTAAACCACACACAAGGCATGGCATAAACCACACACAAGACATGGCATAAACTCCACACAAGACACGGCATAAACCCCACACAAGACACGGCATAAACCCCACACAAGGCACGGCATAAACCCCACACAAGGCACGGCATAAACCCCACACAAGACACGGCATAAACTCTACACAAGGCACGGCATAAACCCCACAAAAGACACGGCATAAACCCCACACAAGGCACGGCATAAACCACACACAAGACACGGCGTAAACCCCACACAAGACCCGGCAAAAACCACACAAGACACGGCATAAACTCCACACAAGACACGGCATAAACCACACATGACACGGCATAAACTCCACACAAGGCACGGCATAAACCACACACAATACACGGCATAAACCCCACACAAGGCACGGCATAAACCACACACAAGACATGGCATAAACCCCACAAGACGCGGCATTAACCCCACACAAGACACGGCATAAACCCCACACAAGGCACGGTATAAACCACACAAGACACGGCATAAACTCCACACAAGACACGGCATAAACCACACAAGACACGGCATAAACCCCACACAAGACACGGCATAAACCCCACACAAGACATGGCATAAACCCCACACAAGGCATGGCATAAACCACACACAAGACACGGCATAAAAACCACACATGACACGGCTTAAATCACACACAAGACACGGCATAAACTCCACACAAGGCACGGCATAAACTCCACACAAGACACGGCATAAACCCCACACATGACACTGCATAAACCCCACACAAGACACGGCATAAACCCCACACAAGGCACGGCATAAACTGCACACAATGCACGGCATTAACTCCACACAAGACACGGCATAAACCCCACACAAGACACGGCATAAACCCCACACAAGACACGGCATAAACCCCACACAAGGCACGGCATAAACCCCACACAAGGCACGGCATAAACCCCACACAAGGCACGGCATAAACCACACACAAGACACGGCATAAACCACACACAAGACACGGCATAAACCCCACACAAGGCACGGCATAAACCACACACAAGACACGGCATAAACCCCACACAAACACGGCATAAAACCCACACAAGGCACGGCATAAACCCCACACAAGACACGGCATAAACCCCACACAAGACACGGCATAAACCCCACACAAGGCACGGCATAAACCACACACAAGACATGGCATAAACTCCACACAAGACACGGCATAAACCCCACACAAGACACGGCATAAACCCCACACAAGGCACGGCGTAAACCACACACAAGACACGGCATAAACCCCACACAAGGCACGGCATAAACCACACACAAGACACGGCATAAACCCCACACAAGGCACGGCATAAACCCCTCACAAGACACGGCATAAACTCCACACAAGGCACGGCATAAACCCCACAAAAGACACGGCATAAACCCCACACAAGGCACGGCATAAACCCCACACTAGGCACGGCATAAACCCCACACAAGGCACGGCATAAACCACACACAAGACACGGCATAAACCCCACACAAGGCACGGCATAAACCACACACAAGGCACGGCATAAACCCCACACAAGGCACGGAATAAACTCCACACAAGGCACGGCATAAACCAAACACAAGACACGGCATAAACCACACACAAGACACGGCATAAACTCCACACAAGGCACGGCATAAACCCCACACAAGGCACGGCATAAACCCCACGCAAGACACGGCATAAACCACACACAAGGCGTGGCATAAACCACACACTAGACATGGCATAAACCCCACACAGGGCACGGCATAAACCACACACAAGGCACGGCATAAACTCCACACAAGGCACGGCATAAACCCCACACAAGGCACGGCATAAACCCAACACAAGACACGGCATAAACCACACACAAGACACGGCAATAACTCCACACAAGGCACGGCATAAACCCCACACAAGGCACGGCATAAACCCCACACAAGACACGGCATAAACCACACACAAGGCATGGCATAAACCACACACAAGACATGGCGTAAACCACACACAAGGCACGGCATACACCCCACACAAGGCACGGCATAAACCACACACAAGGCACGACATAAACCCCACACAGGACACGGCATAAACCACACACAAGGCATGGCATAAACCACACACAAGACATGGCATAAACCACACACAAGGCATGGCATAAACCCCACACAAGACACGGCATAAACAACACACAAGACACGGCATAAACCCCACATAAGGCACGGCATAAACCACACACAAGGCACGGCATAAACCACACACAAGACATGGAATAAACCACACACAAGGCATGGCATAAACCACACACAAGACATGGCATAAACTCCACACAAGACACGGCATAAACCCCACACAAGACACGGCATAAACCCCACACAAGGCACGGCATAAACCCCACACAAGGCACGGCATAAACCCCACACAAGACACGGCATAAACTCCACACAAGGCACGGCATGAACCCCACAAAAGACACGGCATAAACCCCACACAAGGCACGGCATAAACCACACACAAGACACGGCGTAAACCCCACACAAGACCCGGCATAAACCACACAAGACACGGCATAAACTCCACACAAGACACGGCATAAACCCCACACAAGACACGGCATAAACTCCACACAAGGCACGGCATGAACCCCACAAAAGACACGGCATAAACCCCACACAAGGCACGGCATAAACCACACACAAGGCACGACATAAACCCCACACAAGACACGGCATAAACCACACACAAGGCATGGCATAAACCACACACAAGTCATGGCATAAACCACACACAAGGCATGGCATAAACCCCACACAAGACACGGCATAAACCACACACAAGACACGGCATAAACCCCACATAAGGCACGGCATAAACCACACACAAGGCACGGCATAAACCACACACAAGGCACGGCATAAACCACACACAAGACATGGCATAAACCACACACAAGGCATGGCATAAACCACACACAAGACATGGCATAAACCCCACACAAGGCACGGCATAAACCCCACACAAGGCACAGCATAAACCCCACACAAGACACGGCATAAACTCCACACAAGGCACGGCATAAACCCCACAAAAGACACGGCATAAACCCCACACAAGGCACGGCATAAACCACACACAAGACACGGCGTAAACCCCACACAAGACCCGGCATAAACCACACAAGACACGGCATAAACTCCACACAAGACACGGCATAAACCACACAAGACACGGCATAAACTCCACACAAGGCACGGCATAAACCACACACAAGACACGGCGTAAACCCCACACAAGACCCGGCATAAACCACACAAGACACGGCAAAAACTCCACACAAGACACGGCATAAACCACACAAGACACGGCATAAACTCCACACAAGGCACGGCATAAACCACACACAAGACACGGCATAAACCCCACACAAGGCATGGCATAAACCACACACAAGACACGGCATAAACTCCACACAAGGCACGGCATAAACCCCACACAAGGCACGGCATAAACCCCACGCAAGACACGGCATAAACCACACACAAGGCATGGCATAAACCACACACAAGACATGGCATAAACCCCACACAAGGCACGGCATAAACCACACACAAGGCACGACATAAAGTCCACACAAGGCACGGCATAAACCCCACACAAGGCACGGCATAAACCTAACACAAGACACGGCATAAACCACACACAAGACACGGCAAAAACTCCACACAAGGCACGGCATAAACCCCACACAAGGCACGGCATAAACCCCACACAAGACACGGCATAAACCACACACAAGGCATGGCATAAACCACACACAAGACATGGCATAAACCACACACAAGGCACGGCATAAACCCCACACAAGGCACGGCATAAACCACACACAAGGCACGACATGAACCCCACACAAGACACAGCATAAACCACACACAAGGCATGGCATAAACCACACACAAGACATGGCATAAACCACACACAAGGCATGGCATAAACCCCACACAAGACACGGCATAAACCACACACAAGACACGGCATAAACCCCACATAAGGCACGGCATAAACCACACATAAGGCACGGCATAAACCACAAACAAGGCACGGCATAAACCACACACAAGACATGGCGTAAACCACACACAAGGCATGGCATAAACCACACACAAGACATGGCATAAACTCCACACAAGACACGGCATAAACCCCACACAAGACACGGCATAAACCCCACACACGGCACGGCATAAACCCCACACAAGGCACGGCATAAACCCCACACAAGACACGGCATAAACTCTACACAAGGCACGGCATAAACCACACAAAAGACACGGCATAAACCCCACACAAGGCACGGCATAAACCACACACAAGACACGGCGTAAACCCCACACAAGACCCGGCAAAAACCACACAAGACACGGCATAAACTCCACACAAGACACGGCATAAACCACACAAGACACGGCATAAACTCCACACAAGGCACGGCATAAACCACACACAAGACACGGCATAAACCCCACACAAGGCACGGCATAAACCACACACAAGACATGGCATAAACCCCACAAGACGCGGCATTAACCCCACACAAGACACGGCATAAACCCCACACAAGGCACGGTATAAACCACACAAGACACGGCATAAACTCCACACAAGACACGGCATAAACCACACAAGACACGGCATAAACCCCACACAAGACACGGCATAAACCCCACACAAGACATGGCATAAACCCCACACAAGGCATGGCATAAACCACACACAAGACACGGCATAAACTCCACACAAGACACGGCATAAACCCCACACATGACACTGCATAAACCCCACACAAGACACGGCATAAACCCCACACAAGGCACGGCATAAACTGCACACAATGCACGGCATTAACTCCACACAAGACACGGCATAAACCCCACACAAGACACGGCATAAACCCCACACAAGACACGGCATAAACCCCACACAAGGCACGGCATAAACCCCACACAAGGCACGGCATAAACCCCACACAAGGCACAGCATAAACCACACACAAGACACGGCATAAACCACACACAAGACACGGCATAAACCCCACACAAGGCACGGCATAAACCACACACAAGACACGGCATAAACCCCACACAAGGCACGGCATAAACCACACACAAGACACGGCGTAAACCCCAGACAAGACACGGCATAAACCACACACAAGGCATGGCATAAACCACACACAAGACATGGCATAAACCCCACACAAGGCACGGCATAAACCACACACAAGGCACGCCATAAACTCCACACAAGGCACGGCATAAACCGCACACAAGGCACGGCATAAACCCAACACAAGACACGGCATAAACCACACACAAGACACGGCATAAACTCCACACAAGGCACGGCATAAGCCCCACACAAGGCACGGCATAAACCCCACACAAGATACGGCATTAACCACACACAAGGCATGGCATAAACCACACACAAGACATGGCATAAACCACACACAAGGCACGGCATAAACCCCACACAAGGCACGGCATAAACCACACACAAGGCACGACATAAACCCCACACACGACAAGGCATAAACCACACACAAGGCATGGCATAAACCACACACAAGACATGGCATAAACCACACGCAAGGCATGGCATAAACCCCACACAAGACACGGCATAAACCACACACAAGACACGGCATAAACCCCACACAAGACACGGCATAAACTCCACACAAGGCACGGCATAAACCCCACAAAAAACACGGCATAAACCCCACACAAGGCACGGCATAAACCCCACACAAGGCACGGCATAAACCACACACAAGACACGGCATAAACCCCACACAAGGCACGGCATAAACCACACACAAGACACGGCATAAACCCCACACAAGTCACGGCATAAACTCCACAAAAGGCACGGCATAAACCACACACAAGACACGGCATAAACCACACACAAGACACGGCATAAACTCCACACAAGGCACGGCATAAACCCCACACAAGGCACGGCATAAACCCCACGCAAGACACGGCATAAACCACACACAAGGCATGGCATAAACCAAACACAAGACATGGCATAAACCCCACACAAGGCCCGGCATAAACCACACACAAGGCACGGCATAAACTCCACACAAGGCACGGCATAAACCCCACACAAGGCACGGCATAAACCCAACACAAGACACGGCATAAACCACACACAAGCCACGGCAAAAACTCCAAACAAGGCACGGCATAAACCCCACACAAGGCACGGCATAAACCCCACACAAGACACGGCATAAACAACACACAAGGCATGGCATAAACCACACACAAGACATGGCGTAAACCACACACAAGGCACGGCTTAAACCCCACACAAGGCACGGCATAAACCACACACAAGGCACGACATAAACCCCACACAAGACACGGCATAAACCACACACAAGGCATGGCATAAACCACACACAAGACATGGCATAAACCACACACAAGGCATGGCATAAACCCCACACAAGACACGGCATAAACCACACACAAGACACGGCATAAACCCCACATAAGGCACGGCATAAACCACACACAAGGCACGGCATAAACCACACACAAGGCACGGCATAAACCACACACAAGACATGGCATAAACCACACACAAGGCATGGCATTAACCACACACAAGACATGGCATAAACTCCACACAAGACACGGCATAAACCCCACACAAGACACGGCATAAACCCCACACAAGGCACGGCATAAACCCCACACAAGGCACAGCATAAACCCCACACAAGACACGGCATAAACTCCACACAAGGCACGGCATAAACCCCACAAAAGACACGGCATAAACCCCACACAAGGCACGGCATAAAACACACAAGACACGGCGTAAACCCCACACAAGACCCGGCATAAACCACACAAGACACGGCATAAACTCCACACAAGACACGGCATAAACCACACAAGACACGGCATTAACTCCACACAAGGCACGGCATAAACCACACACAAGACACGGCGTAAACCCCACACAAGACCCGGCATAAACCACACAAGACACGGCATAAACTCCACACAAGACACGGCATAAACCACACAAGACACGGCATAAACTCCACACAAGGCACGGCATAAACCACACACAGGACACGGCATAAACCCCACACAAGGCATGGCATAAACCACACACAAGACACGGCATAAACTCAAGGCACTGCATAAACCCCACACAAGGCACGGCATAAACCCCACGCAAGACACGGCATAAACCACACACAAGGCATGGCATAAACCACACACAAGACATGGCATAAACCCCACACAAGGCACGGCATAAACCACACACAAGGCACGGCATAAACTCCACACAAGGCACGGCATAAACCCCACACAAGGCACGGCATAAACCCAACACAAGACACGGCATAAACCACACACAAGACACGGCAAAAACTCCACACAAGGCACGGCATAAACCCCACACAAGGCACGGCATAAACCCCACACAAGACACGGCATAAACCACACACAAGGCATGGCATAAACCACACACAAGACATGGCATAAACCACACACAAGGCACGGCATAAACCCCACACAAGGCACGGCATAAACCACACACAAGGCACGACATAAACCCCACACAAGACACGGCATAAACCACACACAAGGCATGGCATAAACCACACACAAGACATGGCATAAACCACACACAAGGCATGGCATAAACCCCACACAAGACACGGCATAAACCACACACAAGACACGGCATAAACCCCACATAAGGCACGGCATAAACCACACATAAGGCACGGCATAAACCACAAACAAGGCACGGCATAAACCACACACAAGACATGGCGTAAACCACACACAAGGCATGGCATAAACCACACACAAGACATGGCATAAACTCCACACAAGACACGGCATAAACCCCACACAAGACACGGCATAAACCCCACACAAGCCACGGCATAAATCCCACACAAGGCACGGCATAAACCCCACACAAGACACGGCATAAACTCTACACAAGGCACGGCATAAACCCCACAAAAGACACGGCATAAACCCCACACAAGGCACGGCATAAACCACACACAAGACACGGCGTAAACCCCACACAAGACCCGGCAAAAACCACACAAGACACGGCATAAACTCCACACAAGACACGGCATAAACCACACAAGACACGGCATAAACTCCACACAAGGCACGGCATAAACCACACACAAGACACGGCATAAACCCCACACAAGGCACGGCATAAACCACACACAAGACATGGCATAAACCCCACAAGACGCGGCATTAACCCCACACAAGACACGGCATAAACCCCACACTAGGCACGGTATAAACCACACAAGACACGGCATAAACTCCACACAAGACACGGCATAAACCACACAAGACACGGCATAAACCCCACACAAGACACGGCATAAACCCCACACAAGACATGGCATAAACCCCACACAAGGCATGGCATAAACCACACACAAGACACGGCATAAAAACCACACATGACACGGCTTAAATCACACACAAGACACGGCATAAACTCCACACAAGGCACGGCATAAACTCCACACAAGACACGGCATAAACCCCACACATGACACTGCATAAACCCCACACAAGGCACGGCATAAACCACACACAAGACATGGCATAAACCCCACAAGACGCGGCATTAACCCCACACAAGACACGGCATAAACCCCACACAAGGCACGGCATAAACCCCTCACAAGACACGGCATAAACTCCACACAAGGCACGGCATAAACCCCACAAAAGACACGGCATAAACCCCACACAAGGCACGGCATAAACCACATACAAGACACGGCATAAACCCCACACAAGGCACGGCATAAACCCAACACAAGACACGGCATAAACCACACACAAGACACGGCATAAACTCCACACAAGTCACGGCATAAACCCCACACAAGGCACGGCATAAACCACACACAAGACACGGCATAAACCCCACACAAGGCACGGCATAAACCACACACAAGACACGGCATAAACCCCACACAAGGCACGGCATAAACCCCACACAAGAAACGGCATAAACTCCACACAAGGCACGGCATAAACCCCACAAAAGACACGGCTTAAACCCCACACAAGGCACGGCATAAACCACACACAAGACACGGCATAAACCCCACACAAGGCACGGCATAAAACCCCACACAAGGCACGGCATAAACCACACACAAGACAAGGCATAAACCCCACACAAGGCACGGCATAAACCACACACAAGACACGGCATAAACCCCACACAAGGCACGGCATAAACTCCACACAAGGCACGGCATAAACCACACACAAGACACGGCATAAACTCCACACAAGGCACGGCATAAACCCCACACAAGGCACGGCATAAACCACACACAAGACACGGCATAAACCCCACACAAGGCACGGCATAAACCCCACACAAGGCACGGCATAAACCACACACAAGACATGGCATAAACCCCACACAAGGCACGGCATAAACCCCACACAAGGCATGGCATAAACCACACACAAGACATGGCATAAACCGCACACAAGACACGGCATAAACCCCACACAAGGCACGGCATAAACTCCACACAAGGCACGGCATAAACCCCACACAAGGCACGGCATAAACTCCACACAAGGCACGGCATAAACCCCACACAAGGCACGGCATAAACCACACACAAGACATGGCATAAACCGCACACAAGGCACGGCATAAACCACACACAAGACATGGCATAAACCCCACACAAGGCACGGCATAAACCCCACACAAGGAACGGCATAAACTCCACACAAGGCACGGCATAAACCACACACAAGACACGGCATAAACTCCACACAAGGCACGGCATAAACCCCACACAAGGCACGGCATAAACCACACACAAGACACGGCATAAACCCCACACAAGGCACGGCATAAACCACACACAAGACATGGCATAAACCCCACACAAGGCACGGCATAAACCACACACAAGGCATGGCATAAACCACACACAAGACATGGCATAAACCCCACACAAGACACGGCATAAACCACACACAAGGCATGGCATAAACCACACACAAGACATGGCATAAACCCCACACAAGGCACGGCATAAACCACACACAAGGCACGCCATAAACTCCACACAAGGCACGGCATAAACCGCACACAAGGCACGGCATAAACCCAACACAAGACACGGCATAAACCACACACAAGACACGGCATAAACTCCACACAAGGCACGGCATAAACCCCACGCAAGGCACGGCATAAACCCCACACAAGATACGGCATTAACCACACACAAGGCATGGCATAAACCACACACAAGACATGGCATAAACCACACACAAGGCACGGCATAAACCCCACACAAGGCACGGCATAAACCACACACAAGGCACGACATAAACCCCACACACGACAAGGCATAAACCACACACAAGGCATGGCATAAACCACACACAAGACATGGCATAAACCACACGCAAGGCATGGCATAAACCCCACACAAGACACGGCATAAACCACACACAAGACACGGCATAAACCCCACACAAGACACGGCATAAACTCCACACAAGGCACGGCATAAACCCCACAAAAACACGGCATAAACCCCACACAAGGCACGGCATAAACCCCACACAAGGCACGGCATAAACCCCACACAAGGCACGGCATAAACCACACACAAGACACGGCATAAACCCCACACAAGGCACGGCATAAACCACACACAAGACACGGCATAAACCCCACACAAGTCACGGCATAAACTCCACAAAAGGCACGGCATAAACCACACACAAGACACGGCATAAACCACACACAAGACACGGCATAAACTCCACACAAGGCACGGCATAAACCCCACACAAGGCACGGCATAAACCCCACGCAAGACACGGCATAAACCACACACAAGGCATGGCATAAACCACACACAAGACATGGCATAAACCCCACACAAGGCACGGCTTAAACCACACACAAGGCACGGCATAAACTCCACACAAGGCACGGCATAAACCCCACACAAGGCACGGCATAAACCCAACACAAGACACGGCATAAACCACACACAAGCCACGGCAAAAACTCCAAACAAGGCACGGCATAAACCCCACACAAGGCACGGCATAAACCCCACACAAGACACGGCATAAACAACACACAAGGCATGGCATAAACCACACACAAGACATGGCGTAAACCACACACAAGGCACGGCATAAACCCCACACAAGGCACGGCATAAACCACACACAAGGCACGACATAAACCCCACACAAGACACGGCATAAACCACACACAAGGCATGGCATAAACCACACACAAGACATGGCATAAACCACACACAAGGCATGGCATAATCCCCACACAAGACACGGCATAAACCACACACAAGACACGGCATAAACCCCACATAAGGCACGGCATAAACCACACACAAGGCACGGCATAAACCACACACAAGGCACGGCATAAACCACACACAAGACATGGCATAAACCACACACAAGGCATGGCATAAACCACACACAAGACATGGCATAAACTCCACACAAGACACGGCATAAACCCCACACAAGACACGGCATTAACCCCACACAAGGCACGGCATAAACCCCACACAAGGCACAGCATAAACCCCACACAAGACACGGCATAAACTCCACACAAGGCACGGCATAAACCCCACAAAAGACACGGCATAAACCCCACACAAGGCACGGCATAAACCACACACAAGACACGGCGTAAACCCCACACAAGACCCGGCATAAACCACACAAGACACGGCATAAACTCCACACATGACACGGCATAAACCACACAAGACACAGCATAAACTCCACACAAGGCACGGCATAAACCACACACAAGACACGGCGTAAACCCCACACAAGACCCGGCATAAACCACACAAGACACGGCATAAACTCCACACAAGACACGGCATAAACCACACAAGACACGGCATAAACTCCACACAAGGCACGGCATAAACCACACACAAGACACGGCATAAACCCCACACAAGGCATGGCATAAACCACACACAAGACACGGAAATAAACTCCACACAAGGCACGGCATAAACCCCACACAAGGCACGGCATAAACCCCACGCAAGACACGGCATAAACCACACACAAGGAATGGCATAAACCACACACAAGACATGGCATAAACCCCACACAAGGCACGGCATAAACCACACACAAGGCACGGCATAAACTCCACACAAGGCACGGCATAAACCCCACACAAGGCACGACATAAACCCAACACAAGACACGGCATAAACCACACACAAGACACGGCAAAAACTCCACACAAGGCACGGCATAAACCCCACACAAGGCACGGCATAAACCCCACACAAGACACGGCATAAACCACACACAAGGCATGGCATAAACCACACACAAGACATGGCATAAACCACACACATGGCATGGCATAAACCCCACACAAGGCACGGCATAAACCACACACAAGGCACGACATAAACCCCACACAAGACACGGCATAAACCACACACAAGGCATGGCATAAACCACACACAAGACATGGCATAAACCACACACAAGGCATGGCATAAACCCCACACAAGACACGGCATAAACCACACACAAGACACGGCATAAACCCCACATAAGGCACGGCATAAACCACACATAAGGCACGGCATAAACCACAAACAAGGCACGGCATAAACCACACACAAGACATGGCGTAAACCACACACAAGGCATGGCATAAACCACACACAAGACATGGCATAAACTCCACACAAGACACGGCATAAACCCCACACAAGACAAGGCATAAACCCCACACAAGGCACGGCATAAACCCCACACAAGGCACGGCATAAACCCCACACAAGACACGGCATAAACTCTACACAAGGCTCGGCATAAACCCCACAAAAGACACGGCCTAAACCCCACACAAGGCACGGCATAAACCACACACAAGACACGGCGTAAACCCCACACAAGACCCGGCAAAAACCACACAAGACACGGCATAAACTCCACACAAGACACGGCATAAACCACACAAGACACGGCATAAACTCCACACAAGGCACGGCATAAACCACACACAAGACACGGCATAAACCCCACACAAGGCACGGCATAAACCACACACAAGACATGGCATAAACCCCACAAGACGCGGCATTAACCCCACACAAGACACGGCATAAACCCCACACAAGGCACGGTATAAACCACACAAGACACGGCATAAACTCCACACAACACACGGCATAAACCACACAAGACACGGCATAAACCCCACACAAGACACGGCATAAACCCCACACAAGACATGGCATAAACCCCACACAAGGCATGGCATAAACCACACACAAGACACGGCATAAAAACCACACATGACACGGCTTAAATCACACACAAGACACGGCATAAACTCCACACAAGGCACGGCATAAACTCCACACAAGACACGGCATAAACCCCACACATGACACTGCATAAACCCCACACAAGACACGGCATAAACCCCACACAAGGCACGGCATAAACTGCACACAATGCACGGCATTAACTCCACACAAGACACGGCATAAACCCCACACAAGACACGGCATAAACCCCACACAAGACACGGCATAAACCCCACACAAGGCACGGCATAAACCCCACACAAGGCACGGCATAAACCCCACACAAGGCACGGCATAAACCACACACAAGACACGGCATAAACCACACACAAGACACGGCATAAACCCCACACAAGGCACGGCATAAACCACACACAAGACACGGCATAAACCCCACACAAAGCACGGCATAAAACCCACACAAGGCACGGCATAAACCCCACACAAGACACGGCATAAACCCCACACAAGACACGGCATAAACCCCACACAAGGCACGGCATAAACCACACTCAAGACATGGCATAAACTCCACACAAGACACGGCATAAACCCCACACAAGACACGGCATAAACCCCACACAAGGCACGGCGTAAACCACACACAAGACACGGCATAAACCCCACACAAGGCACGGCATAAACCACACACAAGACACGGCATAAACCCCACACAAGGCACGGCATAAACCCCTCACAAGACACGGCATAAACTCCACACAAGGCACGGCATAAACCCCACAAAAGACACGGCATAAACCCCACACAAGGCACGGCATAAACCCCACACAAGGCACGGCATAAACCCCACACAAGGCACGGCATAAACCACACACAAGACACGGCATAAACCCCACACAAGGCACGGCATAAACCACACACAAGACACGGCATAAACCCCACACAAGGCACGGCATAAACTCCACACAAGGCACGGCATAAACCAAACACAAGACACGGCATAATCCACACACAAGACACGGCATAAACTCCACACAAGGCACGGCATAAACCCCACACAAGGCACGGCATAAACCCCACGCAAGACACGGCCTAAACAACACACAAGGCGTGGCATAAACCACACACTAGACATGGCATAAACCCCACACAGGGCACGGCATAAACCACACACAAGGCACGGCATAAACTCCACACAAGGCACGGCATAAACCCCACACAAGGCACGGCATAAACCCAACACAAGACACGGCATAAACCACACACAAGACACGGCAAAAACTCTACACAAGGCACGGCATAAACCCCACACAAGGCACGGCATAAACCCCACACAAGACACGGCATAAACCACACACAAGGCATGGCATAAACCACACACAAGACATGGCGTAAACCACACACAAGGCACGGCATAAACCCCACACAAGGCACGGCATAAACCACACACAAGGCACGACATAAACCCCACACAAGACACGGCATAAACCACACACAAGGCATGGCATAAACCACACACAAGACATGGCATAAACCACACACAAGGCATGGCATAAACCCCACATAAGGCACGGCATAAACCACACACAAGGCACGGCATAAACCACACACAAGACATGGAATAAACCACACACAAGGCATGGCATAAACCACACACAAGACATGGCATAAACTCCACACAAGACACGGCATAAACCCCACACAAGACACGGCATAAACCCCACACAAGGAACGGCATAAACCCCACACAAGGCACGGCATAAACCCCACACAAGACACGGCATAAACTCCACACAAGGCACGGCATGAACCCCACAAAAGACACGGCATAAACCCCACACAAGGCACGGCATAAACCACACACAAGACACGGCGTAAACCCCACACAAGACCCGGCATAAACCACACAAGACACGGCATAAACTCCACACAAGACACGGCATAAACCCCACACAAGACACGGCATAAACTCCACACAAGGCACGGCATGAACCCCACAAAAGACACGGCATAAACCCCACACAAGGCACGGCATAAACCACACACAAGGCACGACATAAACCCCACACAAGACACGGCATAAACCACACACAAGGCATGGCATAAACCACACACAAGACATGGCATAAACCACACACAAGGCATGGCATAAACCCCACACAAAAAACGGCATAAACCACACACAAGACACGGCATAAACCCCACATAAGGCACGGCATAAACCACACACAAGGCACGGCATAAACCACACACAAGGCACGGCATAAACCACACACAAGACATGGCATAAACCACACACAAGGCATGGCATAAACCACACACAAGACATGGCATAAACCCCACACAAGGCACGGCATAAACCCCACACAAGGCACAGCATAAACCCCACACAAGACACGGCATAAACTCCACACAAGGCACGGCATAAACCCCACAAAAGACACGGCATAAACCCCACACAAGGCACGGCATAAACCACACACAGGACACGGCGTAAACCCCACACAAGACCCGGCATAAACCACACAAGACACGGCATAAACTCCACACAAGACACGGCATAAACCACACAAGACACGGCATAAACTCCACACAAGGCACGGCATAAACCACACACAAGACCCGGCGTAAACCCCACACAAGACCCGGCATAAACCACACAAGACACGGCATAAACTCCACACAAGACACGGCATAAACCACACAAGACACGGCATAAACTCCACACAAGGCACGGCATAAACCACACACAAGACACGGCATAAACCCCACACAAGGCATGGCATAAACCACACACAAGACACGGCATAAACTCCACACAAGGCACGGCATAAACCCCACACAAGGCACGGCATAAACCCCACGCAAGACACGGCATAAACCACACACAAGGCATGGCATAAACCACACACAAGACATGGCATAAACCCCACACAAGGCACGGCATAAACCACACACAAGGCACGGCATAAACTCCACACAAGGCACGGCATAAACCCCACACAAGGCACGGCATAAACCCAACACAAGACACGGCATAAACCACACACAAGACACGGCAAAAACTCCACACAAGGCACGGCATAAACCCCACACAAGGCACGGCATAAACCCCACACAAGGCACGGCATAAACCACACACAAGGCATGGCATAAACCACACACAAGACATGGCATAAACCACACACAAGGCACGGCATAAACCCCACACAAGGCACGGCATAAACCACACACAAGGCACGACATAAACCCCACACAAGACACGGCATAAACCACACACAAGGCATGGCATAAACCACACACAAGACATGGTATAAACCACACACAAGGCATGGCATAAACCCCACACAAGACACGGCATAAACCACACACAAGACACGGCATAAACCCCACATAAGGCACGGCATAAACCACACATAAGGCACGGCATAAACCACAAACAAGGCACGGCATAAACCACACACAAGACATGGCGTAAACCACACACAAGGCATGGCATAAACCACACACAAGACATGGCATAAACTCCACACAAGACACGGCATAAACCCCACACAAGACACGGCATAAACCCCACACAAGGCACGGCATAAACCCCACACAAGGCACGGCATAAACCCCACACAAGACACGGCATAAACTCTACACAAGGCACGGCATAAACCCCACAAAAGACACGGCATAAACCCCACACAAGGCACGGCATAAACCACACACAAGACACGGCGTAAACCCCACACAAGACCCGGCAAAAACCACACAAGACACGGCATAAACTCCACACAAGACACGGCATAAACCACACATGACACGGCATAAACTCCACACAAGGCACGGCATAAACCACACACAATACACGGCATAAACCCCACACAAGGCACGGCATAAACCACACACAAGACATGGCATAAACCCCACAAGACGCGGCATTAACCCCACACAAGACACGGCATAAACCCCACACAAGGCACGGTATAAACCACACAAGACACGGCATAAACTCCACACAAGACACGGCATAAACCACACAAGACACGGCATAAACCCCACACAAGACACGGCATAAACCCCACACAAGACATGGCATAAACCCCACACAAGGCATGGCATAAACCACACACAAGACACGGCATAAAAACCACACATGACACGGCTTAAATCACACACAAGACACGGCATAAACTCCACACAAGGCACGGCATAAACTCCACACAAGACACGGCATAAACCCCACACATGACACTGCATAAACCCCACACAAGACACGGCATAAACCCCACACAAGGCACGGCATAAACTGCACACAATGCACGGCATTAACTCCACACAAGACACGGCATAAACCCCACACAAGACACGGCATAAACCCCACACAAGACACGGCATAAACCCCACACAAGGCACGGCATAAACCCCACACAAGGCACGGCATAAACCCCACACAAGGCACGGCATAAACCACACACAAGACACGGCATAAACCACACACAAGACACGGCATAAACCCCACACAAGGCACGGCATAAACCACACACAAGACACGGCATAAACCCCACACAAACACGGCATAAAACCCACACAAGGCACGGCATAAACCCCACACAAGACACGGCATAAACCCCACACAAGACACGGCATAAACCCCACACAAGGCACGGCATAAACCACACACAAGACATGGCATAAACTCCACACAAGACACGGCATAAACCCCACACAAGACACGGCATAAACCCCACACAAGGCACGGCGTAAACCACACACAAGACACGGCATAAACCCCACACAAGGCACGGCATAAACCACACACAAGACACGGCATAAACCCCACACAAGGCACGGCATAAACCCCTCACAAGACACGGCATAAACTCCACACAAGGCACGGCATAAACCCCACAAAAGACACGGCATAAACCCCACACAAGGCACGGCATAAACCCCACACTAGGCACGGCATAAACCCCACACAAGGCACGGCATAAACCACACACAAGACACGGCATAAACCCCACACAAGGCACGGCATAAACCACACACAAGGCACGGCATAAACCCCACACAAGGCACGGAATAAACTCCACACAAGGCACGGCATAAACCAAACACAAGACACGGCATAAACCACACACAAGACACGGCATAAACTCCACACAAGGCACGGCATAAACCCCACACAAGGCACGGCATAAACCCCACGCAAGACACGGCATAAACCACACACAAGGCGTGGCATAAACCACACACTAGACATGGCATAAACCCCACACAGGGCACGGCATAAACCACACACAAGGCACGGCATAAACTCCACACAAGGCACGGCATAAACCCCACACAAGGCACGGCATAAACCCAACACAAGACACGGCATAAACCACACACAAGACACGGCAATAACTCCACACAAGGCACGGCATAAACCCCACACAAGGCACGGCATAAACCCCACACAAGACACGGCATAAACCACACACAAGGCATGGCATAAACCACACACAAGACATGGCGTAAACCACACACAAGGCACGGCATACACCCCACACAAGGCACGGCATAAACCACACACAAGGCACGACATAAACCCCACACAGGACACGGCATAAACCACACACAAGGCATGGCATAAACCACACACAAGACATGGCATAAACCACACACAAGGCATGGCATAAACCCCACACAAGACACGGCATAAACAACACACAAGACACGGCATAAACCCCACATAAGGCACGGCATAAACCACACACAAGGCACGGCATAAACCACACACAAGACATGGAATAAACCACACACAAGGCATGGCATAAACCACACACAAGACATGGCATAAACTCCACACAAGACACGGCATAAACCCCACACAAGACACGGCATAAACCCCACACAAGGCACGGCATAAACCCCACACAAGGCACGGCATAAACCCCACACAAGACACGGCATAAACTCCACACAAGGCACGGCATGAACCCCACAAAAGACACGGCATAAACCCCACACAAGGCACGGCATAAACCACACACAAGACACGGCGTAAACCCCACACAAGACCCGGCATAAACCACACAAGACACGGCATAAACTCCACACAAGACACGGCATAAACCCCACACAAGACACGGCATAAACTCCACACAAGGCACGGCATGAACCCCACAAAAGACACGGCATAAACCCCACACAAGGCACGGCATAAACCACACACAAGGCACGACATAAACCCCACACAAGACACGGCATAAACCACACACAAGGCATGGCATAAACCACACACAAGTCATGGCATAAACCACACACAAGGCATGGCATAAACCCCACACAAGACACGGCATAAACCACACACAAGACACGGCATAAACCCCACATGAGGCACGGCATAAACCACACACAAGGCACGGCATAAACCACACACAAGGCACGGCATAAACCACACACAAGACATGGCATAAACCACACACAAGGCATGGCATAAACCACACACAAGACATGGCATAAACCCCACACAAGGCACGGCATAAACCCCACACAAGGCACAGCATAAACCCCACACAAGACACGGCATAAACTCCACACAAGGCACGGCATAAACCCCACAAAAGACACGGCATAAACCCCACACAAGGCACGGCATAAACCACACACAAGACACGGCGTAAACCCCACACAAGACCCGGCATAAACCACACAAGACACGGCATAAACTCCACACAAGACACGGCATAAACCACACAAGACACGGCATAAACTCCACACAAGGCACGGCATAAACCACACACAAGACACGGCGTAAACCCCACACAAGACCCGGCATAAACCACACAAGACACGGCAAAAACTCCACACAAGACACGGCATAAACCACACAAGACACGGCATAAACTCCACACAAGGCACGGCATAAACCACACACAAGACACGGCATAAACCCCACACAAGGCATGGCATAAACCACACACAAGACACGGCATAAACTCCACACAAGGCACGGCATAAACCCCACACAAGGCACGGCATAAACCCCACGCAAGACACGGCATAAACCACACACAAGGCATGGCATAAACCACACACAAGACATGGCATAAACCCCACACAAGGCACGGCATAAACCACACACAAGGCACGACATAAAGTCCACACAAGGCACGGCATAAACCCCACACAAGGCACGGCATAAACCTAACACAAGACACGGCATAAACCACACACAAGACACGGCAAAAACTCCACACAAGGCACGGCATAAACCCCACACAAGGCACGGCATAAACCCCACACAAGACACGGCATAAACCACACACAAGGCATGGCATAAACCACACACAAGACATGGCATAAACCACACACAAGGCACGGCATAAACCCCACACAAGGCACGGCATAAACCACACACAAGGCACGACATGAACCCCACACAAGACACAGCATAAACCACACACAAGGCATGGCATAAACCACACACAAGACATGGCATAAACCACACACAAGGCATGGCATAAACCCCACACAAGACACGGCATAAACCACACACAAGACACGGCATAAACCCCACATAAGGCACGGCATAAACCACACATAAGGCACGGCATAAACCACAAACAAGGCACGGCATAAACCACACACAAGACATGGCGTAAACCACACACAAGGCATGGCATAAACCACACACAAGACATGGCATAAACTCCACACAAGACACGGCATAAACCCCACACAAGACACGGCATAAACCCCACACACGGCACGGCATAAACCCCACACAAGGCACGGCATAAACCCCACACAAGACACGGCATAAACTCTACACAAGGCACGGCATAAACCACACAAAAGACACGGCATAAACCCCACACAAGGCACGGCATAAACCACACACAAGACACGGCGTAAACCCCACACAAGACCCGGCAAAAACCACACAAGACACGGCATAAACTCCACACAAGACACGGCATAAACCACACAAGACACGGCATAAACTCCACACAAGGCACGGCATAAACCACACACAAGACACGGCATAAACCCCACACAAGGCACGGCATAAACCACACACAAGACATGGCATAAACCCCACAAGACGCGGCATTAACCCCACACAAGACACGGCATAAACCCCACACAAGGCACGGTATAAACCACACAAGACACGGCATAAACTCCACACAAGACACGGCATAAACCACACAAGACACGGCATAAACCCCACACAAGACACGGCATAAACCCCACACAAGACATGGCATAAACCCCACACAAGGCATGGCATAAACCACACACAAGACACGGCATAAACTCCACACAAGACACGGCATAAACCCCACACATGACACTGCATAAACCCCACACAAGACACGGCATAAACCCCACACAAGGCACGGCATAAACTGCACACAATGCACGGCATTAACTCCACACAAGACACGGCATAAACCCCACACAAGACACGGCATAAACCCCACACAAGACACGGCATAAACCCCACACAAGGCACGGCATAAACCCCACACAAGGCACGGCATAAACCCCACACAAGGCACAGCATAAACCACACACAAGACACGGCATAAACCACACACAAGACACGGCATAAACCCCACACAAGGCACGGCATAAACCACACACAAGACACGGCATAAACCCCACACAAAGCACGGCATAAAACCCACACAAGGCACGGCATAAACCCCACACAAGACACGGCATAAACCCCACACAAGACACGGCATAAACCCCACACAAGGCACGGCATAAACCACACACAAGACATGGCATAAACTCCACACAAGACACGGCATAAACCCCACACAAGACACGGCATAAACCCCACACAAGGCACGGCGTAAACCACACACAAGACACGGCATAAACCCCACACAAGGCACGGCATAAACCACACACAAGACACGGCATAAACCCCACACAAGGCACGGCATAAACCCCTCACAAGACACGGCATAAACTCCACACAAGGCACGGCATAAACCCCACAAAAGACACGGCATAAACCCCACACAAGGCACGGCATAAACCCCACACTAGGCACGACATAAACCCCACACAAGGCACGGCATAAACCACACACAAGACACGGCATAAACCCCACACAAGGCACGGCATAAACCACACACAAGACACGGCATAAACCCCACACAAGGCACGGCATAAACTCCACACAAGGCACGGCATAAACCACACACAAGACACGCCATAAACCACACACAAGACACGGCATAAACTCCACACAAGGCACGGCATAAACCCCACACAAGGCACGGCATAAACCCCACGCAAGACACGGCATAAACCACACACAAGGCGTGGCATAAACCACACACTAGACATGGCATAAACCCCACACAGGGCACGGCATAAACCACACACAAGGCACGGCATAAACTCCACACAAGGCACGGCATAAACCCCACACAAGGCACGGCATAAACCCAACACAAGACACGGCATAAACCACACACAAGACACGGCAAAAACTCCACACAAGGCACGGCATAAACCCCACACAAGGCTCGGCATATACCCCACACAAGACACGGCATAAACCACACACAAGGCATGGCATAAACCACACACAAGACATGGCGTAAACCACACACAAGGCACGGCATAAACCCCACACAAGGCACGGCATAAACCACACACAAGGCACGACATAAACCCCACACAAGACACGGCATAAACCACACACAAGGCATGGCAGAAACCACACACAAGACATGGCATAAACCACACACAAGGCATGGCATAAACCCCACACAAGACACGGCATAAACAACACACAAGACACGGCATAAACCCCACACAAGGCATGGCATAAACCCCACACAAGACACGGCATAAACAACACACAAGACACGGCATAAACCCCACATAAGGCACGGCATAAACCACACACAAGGCACGGCATAAACCCCACACAAGACATGGCATAAACCACACACAAGGCATGGCATAAACCCCACACAAGACACGGCATAAACCACACACAAGACACGGCATAAACCCCACATAAGGCACGGCATAAACCACACACAAGGCACGGCAAAAACCACACACAAGACATGGCATAAACCACACACAAGGCATGGCATAAACCACACACAAGACATGGCATAAACTCCACACAAGACACGGCATAAACCCCACACAAGACACGGCATAAACCCCACACAAGGCACGGCATAAACCCCACACAAGGCACGGCATAAACCACACACAAGACATGGCATAAACCCCACACAAGACACGGCATAAACCCCACACAAGGCACGGCATAAACCACACACAAGACACGGTATAAACCCCACACAAGGCATGGCATAATCCACACACAAGACACGGCATAAACCCCACACAAGACACGGCATAAACCCCACACAAAGCACGGCATAAACCCCACACAAGGCACGGCATAAACCCCACACAAGACACGGCATAAACTCCACACAAGGCACGGCATGAACCCCACAAAAGACACGGCATAAACCCCACACAAGGCACGGCATAAACCACACACAAGACACGGCGTAAACCCCACACAAGACCCGGCATAAACCACACAAGACACGGCATAAACTCCACACAAGACACGGCATAAACCACACAAGACACGGCATAAACTCCACACAAGGCACGGCATAAACCACACACAAGACACGGCATAAACCCCACACAAGGCACGGCATAAACCACACACAAGACGTGGCATAAAACCCACAAGAATAGCATAAACCCCACACAAGACACGGCATAAACCCCACACAAGGCACGGCATAAACCACACAAGACACGGCATAAACTCCACACTAGACACGGCATAAACCACCCAAGACACGGCATAAACCCCAAACAAGACACGGCATAAACCCCACACAAGACATGGCATAAACCCCACACAAGGCATGGCATAAACCACACACAAGACACGGCATAAACCCCACACAAAGCACGGCATAAACCACACACAAGACACGGCATAAACTCCACACAAGACACGGCATAAACCCCACACAAGGCACGGCATAAACTCCACACAAGGCACGGCATTAACCCCACAAAAGGCACGGCATAAATCCCACACAAGGCACGGCATAAACCCCACAAAAGGCACGGCATAAATCCCACACAAGGCACGGCATAAACCACACACAAGACATGGCATAAACCCCACACAAGGCATGGCATAAACCCCACACAAGGCACGGCATAAACCACACAAAAGACACGGCGTAAACCCCAAACAAGACACGGCATAAACCCCACACAAGACACGGCATAATCCACACACAAGGCACGGCATAAACCATACACAAGACACGGCATAAACCACACAAGACACGGCATAAACCCCACTCAAGGCATGGCATAAACCCCACACAAGGCACGGCATAAACCACACACAAGACATGGCATAAACCCCACACAAGACACGGCATAAACCCCACACAAGGCACGGCATAAACCACACACAAGACACGGTATAAACCCCACACAAGGCATGGCATAAACCACACACAAGACACGGCATAAACCCCACACAAGGCACGGCATAAACCACACACAAGACATGGCATAAACCCCACACAAGACACGGCATAAACCCCACACAAGGCACGGCATAAACCACACACAAGACACGGCATAAACCACACAAGACACGGCATAAACCCAACTCAAGGCATGGCATAAACCCCACACAAGACACGGCATAAACCCCACACAAGGCACGGCATAAACCACACACAGGACACGGCATAAACCCCACACAAGGCACGGCATAAACCACACACAAGGCATGGCATAAACCCCACACAAGACACGGCATAAACCCCACACAAGGCACGGCATAAACCCCACACAAGGCATGGAATAAGCCACACACAACACACGGCATAAACCCCACACAAGGCACGGCATAAACCACACACAAGACATGGCATAAACCCAACACAAGACACGGCATAAATCTCACACAAGGCACGGCATAAACCACACACAAGACACGGCATAAACCCCACACAAGGCACGGCATAAACCACACACAAGACATGGCATAAACCCCACACAAGACACGGCATAAACCCCACACAAGGCACGGCATAAACCACACACAAGACACGGCATAAACCCCACACAAGGCACGGCATAAACCCCTCACAAGACACGGCATAAACTCCAGACAAGGCACGGCATAAACCCCACAAAAGACACGGCATAAACCCCACACAAGGCACGGCATAAACCACATACAAGACACGGCATAAACCCCACACAAGGCACGGCATAAACCCAACACAAGACACGGCATAAACCACACACAAGACACGGCATAAACTCCACACAAGGCACGGCATAAACCCCACACAAGGCACGGCATAAACCACACACAAGACACGGCATAAACCCCACACAAGGCACGGCATAAACCACACACAAGACACGGCATAAACCCCACACAAGGCACGGCATAAACCCCACACAAGAAACGGCATAAACTCCACACAAGGCACGGCATAAACCCCACAAAAGACACGGCTTAAACCCCACACAAGGCACGGCATAAACCACACACAAGACACGGCATAAACCCCACACAAGGCACGGCATAAACCACACACAAGACAAGGCATAAACCCCACACAAGGCACGGTATAAACCACACACAAGACACGGCATAAACCCCACACAAGGCACGGCATAAACTCCACACAAGGCACGGCATAAACCACACACAAGACACGGCATAAACTCCACACAAGGCACGGCATTAACCCCACACAAGGCACGGCATAAACCCCACACATGACACGGCATAAACCACACACAAGGCATGGCATAAACCACACACAAGACATGGCATAAACCCCACACAAGGCACGGCATAAACCACACACAAGGCACGCCATAAACTCCACACAAGGCACGGCATAAACCGCACACAAGGCACGGCATAAACCCAACACAAGACACGGCATAAACCACACACAAGACACGGCATAAACTCCACACAAGGCACGGCATAAACCCCACACAAGGCACGGCATAAACCCCACACAAGACACGGCATTAACCACACACAAGGCATGGCATAAACCACACACAAGACATGGCATAAACCACACACAAGGCACGGCATAAACCCCACACAAGGCACGGCATAAACCACACACAAGGCACGACATAAACCCCACACAAGACAAGGCATAAACCACACACAAGGCATGGCATAAACCACACACAAGACATGGCATAAACCACACGCAAGGCATGGCATAAACCCCACACAAGACACGGCATAAACCACACACAAGACACGGCATAAACCCCACATAAGGCACGGCATAAACCACACACAAGGCACGGCATAAACCACACACAAGGCACGGCATAAACCACACAAGACACGGCATAAACTCCACACAAGACACGGCATTAACCCAACACAAGGCACGGCATAAACCCCACACAAGGCGCGGCATAAACCACACACAAGACACGGCATAAACCACACACAAGGCATGGCATAAACCACACACAAGACACGGCATAAACCCCACACAAGACACGGCATTAACTCCACACAAGGCACGGCATAAACCCCACAAAAGACACGGCATAAACCCCACACAAGGCACGGCATAAACCCCAAACAAGGCACGGCATGAACCCCACACAAGGCACGGCATAAACCACACACAAGACACGGCATAAACCCCACACAAGGCACGGCATAAACCACACACAAGACACGGCATAAACCCCACACAAGTCACGGCATAAACTCCACACAAGGCACGGCATAAACCACACACAAGACACGGCATAAACCACACACAAGACACGGCATAAACTCCACACAAGGCACGGCATAAACCCCACACAAGGCACGGCATAAACCCCACGCAAGACACGGCATAAACCACACACAAGGCATGGCATAAACCACACACAAGACATGGCATAAACCCCACACAAGGCACGGCATAAACCACACACAAGGCACGGTATAAACTCCACACAAGGCACGGCATAAACCCCACACAAGGCACGGCATAAACCCCACACAAGACACGGCATAAACCCCACACAAGACACGGCATAAACTCCACACAAGGCACGGCATAAACCCCACACAAGGCACGGCATAAACCCCACACAAGACACGGCATAAACTCCACACAAGGCACGGCATAAACCCCACACAAGACATGGCATAAACCCCACACAAGGCACGGCATAAACCACACACAAGGCACGCCATAAACTCCACAAAAGACACGGCATAAACCCCACACAAGACACGGCATAAACCCCACACAAGGCACGGCATAAACCCCACACAAGACACGGCATAAACCACACACAAGACACGGCATAAACTCCACACAAGGCACGGCCTAAACCCCACACAAGGCACGGCATAAATCCCACACAAGACACGGCATAAACCACACACAAGCCACGGCAAAAACTCCAAACAAGGCACGGCATAAACCCCACACAAGGCACGGCATAAACCCCACACAAGACACGGCATAAACAACACACAAGGCATGGCATAAACCACACACAAGACATGGCGTAAACCACACACAAGGCACGGCATAAACCCCACACAAGGCACGGCATAAACCACACACAAGGCACGACATAAACCCCACACAAGACACGGCATAAACCACACACAAGGCATGGCATAAACCACACACAAGACATGGCATAAACCACACACAAGACTTGGCATAAACTCCACACAAGACACGGCATAAACCCCACACAAGACACGGCATAAACCCCACACAAGGCACGGCATAAACCCCACACAAGGCACAGCATAAACCCCACACAAGACACGGCATAAACTCCACACAAGGCACGGCATAAACCCCACAAAAGACACGGCATAAACCCCACACAAGGCACGGCATAAACCACACACAAGACACGGCGTAAACCCCACACAAGACCCGGCATAAACCACACAAGACACGGCATAACCTCCACACAAGACACGGCATAAACCACACAAGACACGGCATAAACTCCACACAAGGCACGGCATAAACCACACACAAGACACGGCATAAACCCCACACAAGGCACGGCATAAACCACACAAAAGACATGGCATAAACCCCACAAGACACGGCATAAACCCCACACAAGACACGGCATAAACCCCACACAAGGCACGGCATAAACCACACAAGACACGGCATAAACTCCACACAAGACACGGCATAAACCACACAAGACACGGCATAAACCCCACACAAGACACGGCATAAACCCCACACAAGACATGGCATAAACCCCACACAAGGCTTGGCATAAACCACACACAAGACACGGCATAAACCCCACACAAGGCACGGCATAAACCACACACAAGACACGGCATAAACTCCACACAAGACACGGCATAAACCCCACACAAGGCACGGCATAAACTCCACACAAGGCACGGCATAAACCCCACAAAAGTCACGGCATAAATCCCACACAAGGCACGGCATAAACCCCACAAAAGGCACGGCATAAATCCCACACAAGGCACGGCATAAACCACACACAAGACATGGCATAAACCCCACACAAGGCATGGAATAAACCCCACACAAGGCACGGCATAAACCACACAAAAGACACGGCATAAACCCCAAACAAGACACGGCATAAACCCCACACAAGACACGGCATAAACCACACACAAGGCACGGCATAAACCACACACAAGACACGGCATAAACCACACAAGACACGGCATAAACCCCACTCAAGGCATGGCATAAACCCCACACAAGGCACGGCATAAACCCCACACAAGGCATGGCATAAACCACACACAAGACACGGCATAAACCCCACACAAGGCACGGCATAAACCACACACAAGACATGGCATAAACCCCACACAAGACACGGCATAAACCCCACACAAGGCACGGCATAAACCACACACAAGACACGGCATAAACCCCACACAAGGCATGGCATAAACCACACACAAGACACGGCATAAACCCCACACAAGGCACGGCATAAACCACACACAAGACATGGCATAAACCCCACACAAGACACGGCATAAACCCCACACAAGGCACGGCATAAACCACACACAAGACACGGCATAAACCACACAAGAAACGGCATAAACCCCACTCAAGGCATGGCATAAACCCCACACAAGACACGGCATAAACCCCACACAAGGCACGGCATAAACCCCACACAAGAAACGGCATAAACTCCACACAAGGCACGGCATAAACCCCACAAAAGACACGGCTTAAACCCCACACAAGGCACGGCATAAACCACACACAAGACACGGCATAAACCCCACACAAGGCACGGCATAAACCACACACAAGACAAGGCATAAACCCCACACAAGGCACGGTATAAACCACACACAAGACACGGCATAAACCCCACACAAGGCACGGCATAAACTCCACACAAGGCACGGCATAAACCACACACAAGACACGGCATAAACTCCACACAAGGCACGGCATTAACCCCACACAAGGCACGGCATAAACCCCACACATGACACGGCATAAACCACACACAAGGCATGGCATAAACCACACACAAGACATGGCATAAACCCCACACAAGGCACGGCATAAACCACACACAAGGCACGCCATAAACTCCACACAAGGCACGGCATAAACCGCACACAAGGCACGGCATAAACCCAACACAAGACACGGCATAAACCACACACAAGACACGGCATAAACTCCACACAAGGCACGGCATAAACCCCACACAAGGCACGGCATAAACCCCACACAAGACACGGCATTAACCACACACAAGGCATGGCATAAACCACACACAAGACATGGCATAAACCACACACAAGGCACGGCATAAACCCCACACAAGGCACGGCATAAACCACACACAAGGCACGACATAAACCCCACACAAGACAAGGCATAAACCACACACAAGGCATGGCATAAACCACACACAAGACATGGCATAAACCACACGCAAGGCATGGCATAAACCCCACACAAGACACGGCATAAACCACACACAAGACACGGCATAAACCCCACATAAGGCACGGCATAAACCACACACAAGGCACGGCATAAACCACACACAAGGCACGGCATAAACCACACAAGACACGGCATAAACTCCACACAAGACACGGCATTAACCCAACACAAGGCACGGCATAAACCCCACACAAGGCGCGGCATAAACCACACACAAGACACGGCATAAACCACACACAAGGCATGGCATAAACCACACACAAGACACGGCATAAACCCCACACAAGACACGGCATTAACTCCACACAAGGCACGGCATAAACCCCACAAAAGACACGGCATAAACCCCACACAAGGCACGGCATAAACCCCAAACAAGGCACGGCATGAACCCCACACAAGGCACGGCATAAACCACACACAAGACACGGCATAAACCCCACACAAGGCACGGCATAAACCACACACAAGACACGGCATAAACCCCACACAAGTCACGGCATAAACTCCACACAAGGCACGGCATAAACCACACACAAGACACGGCATAAACCACACACAAGACACGGCATAAACTCCACACAAGGCACGGCATAAACCCCACACAAGGCACGGCATAAACCCCACGCAAGACACGGCATAAACCACACACAAGGCATGGCATAAACCACACACAAGACATGGCATAAACCCCACACAAGGCACGGCATAAACCACACACAAGGCACGGTATAAACTCCACACAAGGCACGGCATAAACCCCACACAAGGCACGGCATAAACCCCACACAAGACACGGCATAAACCCCACACAAGACACGGCATAAACTCCACACAAGGCACTGCATAAACCCCACACAAGGCACGGCATAAACCCCACACAAGACACGGCATAAACTCCACACAAGGCACGGCATAAACCCCACACAAGACATGGCATAAACCCCACACAAGGCACGGCATAAACCACACACAAGGCACGCCATAAACTCCACAAAAGACACGGCATAAACCCCACACAAGACACGGCATAAACCCCACACAAGGCACGGCATAAACCCCACACAAGACACGGCATAAACCACACACAAGACACGGCATAAACTCCACACAAGGCACGGCCTAAACCCCACACAAGGCACGGCATAAATCCCACACAAGACACGGCATAAACCACACACAAGCCACGGCAAAAACTCCAAACAAGGCACGGCATAAACCCCACACAAGGCACGGCATAAACCCCACACAAGACACGGCATAAACAACACACAAGGCATGGCATAAACCACACACAAGACATGGCGTAAACCACACACAAGGCACGGCATAAACCCCACACAAGGCACGGCATAAACCACACACAAGGCACGACATAAACCCCACACAAGACACGGCATAAACCACACACAAGGCATGGCATAAACCACACACAAGACATGGCATAAACCACACACAAGACTTGGCATAAACTCCACACAAGACACGGCATAAACCCCACACAAGACACGGCATAAACCCCACACAAGGCACGGCATAAACCCCACACAAGGCACAGCATAAACCCCACACAAGACACGGCATAAACTCCACACAAGGCACGGCATAAACCCCACAAAAGACACGGCATAAACCCCACACAAGGCACGGCATAAACCACACACAAGACACGGCGTAAACCCCACACAAGACCCGGCATAAACCACACAAGACACGGCATAACCTCCACACAAGACACGGCATAAACCACACAAGACACGGCATAAACTCCACACAAGGCACGGCATAAACCACACACAAGACACGGCATAAACCCCACACAAGGCACGGCATAAACCACACAAAAGACATGGCATAAACCCCACAAGACACGGCATAAACCCCACACAAGACACGGCATAAACCCCACACAAGGCACGGCATAAACCACACAAGACACGGCATAAACTCCACACAAGACACGGCATAAACCACACAAGACACGGCATAAACCCCACACAAGACACGGCATAAACCCCACACAAGACATGGCATAAACCCCACACAAGGCTTGGCATAAACCACACACAAGACACGGCATAAACCCCACACAAGGCACGGCATAAACCACACACAAGACACGGCATAAACTCCACACAAGACACGGCATAAACCCCACACAAGGCACGGCATAAACTCCACACAAGGCACGGCATAAACCCCACAAAAGTCACGGCATAAATCCCACACAAGGCACGGCATAAACCCCACAAAAGGCACGGCATAAATCCCACACAAGGCACGGCATAAACCACACACAAGACATGGCATAAACCCCACACAAGGCATGGAATAAACCCCACACAAGGCACGGCATAAACCACACAAAAGACACGGCATAAACCCCAAACAAGACACGGCATAAACCCCACACAAGACACGGCATAAACCACACACAAGGCACGGCATAAACCACACACAAGACACGGCATAAACCACACAAGACACGGCATAAACCCCACTCAAGGCATGGCATAAACCCCACACAAGGCACGGCATAAACCCCACACAAGGCATGGCATAAACCACACACAAGACACGGCATAAACCCCACACAAGGCACGGCATAAACCACACACAAGACATGGCATAAACCCCACACAAGACACGGCATAAACCCCACACAAGGCACGGCATAAACCACACACAAGACACGGCATAAACCCCACACAAGGCATGGCATAAACCACACACAAGACACGGCATAAACCCCACACAAGGCACGGCATAAACCACACACAAGACATGGCATAAACCCCACACAAGACACGGCATAAACCCCACACAAGGCACGGCATAAACCACACACAAGACACGGCATAAACCACACAAGAAACGGCATAAACCCCACTCAAGGCATGGCATAAACCCCACACAAGACACGGCATAAACCCCACACAAGGCACGGCATAAACCACACACAAGACACGGCATAAACCCCACACAAGGCACGGCATAAACCACACACAAGGCATGGCATAAACCCCACACAAGACACGGCATAAACGCCACACAAGGCACGGCATAAACCACACACAAGACACGGCATAAACCGCACAAGACACGGCATAAACCCCACTCAAGGCATGGCATAAACCCCACACAAGGCACGGCATAAACCCCACACAAGGCATGGCATAAACCACACACAAGACACGGCATAAACCCCACACTAGGCACGGCATAAACCACACACAAGACATGGCATAAACCCAACACAAGACACGGCATAAATCCCACACAAGGCACGGCATAAACCACACACAAGACACGGCATAAACCCCACACGAGGCACGGCATAAACCACACACAAGACATGGCATAAACCCCACACAAGACACGGCATAAACCCCACACAAGGCACGGCATAAACCACACACAAGACACGGCATAAACCCCACACAAGGCACGGCATAAACCCCACACAAGACACGGCATAAACTCCACACAAGGCACGGCATAAACCCCACAAAAGACACGGCATAAACCCCACACAAGGCACGGCATAAACCACATACAAGACACGGCTTAAACCCCACACAAGGCACGGCATAAACCCAACACAAGACACGGCATAAACCACACACAAGACATGGCATAAACCCAACACAAAACACGGCATAAATCCCACACAAGGCACGGCATAAACCACACAGAAGACACGGCATAAACACCACACAAGGCACGGCATAAACCACACACAAGACATGGCATAAACCCCACACAAGACACGGCATAAACCCCACACAAGGCACGGCATAAACCACACACAAGACACGGCATAAACCCCACACTAGGCACGGCATAAACCCCACACAAGACACGGCATAAACTCCACACAAGGCACGGCATAAACCCCACAAAAGACACGGCATAAACCCCACACAAGGCACGGCATAAACCACATACAAGACACGGCTTAAACCCCACACAAGGCACGGCATAAACCCCACACAAGACGCGGCATAAACCACACACAAGACACGGCATAAACCCCACACAAGGCACGGCATAAACCACACACAAGACACGGCATAAACCCCACACAAGGCACGGCATAAACTCCACACAAGGCACGGCATAAACCACACACAAGACACGGCATAAACCACACACAAGACACGGCATAAACTCCACACAAGGCACGGCATAAACCCCACACAAGGCACGGCATAAACCCCACACAAGACACGGCATAAACCACACACAAGGCATGGCATAAACCACACACAAGACATGGCATAAACCCCACACAAGGCACGGCATAAACCACACACAAGGCACGCCATAAACTCCACATAAGGCACGGCATAAACCGCACACAAGGCACGGCATAAACCCAACACAAGACACGGCATAAACCACACACAAGACACGGCATAAACTCCACACAAGGCACGGCATAAACCCCACACAAGGCACGGCATAAACCCCACACAAGACACGGCATAAACCCCACACAAGACATGGCATAAACCACACACAAGGCACGGCATAAACCCCACACAAGGCACGGCATAAACCCCACACAAGGCACGGCATAAACCCCACACAAGACACGGCATAAACCACACACAAGGCATGGTATAAACCACACACAAGACATGGCATAAACCACACACGAGGCACGGCATAAACCCCACACAAGGCATGGCATAAACCACACACAAGGCACGACATAACCCCCACACAAGACACGGCATAAACCACACACAAGGCATGGCATAAACCACACACAAGACATGGTATAAACCACACGCAAGGCATGGCATAAACCCCACACAAGACACGGCATAAACCACACACAAGACACGGCATAAACCCCACATAAGGCACGGCATAAACCACACACAAGGCACGGCATAAACCACACACAAGGCACGGCATAAACCACACACAAGACATGGCATAAACCCCACACAAGACACGGCATAAACCCCACTCAAGGCATGGCATAAACCACACACAAGACATGGCATAAACTCCACACAAGACACGGCATAAACCCCACACAAGACACGGCATAAACCCCACCCAAGGCACGGCATAAACCCCACGCAAGGCATGGCATAAACCCCACACAAGACACGGCATAAACCACACACAAGACATGGCATAAACCACACACAAGGCATGGCATAAACCACACACAAGGCATGGCATAAACCACACACAAGACACGGCATATACCCCACACACGACACGGCATAAACCCCACAAAAGGCACGGCATAAACCACACACAAGACACGGCATAAACCGTACAAGACACGGCATAAACCCCACTCAAGGCATGGCATAAACCCCACACAAGGCACGGCATAAACCCCACACAAGGCATGGCATAAACCACACACAAGACACGGCATAAACCCCCACACAAGACATGGCATAAACCACACACAAGGCATGGCATAAACCCCACACAAGACATGGCATAAACCCCACACAAGGCACGGCATAAACCCCACTCAAGGCATGGCATAAACCACACACAAGACATGGCATGAACTCCACACAAGACACGGCATAAACCCCACACCAGACACGGCATAAACCCCACACAAGACACGGCATAAACCACACACAAGGCATGGCATAAACCCCACACAAGACACGGCATAAACCACACACAAGACACGGCATAAACTCCACACAAGGCACGGCATAAACCCCACACAAGGCACGGCATAAACCCCACACAAGACACGGCATAAACCGTACAAGACACGGCATAAACCCCACTCAAGGCATGGCATAAACCCCACACAAGGCACGGCATAAACCCCACACAAGGCATGGCATAAACCACACACAAGACACGGCATAAACCCCCACACAAGACATGGCATAAACCCCACACAAGACATGGCATAAACCCCACACAAGGCATGGCATAAACCACACACAAGACACGGCATAAACCCCACACAAGGCACGGCATAAACCACACACAAGACACGGCATAAACTCCACACAAGACACGGCATAAACCCCACACAAGGCACGGCATAAACTCCACACAAGGCACGGCATTAACCCCACAAAAGGCACGGCATAAATCCCACACAAGGCACGGCATAAACCCCACAATAGGCACGGCATAAATCCCACACAAGGCACGGCATAAACCACACACAAGACATGGCATAAACCCCACACAAGGCATGGCATAAACCCCACACAAGGCACGGCATAAACCACACAAAAGACACGGCATAAACCCCAAACAAGACACGGCATAAACCCCACACAAGACACGGCATAATCCACACACAAGGCACGGCATAAACCACACACAAGACACGGCATATACCACACAAGACACGGCATAAACCCCACTCAAGGCATGGCATAAACTCCACACAAGGCACGGCATAAACCACACACAAGACATGGCATAAACCCCACACAAGACACGGCATAAACCCCACACAAGGCACGGCATAAACCACACACAAGACACGGTATAAACCCCACACAAGGCATGGCATAAACCACACACAAGACACGGCATAAACCCCACACAAGGCACGGCATAAACCACACACAAGACATGGCATAAACCCCACACAAGACACGGCATAAACCCCACACAAGGCACGGCATAAACCACACACAAGACACGGCATAAACCACACAAGACACGGCATAAACCCAACTCAAGGCATGGCATAAACCCCACACAAGACACGGCATAAACCCCACACAAGGCACGGCATAAACCTCACACAGGACACGGCATAAACCCCACACAAGGCACGGCATAAACCACACACAAGGCATGGCATAAACCCCACACAAGACACGGCATAAACCCCACACAAGGCACGGCATAAACCACACACAAGACACGGCATAAACCGCACAAGACACGGCATAAACCCCACTCAAGGCATGGCATAAACCCCACACAAGGCACGGCATAAACCCCACACAAGGCATGGAATAAACCACACACAACACACGGCATAAACCCCACACAAGGCACGGCATAAACCACACACAAGACATGGCATAAACCCAACACAAGACACGGCATAAATCTCACACAAGGCACGGCATAAACCACACACAAGACACGGCATAAACCCCACACAAGGCACGGCATAAACCACACACAAGACATGGCATAAACCCCACACAAGACACGGCATAAACCCCACACAAAGCACGGCATAAACCACACACAAGACACGGCATAAACCCCACACAAGGCATGGCATAAACCACACACAAGACACGGCATAAACCCCACACAAGGCACGGCATAAACCACACACAAGACATGGCATAAACCCCACACAAGACACGGCATAAACCCCACACAAGGCACGGCATAAACCACACACAAGACATGGCATAAACCCCACACAAGGCACGGCATAAACCACACACAAGGCACGGCATAAACTCCACACAAGGCACGGCATAAACCACACACAAGGCACGGCATAAACCCCTCACAAGACACGGCATAAACTCCACACAAGGCACGGCATAAACCCCACAAAAGACACGGCATAAACCCCACACAAGGCACGGCATAAACCACATACAAGACACGGCATAAACCCCACACAAGGCACGGCATAAACCCAACACAAGACACGGCATAAACCACACACAAGACACGGCATAAACTCCACACAAGGCAAGGCATAAACCCCACACAAGGCACGGCATAAACCACACACAAGACACGGCATAAACCCCACACAAGGCACGGCATAAACCACACACAAGACACGGCATAAACTCCACACAAGGCACGGCATAAACCCCAAACAAGAAACGGCATAAACTCCACACAAGGCACGGCATAAACCCCACAAAAGACACGGCTTAAACCCCACACAAGGCACGGCATAAACCACACACAAGACACGGCATAAACCCCACACAAGGCACGGCATAAACCACACACAAGACAAGGCATAAACCCCACACAAGGCACGGTATAAACCACACACAAGACACGGCATAAACCCCACACAAGGCACGGCATAAACTCCACACAAGGCACGGCATAAACCACACACAAGACACGGCATAAACTCCACACAAGGCACGGCATAAACCCCACACAAGGCACGGCATAAACCCCACACAAGACAAGGCATAAACCACACACAAGGCATGGCATAAACCACACACAAGACATGGCATAAACCCCACACAAGGCACGGCATAAACCACACACAAGGCACGCCATAAACTCCACACAAGGCACGGCATAAACCGCACACAAGGCACGGCATAAACCCAACACAAGACACGGCATAAACCACACACAAGACACGGCATAAACTCCACACAAGGCACGGCATAAACCCCACACAAGGCACGGCATAAACCCCACACAAGACACGGCATTAACCACACACAAGGCATGGCATAAACCACACACAAGACATGGCATAAACCACACACAAGGCACGGCATAAACCCCACACAAGGCACGGCATAAACCACACACAAGGCACGACATAAACCCCACACAAGACAAGGCATAAACCACACACAAGGCATGGCATAAACCACACACAAGACATGGCATAAACCACACGCAAGGCATGGCATAAACCCCACACAAGACACGGCATAAACCACACACAAGACACGGCATAAACCCCACATAAGGCACGGCATAAACCACACACAAGGCACGGCATAAACCACACACAAGGCACGGCATAAACCACACAAGACACGGCATAAACTCCACACAAGACACGGCATTAACCCAACACAAGGCACGGCATAAACCCCACACAAGGCGCGGCATAAACCACACACAAGACACGGCATAAACCACACACAAGGCATGGCATAAACCACACACAAGACACGGCATAAACCCCACACAAGACACGGCATAAACTCCACACAAGGCACGGCATAAACCCCACAAAAGACACGGCATAAACCCCACACAAGGCACGGCATAAACCCCACACAAGGCACGGCATGAACCCCACACAAGGCACGGCATAAACCACACACAAGACACGGCATAAACCCCACACAAGGCACGGCATAAACCACACACAAGACACGGCATAAACCCCACACAAGTCACGGCATAAACTCCACACAAGGCACGGCATAAACCACACACAAGACACGGCATAAACCACACACAAGACACGGCATAAACTCCACACAAGGCACGGCATAAACCCCACACAAGGCACGGCATAAACCCCACGCAAGACACGGCATAAACCACACACAAGGCATGGCATAAACCACACACAAGACATGGCATAAACCCCACACAAGGCACGGCATAAACCACACACAAGGCACGGCATAAACTCCACACAAGGCACGGCATAAACCCCACACAAGGCACGGCATAAACCCCACACAAGACACGGCATAAACCCCACACAAGACACGGCATAAACTCCACACAAGGCACGGCATAAACCCCACACAAGGCACGGCATAAACCCCACACAAAACACGGCATAAACTCCACACAAGGCACGGCATAAACCCCACACAAGACATGGCATAAACCCCACACAAGGCACGGCATAAACCACACACAAGGCACGCCATAAACTCCACACAAGACACGGCATAAACCCCACACAAGACACGGCATAAACCCCACACAAGGCACGGCATAAACCCCACACAAGACACGGCATAAACCACACACAAGACACGGCATAAACTCCACACAAGGCACGGCATAAACCCCACACAAGGCACGGCATGAACCCCACACAAGACACGGCATAAACCACACACAAGCCACGGCAAAAACTCCAAACAAGGCACGGCATAAACCCCACACAAGGCACGGCATAAACCCCACACAAGACACGGCATAAACAACACACAAGGCATGGCATAAACCACACACAAGACATGGCGTAAACCACACACAAGGCACGGCATAAACCCCACACAAGGCACGGCATAAACCACACACAAGGCACGACATAAACCCCACACAAGACACGGCATAAACCACACACAAGGCATGGCATAAACCACACACAAGACATGGCATAAACCACACACAAGACATGGCATAAACTCCACACAAGACACGGCATATACCCCACACAAGACACGGCATAAACCCCACACAAGGCACGGCATAAACCCCACACAAGGCACAGCATAAACCCCACACAAGACACGGCATAAACTCCACACAAGGCACGGCATAAACCCCACAAAAGACACGGCATAAACCCCACACAAGGCACGGCATAAACCACACACATGACACGGCGTAAACCCCACACAAGACCCGGCATAAACCACACAAGACACGGCATAAACTCCACACAAGACACGGCATAAACCACACAAGACACGGCATAAACTCCACACAAGGCACGGCATAAACCACACACAAGACACGGCATAAACCCCACACAAGGCACGGCATAAACCACACAAAAGACATGGCATAAACCCCACAAGACACGGCATAAACCCCACACAAGACACGGCATAAACCCCACACAAGGCACGGCATAAACCACACAAGACACGGCATAAACTCCACACAAGACACGGCATAAACCACACAAGACACGACATAAACCCCACACAAGACACGGCATAAACCCCACACAAGACATGGCATAAACCCCACACAAGGCATGGCATAAACCACACACAAGACACGGCATAAACCCCACACAAGGCACGGCATAAACCACACACAAGACACGGCATAAACTCCACACAAGACACGGCATAAACCCCACACAAGGCACGGCATAAACTCCACACAAGGCACGGCATAAACCCCACAAAAGTCACGGCATAAATCCCACACAAGGCACGGCATAAACCCCACAAAAGGCACGGCATAAATCCCACACAAGGCACGGCATAAACCACACACAAGACATGGCATAAACCCCACACAAGGCATGGAATAAACCCCACACAAGGCACGGCATAAACCACACAAAAGACACGGCATAAACCCCAAACAAGACACGGCATAAACCCCACACAAGACACGGCATAAACCACACACGAGGCACGGCATAAACCACACACAAGACACGGCATAAACCACACAAGACACGGCATAAACCCCACTCAAGGCATGGCATAAACCCCACACAAGGCACGGCATAAACCCAACACAAGGCATGGCATAAACCACACACAAGACACGGCATAAACCCCACACAAGGCACGGCATAAACCACACACAAGACATGGCATAAACCCCACACAAGACACGGCATAAACCCCACACAAGGCACGGCATAAACCACACACAAGACACGGCATAAACCCCACACAAGGCATGGCATAAACCACACACAAGACACGGCATAAACCCCACACAAGGCACGGCATAAACCACACACAAGACATGGCATAAACCCCACACAAGACACGGCATAAACCCCACACAAGGCACGGCATAAACCACACACAAGACACGGCATAAACCACACAAGAAACGGCATAAACCCCACTCAAGGCATGGCATAAACCCCACACAAGACACGGCATAAACCCCACACAAGGCACGGCATAAACCACACACAAGACATGGCATAAACCGCACAAGACACGGCATAAACCCCACTCAAGGCATGGCATAAACCCCACACAAGGCACGGCATAAACCCCACACAAGGCATGGCATAAACCACACACAAGACACGGCATAAACCCCACACAAGGCACGTTATAAACCACACACAAGACATGGCATAAACCCAACACAAGACACGGCATAAATCCCACACAAGGCACGGCATAAACCACACACAAGACACGGCATAAACCCCAAACAAGGCACGGCATAAACCACACACAAGACATGGCATAAACCCCACACAAGACACGGCATAAACCCCACACAAGGCTCGGCATAAACCACACACAAGACACGGCATAAACCCCACACAAGTCACGGCATAAACCCCACACAAGACACGGCATAAACTCCACACAAGGCACGGCATAAACCCCACAAAAGACACGGCATAAACCCCATACAAGGCACGGCATAAACCACATACAAGACACGGCTTAAACCCCACACAAGGCACGGCATAAACCCAACACAAGACACGGCATGAACCACACACAAGGCATGGCATAAACCCAACACAAAACACGGCATAAATCCCACACAAGGCACGGCATAAACCACACACAAGACACGGCATAAACACCACACAAGGCACGGCATAAACCACACACAAGACATGGCATAAACCCCACACAAGACACGGCATAAACCCCACACAAGGCACGGCATAAACCACACACAAGACACGGCATAAACCCCACACAAGGCACGGCATAAACCCCACACAAGACACGGCATAAACTCCACACAAGGCACGGCATAAACCCCACAAAAGACACGGCATAAACCCCACACAAGGCACGGCATAAACCACATACAAGACACGGCTTAAACCCCACACAAGGCACGGCATAAACCCCACACAAGACGCGGCATAAACCACACACAAGACACGGCATAAACCCCACACAAGGCACGGCATAAACCACACACAAGACACGGCATAAACCCCACACAAGGCACGGCATAAACTCCACACAAGGCACGGCATAAACCACACACAAGACACGGCATAAACCACACACAAGACACGGCATAAACTCCACACAAGGCACGGCATAAACCCCACACAAGGCACGGCATAAACCCCACACAAGACACGGCATAAACCACACACAAGGCATGGCATAAACCACACACAAGACATGGCATAAACCCCACACAAGGCACGGCATAAACCACACACAAGGCACGCCATAAACTCCACATAAGGCACGACATAAACCGCACACAAGGCACGGCATAAACCCAACACAAGACACGGCATAAACCACACACAAGACACGGCATAAACTCCACACAAGGCACGGCATAAACCCCACACAAGGCACGGCATAAACCCCACACAAGACACGGCATAAACCCCACACAAGACATGGCATAAACCACACACAAGGCACGGCATAAACCCCACACAAGGCACGGCATAAACCACACACAAGACACGGCATAAACCCCACACAAGGCACGGCATAAACCACACACAAGACATGGCATAAACCCAACACAAGACACGGCATAAATCCCACACAAGGCACGGCATAAACCACACACAAGACACGGCATAAACCCCACACAAGGCACGGCATAAACCACACACAAGACATGGCATAAACCCCACACAAGACACGGCATAAACCCCACACAAGGCACGGCATAAACCACACACAAGACACGGCATAAACCCCACACAAGGCACGGCATAAACCCCACACAAGACACGGCATAAACTCCACACAAGGCACGGCATAAACCCCACAAAAGACACGGCATAAACCCCACACAAGGCACGGCATAAACCACATACAAGACACGGCTTAAACCCCACACAAGGCACGGCATAAACCCAACACAAGACACGGCATAAACCACACACAAGACATGGCATAAACCCAACACAAAACACGGCATAAATCCCACACAAGGCACGGCATAAACCACACACAAGACACGGCATAAACACCACACAAGGCACGGCATAAACCACACACAAGACATGGCATAAACCCCACACGAGACACGGCATAAACCCCACACAAGGCACGGCATAAACCACACACAAGACACGGCATAAACCCCACACAAGGCACGGCATAAACCCCACACAAGACACGGCATAAACTCCACACAAGGCACGGCATAAACCCCACAAAAGACACGGCATAAACTCCACACAAGGCACGGCATAAACCACATACAAGACACGGCTTAAACCCCACACAAGGCACGGCATAAACCCCACACAAGACGCGGCATAAACCACACACAAGACACGGCATAAACCCCACACAAGGCACGGCATAAACCACACACAAGACACGGCATAAACCCCACACAAGGCACGGCATAAACTCCACACAAGGAACGGCATAAACCACACACAAGACACGGCATAAACCACACACAAGACACGGCATAAACTCCACACAAGGCACGGCATAAACCACATACAAGACACGGCTTAAACCCCACACAAGGCACGGCATAAACCCAACACAAGACACGGCATAAACCACACACAAGACATGGCATAAACCCAACACAAAACACGGCATAAACCACACACAAGACACGGCATAAACTCCACACAAGGCACGGCATAAACCACATACAAGACACGGCATAAACCCCACACAAGGCACGGCATAAACCACACACAAGACACGGCATAAACTCCACACAAGACACGGCATAAACCCCACACAAGGCACGGCATAAACCACACAAAAGACATGGCATAAACCCCACAAGACACGGCATAAACCCCACACAAGACACGGCATAAACCCCACACAAGGCACGGCATAAACCACACAAGACACGGCATAAACTACACACAAGACACGGCATAAACCACACAAGACACGACATAAACCCCACACAAGACACGGCATAAACCCCACACAAGACATGGCATAAACCCCACACAAGGCATGGCATAAACCACACACAAGACACGGCATAAACCCCACACAAGGCACGGCATAAACCCAACACAAGACACGGCATAAACCCCACACAAGACCCGGCATAAACCACACAAGACACGGCATAAACTCCACACAAGACACGGCATAAACCACACAAGACACGGCATAAACTCCACACAAGGCACGGCATAAACCACACACAAGACACGGCATAAACCCCACACAAGGCACGGCATAAACCACACAAAAGACATGGCATAAACCCCACAAGACACGGCATAAACCCCACACAAGACACGGCATAAACCCCACACAAGGCACGGCATAAACCACACAAGACACGGCATAAACTCCACACAAGACACGGCATAAACCACACAAGACACGACATAAACCCCACACAAGACACGGCATAAACCCCACACAAGACATGGCATAAACCCCACACAAGGCATGGCATAAACCACACACAAGACACGGCATAAACCCCACACAAGGCACGGCATAAACCACACACAAGACACGGCATAAACTCCACACAAGACACGGCATAAACCCCACACAAGGCACGGCATAAACTCCACACAAGGCACGGCATAAACCCCACAAAAGTCACGGAATAAATCCCACACAAGGCACGGCATAAACCCCACAAAAGGCACGGCATAAATCCCACACAAGGCACGGCATAAACCACACACAAGACATGGCATAAACCCCACACAAGGCATGGAATAAACCCCACACAAGGCACGGCATAAACCACACAAAAGACACGGCATAAACCCCAAACAAGACACGGCATAAACCCCACACAAGACACGGCATAAACCACACACGAGGCACGGCATAAACCACACACAAGACACGGCATAAACCACACAAGACACGCCATAAACCCCACTCAAGGCATGGCATAAACCCCACACAAGGCACGGCATAAACCCAACACAAGGCATGGCATAAACCACACACAAGACACGGCATAAACCCCACACAAGGCACGGCATAAACCACACACAAGACATGGCATAAACCCCACACAAGACACGGCATAAACCCCACACAAGGCACGGCATAAACCACACACAAGACACGGCATAAACCCCACACAAGGCATGGCATAAACCACACACAAGACACGGCATAAACCCCACACAAGGCACGGCATAAACCACACACAAGACATGGCATAAACCCCACACAAGACACGGCATAAACCCCACACAAGGCACGGCATAAACCACACACAAGACACGGCATAAACCACACAAGAAACGGCATAAACCCCACTCAAGGCATGGCATAAACCCCACACAAGACACGGCATAAACCCCACACAAGGCACGGCATAAACCACACACAAGACACGGCATAAACCCCACACAAGGCACGGCATAAACCACACACAAGGCATGGCATAAACCCCTCACAAGACACGGCATAAACCCCACACAAGGCACGGCATAAACCACACACAAGACATGGCATAAACCGCACAAGACACGGCATAAACCCCACTCAAGGCATGGCATAAACCCCACACAAGGCACGGCATAAACCCCACACAAGGCATGGCATAAACCACACACAAGACACGGCATAAACCCCACACAAGGCACGGCATAAACCACACACAAGACATGGCATAAACCCAACACAAGACACGGCATAAATCCCACACAAGGCACGGCATAAACCACACACAAGACACGGCATAAACCCCAAACAAGGCACGGCATAAACCACACACAAGACATGGCATAAACCCCACACAAGACACGGCATAAACCCCACACAAGGCTCGGCATAAACCACACACAAGACACGGCATAAACCCCACACAAGGCACGGCATAAACCCCACACAAGACACGGCATAAACTCCACACAAGGCACGGCATAAACCCCACAAAAGACACGGCATAAACCCCATACAAGGCACGGCATAAACCACATACAAGACACGGCTTAAACCCCACACAAGGCACGGCATAAACCCAACACAAGACACGGCATGAACCACACACAAGGCATGGCATAAACCCAACACAAAACACGGCATAAATCCCACACAAGGCACGGCATAAACCACACACAAGACACGGCATAAACACCACACAAGGCACGGCATAAACCACACACAAGACATGGCATAAACCCCACACAAGACACGGCATAAACCCCACACAAGGCACGGCATAAACCACACACAAGACACGGCATAAACCCCACACAAGGCACGGCATAAACCCCACACAAGACACGGCATAAACTCCACACAAGGCACGCCATAAACCCCACAAAAGACACGGCATAAACCCCACACAAGGCACGGCATAAACCACATACAAGACACGGCTTAAACCCCACACAAGGCACGGCATAAACCCCACACAAGACGCGGCATAAACCACACACAAGACACGGCATAAACCCCACACAAGGCACGGCATAAACCACACACAAGACACGGCATAAACCCCACACAAGGCACGGCATAAACTCCACACAAGGCACGGCATAAACCACACACAAGACACGGCATAAACCACACACAAGACACGGCATAAACTCCACACAAGGCACGGCATAAACCCCACACAAGGCACGGCATAAACCCCACACAAGACACGGCATAAACCACACACAAGGCATGGCATAAACCACACACAAGACATGGCATAAACCCCACACAAGGCACGGCATAAACCACACACAAGGCACGCCATAAACTCCACATAAGGCACGACATAAACCGCACACAAGGCACGGCATAAACCCAACACAAGACACGGCATAAACCACACACAAGACACGGCATAAACTCCACACAAGGCACGGCATAAACCCCACACAAGGCACGGCATAAACCCCACACAAGACACGGCATAAACCCCACACAAGACATGGCATAAACCACACACAAGGCACGGCATAAACCCCACACAAGGCACGGCATAAACCACACACAAGACACGGCATAAACCCCACACAAGGCACGGCATAAACCACACACAAGACATGGCATAAACCCAACACAAGACACGGCATAAATCCCACACAAGGCACGGCATAAACCACACACAAGACACGGCATAAACCCCACACAAGGCACGGCATAAACCACACACAAGACATGGCATAAACCCCACACAAGACACGGCATAAACCCCACACAAGGCACGGCATAAACCACACACAAGACACGGCATAAACCCCACACAAGGCACGGCATAAACCCCACACAAGACACGGCATAAACTCCACACAAGGCACGGCATAAACCCCACAAAAGACACGGCATAAACCCCACACAAGGCACGGCATAAACCACATACAAGACACGGCTTAAACCCCACACAAGGCACGGCATAAACCCAACACAAGACACGGCATAAACCACACACAAGACATGGCATAAACCCAACACAAAACACGGCATAAATCCCACACAAGGCACGGCATAAACCACACACAAGACACGGCATAAACACCACACAAGGCACGGCATAAACCACACACAAGACATGGCATAAACCCCACACAAGACACGGCATAAACCCCACACAAGGCACGGCATAAACCACACACAAGACACGGCATAAACCCCACACAAGGCACGGCATAAACCCCACACAAGACACGGCATAAACTCCACACAAGGCACGGCATAAACCCCACAAAAGACACGGCATAAACTCCACACAAGGCACGGCATAAACCACATACAAGACACGGCTTAAACCCCACACAAGGCACGGCATAAACCCCACACAAGACGCGGCATAAACCACACACAAGACACGGCATAAACCCCACACAAGGCACGGCATAAACCACACACAAGACACGGCATAAACCCCACACAAGGCACGGCATAAACTCCACACAAGGAACGGCATAAACCACACACAAGACACGGCATAAACCACACACAAGACACGGCATAAACTCCACACAAGGCACGGCATAAACCACATACAAGACACGGCTTAAACCCCACACAAGGCACGGCATAAACCCAACACAAGACACGGCATAAACCACACACAAGACATGGCATAAACCCAACACAAAACACGGCATAAACCACACACAAGACACGGCATAAACTCCACACAAGGCACGGCATAAACCACATACAAGACACGGCATAAACCCCACACAAGGCACGGCATAAACCACACACAAGACACGGCATAAACTCCACACAAGACACGGCATAAACCCCACACAAGGCACGGCATAAACTCCACACAAGGCACGGCATAAACCCCACAAAAGTCACGGCATAAATCCCACACAAGGCACGGCATAAACCCCACAAAAGGCACGGCATAAATCCCACACAAGGCACGGCATAAACCACACACAAGACATGGCATAAACCCCACACAAGGCATGGAATAAACCCCACACAAGGCACGGCATAAACCACACAAAAGACACGGCATAAACCCCAAACAAGACACGGCATAAACCCCACACAAGACACGGCATAAACCACACACAAGGCACGGCATAAACTCCACACAAGACACGGCATAAACCACACAAGACACGGCATAAACCCCACTCAAGGCATGGCATAAACCCCACACAAGGCACGGCATAAACCCCACACAAGGCACGGCATAAACCACATACAAGACACGGCTTAAACCCCACACAAGGCACGGCATAAACCCCACACAAGACGCGGCATAAACCACACACAAGACACGGCATAAACCCCACACAAGGCACGGCATAAACCACACACAAGACACGGCATAAACCCCACACAAGGCACGGCATAAACTCCACACAAGGAACGGCATAAACCACACACAAGACACGGCATAAACCACACACAAGACACGGCATAAACTCCACACAAGGCACGGCATAAACCACATACAAGACACGGCTTAAACCCCACACAAGGCACGGCATAAACCCAACACAAGACACGGCATAAACCACACACAAGACATGGCATAAACCCAACACAAAACACGGCATAAACCACACACAAGACACGGCATAAACTCCACACAAGGCACGGCATAAACCACATACAAGACACGGCATAAACCCCACACAAGGCACGGCATAAACCACACACAAGACACGGCATAAACTCCACACAAGACACGGCATAAACCCCACACAAGGCACGGCATAAACCACACAAAAGACATGGCATAAACCCCACAAGACACGGCATAAACCCCACACAAGACACGGCATAAACCCCACACAAGGCACGGCATAAACCACACAAGACACGGCATAAACTCCACACAAGACACGGCATAAACCACACAAGACACGACATAAACCCCACACAAGACACGGCATAAACCCCACACAAGACATGGCATAAACCCCACACAAGGCATGGCATAAACCACACACAAGACACGGCATAAACCCCACACAAGGCACGGCATAAACCCAACACAAGACACGGCATAAACCCCACACAAGACCCGGCATAAACCACACAAGACACGGCATAAACTCCACACAAGACACGGCATAAACCACACAAGACACGGCATAAACTCCACACAAGGCACGGCATAAACCACACACAAGACACGGCATAAACCCCACACAAGGCACGGCATAAACCACACAAAAGACATGGCATAAACCCCACAAGACACGGCATAAACCCCACACAAGACACGGCATAAACCCCACACAAGGCACGGCATAAACCACACAAGACACGGCATAAACTCCACACAAGACACGGCATAAACCACACAAGACACGACATAAACCCCACACAAGACACGGCATAAACCCCACACAAGACATGGCATAAACCCCACACAAGGCATGGCATAAACCACACACAAGACACGGCATAAACCCCACACAAGGCACGGCATAAACCACACACAAGACACGGCATAAACTCCACACAAGACACGGCATAAACCCCACACAAGGCACGGCATAAACTCCACACAAGGCACGGCATAAACCCCACAAAAGTCACGGCATAAATCCCACACAAGGCACGGCATAAACCCCACAAAAGGCACGGCATAAATCCCACACAAGGCACGGCATAAACCACACACAAGACATGGCATAAACCCCACACAAGGCATGGAATAAACCCCACACAAGGCACGGCATAAACCACACAAAAGACACGGCATAAACCCCAAACAAGACACGGCATAAACCCCACACAAGACACGGCATAAACCACACACGAGGCACGGCATAAACCACACACAAGACACGGCATAAACCACACAAGACACGGCATAAACCCCACTCAAGGCATGGCATAAACCCAACACAAGGCACGGCATAAACCCAACACAAGGCATGGCATAAACCACACACAAGACACGGCATAAACCCCACACAAGGCACGGCATAAACCACACACAAGACATGGCATAAACCCCACACAAGACACGGCATAAACCCCACACAAGGCACGGCATAAACCACACACAAGACACGGCATAAACCCCACACAAGGCATGGCATAAACCACACACAAGACACGGCATAAACCCCACACAAGGCACGGCATAAACCACACACAAGACATGGCATAAACCCCACACAAGACACGGCATAAACCCCACGCAAGGCACGGCATAAACCACACACAAGACACGGCATAAACCACACAAGAAACGGCATAAACCCCACTCAAGGCATGGCATAAACCCCACACAAGACACGGCATAAACCCCACACAAGGCACGGCATAAACCACACACAAGACACGGCATAAACCCCACACAAGGCACGGCATAAACCACACACAAGGCATGGCATAAACCCCTCACAAGACACGGCATAAACCCCACACAAGGCACGGCATAAACCACACACAAGACATGGCATAAACCGCACAAGACACGGCATTAACCCCACTCAAGGCATGGCATAAACCCCACACAAGGCACGGCATAAACCCCACACAAGGCATGGCATAAACCACACACAAGACACGGCATAAACCCCACACAAGGCACGGCATAAACCACACACAAGACATGGCATAAACCCAACACAAGACACGGCATAAATCCCACACAAGGCACGGCATAAACCACACACAAGACACGGCATAAACCCCAAACAAGGCACGGCATAAACCACACACAAGACATGGCATAAACCCCACACAAGACACGGCATAAACCCCACACAAGGCTCGGCATAAACCACACACAAGACACGGCATAAACCCCACACAAGGCACGGCATAAACCCCACACAAGACACGGCATAAACTCCACACAAGGCACGGCATAAACCCCACAAAAGACACGGCATAAACCCCATACAAGGCACGGCATAAACCACATACAAGACACGGCTTAAACCCCACACAAGGCACGGCATAAACCCAACACAAGACACGGCATGAACCACACACAAGGCATGGCATAAACCCAACACAAAACACGGCATAAATCCCACACAAGGCACGGCATAAACCACACACAAGACACGGCATAAACACCACACAAGGCACGGCATAAACCACACACAAGACATGGCATAAACCCCACACAAGACACGGCATAAACCCCACACAAGGCACGGCATAAACCACACACAAGACACGGCATAAACCCCACACAAGGCACGGCATAAACCCCACACAAGACACGGCATAAACTCCACACAAGGCACGGCATAAACACCACAAAAGACACGGCATAAACCCCACACAAGGCACGGCATAAACCACATACAAGACACGGCTTAAACCCCACACAAGGCACGGCATAAACCCCACACAAGACGCGGCATAAACCACACACAAGACACGGCATAAACCCCACACAAGGCACGGCATAAACCACACACAAGACACGGCATAAACCCCACACAAGGCACGGCATAAACTCCACACAAGGCACGGCATAAACCACACACAAGACACGGCATAAACCACACACAAGACACGGCATAAACTCCACACAAGGCACGGCATAAACCCCACACTAGGCACGGCATAAACCCCACACAAGACACGGCATAAACCACACACAAGGCATGGCATAAACCACACACAAGACATGGCATAAACCCCACACAAGGCACGGCATAAACCACACACAAGGCACGCCATAAACTCCACATAAGGCACGACATAAACCGCACACAAGGCACGGCATAAACCCAACACAAGACACGGCATAAACCACACACAAGACACGGCATAAACTCCACACAAGGCACGGCATAAACCCCACACAAGGCACGGCATAAACCCCACACAAGACACGGCATAAACCCCACACAAGACATGGCATAAACCACACACAAGGCACGGCATAAACCCCACACAAGGCACGGCATAAACCACACACAAGACACGGCATTAACCCCACACAAGGCACGGCATAAACCACACACAAGACATGGCATAAACCCCACACAAGACACGGCATAAACCCCACACAAGGCACGGCATAAACCACACACAAGACACGGCATAAACCCCACACAAGGCACGGCATAAACCCCACACAAGACACGGCATAAACTGCACACAAGGCACGGCATAAACCCCACAAAAGACACGGCATAAACCCCACACAAGGCACGGCATAAACCACATACAAGACACGGCTTAAACCCCACACAAGGCACGGCATAAACCCAACACAAGACACGGCATAAACCACACACAAGACATGGCATAAACCCAACACAAAACACGGCATAAATCCCACACAAGGCACGGCATAAACCACACACAAGACACGGCATAAACACCACACAAGGCACGGCATAAACCACACACAAGACATGGCATAAACCCCACACAAGACACGGCATAAACCCCACACAAGGCACGGCATAAACCACACACAAGACACGGCATAAACCCCACACAAGGCACGGAATAAACCCCACACAAGACACGGCATAAACTCCACACAAGGCACGGCATAAACCCCACAAAAGACACGGCATAAACTCCACACAAGGCACGGCATAAACCACATACAAGACACGGCTTAAACCCCACACAAGGCACGGCATAAACCCCACACAAGACGCGGCATAAACCACACACAAGACACGGCATAAACCCCACACAAGGCACGGCATAAACCACACACAAGACACGGCATAAACCCCACACAAGGCACGGCATAAACTACACACAAGGAACGGCATAAACCACACACAAGACACGGCATAAACCACACACAAGACACGGCATAAACTCCACACAAGGCACGGCATAAACCACATACAAGACACGGCTTAAACCCCACACAAGGCACGGCATAAACCCAACACAAGACACGGCATAAACCACACACAAGACATGGCATAAACCCAACACAAAACACGGCATAAACCACACACAAGGCACGGCATAAACTCCACACAAGGCTCGGCATAAACCACATACAAGACACGGCATAAACCCCACACAAGGCACGGCATAAACCACACACAAGACACGGCATAAACTCCACACAAGACACGGCATAAACCCCACACAAGGCACGGCATAAACTCCACACAAGGCACGGCATAAACCCCACAAAAGTCACGGCATAAATCCCACACAAGGCACGGCATAAACCCCACAAAAGGCACGGCATAAATCCCACACAAGGCACGGCATAAACCACACACAAGACATGGCATAAACCCCACACAAGGCATGGAATAAACCCCACACAAGGCACGGCATAAACCACACAAAAGACACGGCATAAACCCCAAACAAGACACGGCATAAACCCCACACAAGACACGGCATAAACCACACACAAGGCACGGCATAAACTCCACACAAGACACGGCATAAACCACACAAGACACGGCATAAACCCCACTCAAGGCATGGCATAAACCCCACACAAGGCACGGCATAAACCCCACACAAGGCATGGCATAAACCACACACAAGACACGGCATAAACCCCACACAAGGCACGGCATAAACCACACACAAGACATGGCATAAACCCCACACAAGACACGGCATAAACCCCACACAAGGCACGGCATAAACCACACACAAGACACGGCATAAACCCCACACAAGGCATGGCATAAACCACACACAAGACACGGCATAAACCCCACACAAGGCACGGCATAAACCACACACAAGACATGGCATAAACCCCACACAAGACACGGCATAAACCCCACACAAGGCACGGCATAAACCACACACAAGACACGGCATAAACCACACAAGAAACGGCATAAACCCCACTCAAGGCATGGCATAAACCCCACACAAGACACGGCATAAACCCCACACAAGGCACGGCATAAACCACACACAAGACACGGCATAAACCCCACACAAGGCACGGCATAAACCCCACACAAGACGCGGCATAAACCACACACAAGACACGGCATAAACCCCACACAAGGCACGGCATAAACCACACACAAGACACGGCATAAACCCCACACAAGGCACGGCATAAACTCCACACAAGGCACGGCATAAACCACACACAAGACACGGCATAAACCACACACAAGACACGGCATAAACTCCACACAAGGCACGGCATAAACCCCACACAAGGCACGGCATAAACCCCACACAAGACACGGCATAAACCACACACAAGGCATGGCATAAACCACACACAAGACATGGCATAAACCCCACACAAGGCACGGCATAAACCACACACAAGGCACGCCATAAACTCCACATAAGGCACGGCATAAACCGCACACAAGGCACGGCATAAACCCAACACAAGACACGGCATAAATCACACACAAGACACGGCATAAACTCCACACAAGGCACGGCATAAACCCCACACAAGGCACGGCATAAACCCCACACAAGACACGGCATAAACCCCACACAAGACATGGCATAAACCACACACAAGGCACGGCATAAACCCCACACAAGGCACGGCATAAACCCCACACAAGGCACGGCATAAACCCCACACAAGACACGGCATAAACCACACACAAGGCATGGCATAAACCACACACAAGACATGGCATAAACCACACACAAGGCACGGCATAAACCCCACACAAGGCATGGCATAAACCACACACAAGGCACGACATAAACCCCACACAAGACACGGCATAAACCACACACAAGGCATGGCATAAACCACACACAAGACATGGCATAAACCACACGCAAGGCATGGCATAAACCCCACACAAGACACGGCATAAACCACACACAAGACACGGCATAAACCCCACATAAGGCACGGCATAAACCACACACAAGGCACGGCATAAACCACACACAAGGCACGGCATAAACCACACACAAGACATGGCATAAACCCCACACAAGACACGGCATAAACCCCACTCAAGGCATGGCATAAACCACACACAAGACATGGCATAAACTCCACACAAGACACGGCATAAACCCCACACAAGACACGGCATAAACCCCACACAAGGCACGGCATAAACCCCACGCAAGGCATGGCATAAACCCCACACAAGACACGGCATAAACCACACACAAGACATGGCATAAACCACACACAAGGCATGGCATAAACCACACACAAGGCATGGCATAAACCACACACAAGACACGGCATATACCCCACACAAGACACGGCATAAACCCCACAAAAGGCACGGCATAAACCACACACAAGACACGGCATAAACCGTACAAGACACGGCATAAACCCCACTCAAGGCATGGCATAAACCCCACACAAGGCACGGCATAAACCCCACACAAGGCATGGCATAAACCACACACAAGACACGGCATAATCCCCCACACAAGACATGGCATAAACCACACACAAGGCATGGCATAAACCCCACACAAGACATGGCATAAACCCCACACAAGGCACGGCATAAACCCCACTCAAGGCATGGCATAAACCACACACAAGACATGGCATGAACTCCACACAAGACACGGCATAAACCCCACACCAGACACGGCATAAACCCCACACAAGACACGGCATAAACCACACACAAGGCATGGCATAAACCCCACACAAGACACGGCATAAACCACACACAAGACACGGCATAAACTCCACACAAGGCACGGCATAAACCCCAAAAAGGCACGGCATAAACCCCACACAAGACACGGCATAAACCGTACAAGACACGGCATAAACCCCACTCAAGGCATGGCATAAACCCCACACAAGGCACGGCATAAACCCCACACAAGGCATGGCATAAACCACACACAAGACACGGCATAAACCCCCACACAAGACATGGCATAAACCCCACACAAGACATGGCATAAACCCCACACAAGGCATGGCATAAACCACACACAAGACACGGCATAAACCCCACACAAGGCACGGCATAAACCACACACAAGACACGGCATAAACTCCACACAAGACACGGCATAAACCCCACACAAGGCACGGCATAAACTCCACACAAGGCACGGCATTAACCCCACAAAAGGCACGGCATAAATCCCACACAAGGCACGGCATAAACCCCACAAAAGGCACGGCATAAATCCCACACAAGGCACGGCATAAACCACACACAAGACATGGCATAAACCCCACACAAGGCATGGCATAAACCCCACACAAGGCACGGCATAAACCACACAAAAGACACGGCATAAACCCCAAACAAGACACGGCATAAACCCCACACAAGGCACGGCATAATCCACACACAAGGCACGGCATAAACCACACACAAGACACGGCATATACCACACAAGACACGGCATAAACCCCACTCAAGGCATGGCATAAACCCCACACAAGGCACGGCATAAACCACACACAAGACATGGCATAAACCCCACACAAGACACGGCATAAACCCCACACAAGGCACGGCATAAACCACACACAAGTCACGGTATAAACCCCACACAAGGCATGGCATAAACCACACACAAGACACGGCATAAACCCCACACAAGGCACGGCATAAACCACACACAAGACATGGCATAAACCCCACACAAGACACGGCATAAACCCCACACAAGGCACGGCATAAACCACACACAAGACACGGCATAAACCACACAAGACACGGCATAAACCCAACTCAAGGCATGGCATAAACCCCACACAAGACACGACATAAACCCCACACAAGGCACGGCATAAACCACACACAGGACACGGCATAAACCCCACACAAGGCACGGCATAAACCACACACAAGGCATGGCATAAACCCCACACAAGACACGGCATAAACCCCACACAAGGCACGGCATAAACCACACACAAGACACGGCATAAACCGCACAAGACACGGCATAAACCCCACTCAAGGCATGGCATAAACCCCACACAAGGCACGGCATAAACCCCACACAAGGCATGGAATAAACCACACACAACACACGGCATAAACCCCACACAAGGCACGGCATAAACCACACACAAGACATGGCATAAACCCAACACAAGACACGGCATAAATCTCACACAAGGCACGGCATAAACCACACACAAGACACGGCATAAACCCCACACAAGGCACGGCATAAACCACACACAAGACATGGCATAAACCCCACACAAGACACGGCATAAACCCCACACAAGGCACGGCATAAACCACACACAAGACACGGCATAAACCCCACACAAGGCACGGCATAAACCCCTCACAAGACACGGCATAAACTCCACACAAGGCACGGCATAAACCCCACAAAAGACACGGCATAAACCCAACACAAGACACGGCATAAACCACACACAAGACACGGCATAAACTCCACACAAGGCACGGCATAGATCCCACACAAGGCACGGCATAAACCACACACAAGACACGGCATAAACCCCACACAAGGCACGGCATAAACCACACACAAGACACGGCATAAACCCCACACAAGGCACGGCATAAACCCCACACAAGAAACGGCATAAACTCCACACAAGGCACGGCATAAACCCCACAAAAGACACGGCTTAAACCCCACACAAGGCACGGCATAAACCACACACAAGACACGGCATAAACCCCACACAAGGCACGGCATAAACCACACACAAGACAAGGCATAAACCCCACACAAGGCACGGTATAAACCACACACAAGACACGGCATAAACCCCACACAAGGCGCGGCATAAACTCCACACAAGGCACGGCATAAACCACACACAAGACACGGCATAAACTCCACACAAGGCACGGCATAAACCCCACACAAGGCACGGCATAAACCCCACACAAGACACGGCATAAACCACACACAAGGCATGGCATAAACCACACACAAGACATGACATAAACCCCACACAAGGCACGGCATAAACCACACACAAGGCACGCCATAAACTCCACACAAGGCACGGCATAAACCGCACACAAGGCACGGCATAAACCCAACACAAGACACGGCATAAACCACACACAAGACACGGCATAAACTCCACACAAGGCACGGCATAAACCCCACACAAGGCACGGCATAAACCCCACACAAGACACGGCATTAACCACACACAAGGCATGGCATAAACCACACACAAGACATGGCATAAACCACACACAAGGCACGGCATAAACCCCACACAAGGAACGGCATAAACCACACACAAGGCACGACATAAACCCCACACAAGACAAGGCATAAACCACACACAAGGCATGGCATAAACCACACACAAGACATGGCATAAACCACACGCAAGGCATGGCATAAACCCCACACAAGACACGGCATAAACCACACACAAGACACGGCATAAACCCCACATAAGGCACGGCATAAACCACACACAAGGCACGGCATAAACCACACACAAGTCACGGCATAAACCACACAAGACACGGCATAAACTCCACACAAGACACGGCATTAACCCAACACAAGGCACGGCATAAACCCCACACAAGGCGCGGCATAAACCACACACAAGACACGGCATAAACCACACACAAGGCATGGCATAAACCACACACAAGACACGGCATAAACCCCACACAAGACACGGCATAAACTCCACACAAGGCACGGCATAAACCCCACAAAAGACACGGCATAAACCCCACACAAGGCACGGCATAAACCCCACACAAGGCACGGCATGAACCCCACACAAGGCACGGCATAAACCACACACAAGACACGGCATAAACCCCACACAAGGCACGGCATAAACCACACACAAGACACGGCATAAACCCCACACAAGTCACGGCATAAACTCCACACAAGGCACGGCATAAACCACACACAAGACACGGCATAAACCACACACAAGACACGGCATAAACTCCACACAAGGCACGGCATAAACCCCACACAAGGCACGGCATAAACCCCACGCAAGACACGGCATAAACCACACACAAGGCATGGCATAAACCACACACAAGACATGGCATAAACCCCACACAAGGCACGGCATAAACCACACACAAGGCACGGCATAAACTCCACACAAGGCACGGCATAAACCCCACACAAGGCACGGCATAAACCCCACACAAGACACGGCATAAACTCCACACAAGACACGGCATAAACTCCACACAAGGCACGGCATAAACCCCACACAAGGCACGGCATAAACCCCACACAAGACACGGCATAAACTCCACACAAGGCACGGCATAAACCCCACACAAGACATGGCATAAACCCCAAACAAGGCACGGCATAAACCACACACAAGGCACGCCATAAACTCCACACAAGACACGGCATAAACCCCACACAAGACACGGCATAAACCCCACACAAGGTACGGCATAAACCCCACACAAGACACGGCATAAACCACACACAAGACACGGCATAAACTCCACACAAGGCACGGCATAAACCCCACAAAAGGCACGGCAAAAACCCCACACAAGACACGGCATAAACCACACACAAGCCACGGCAAAAACTCCAAACAAGGCACGGCATAAACCCCACACAAGGCACGGCATAAACCCCACACAAGACACGGCATAAACAACACACAAGGCATGGCATAAACCACACACAAGACATGGCGTAAACCACACACAAGGCACGGCATAAACCCCACACAAGGCACGGCATAAACCACACACAAGGCACGACATAAACCCCACACAAGACACGGCATAAACCACACAAAAGGCATGGCATAAACCACACACAAGACATGGCATAAACCACACACAAGACATGGCATAAACTCCACACAAGACACGGCATAAACCCCACACAAGACACGGCATAAACCCCACACAAGGCACGGCATAAACCCCACACAAGGCACAGCATAAACCCCACACAAGACACGGCATAAACTCCACACAAGGCACGGCATAAACCCCACAAAAGACACGGCATAAACCCCACACAAGGCACGGCATAAACCACACACAAGACACGGCGTAAACCCCACACAAGACCCGGCATAAACCACACAAGACACGGCATAAACTCCACACAAGACACGGCATAAACCACACAAGACACGGCATAAACTCCACACAAGGCACGGCATAAACCACACACAAGACACGGCATAAACCCCACACAAGGCACGGCATAAACCACACAAAAGACATGGCATAAACCCCACAAGACACGGCATAAACCCCACACAAGACACGGCATAAACCCCACACAAGGCACGGCATAAACCACACAAGACACGGCATAAACTCCACACAAGACACGGCATAAACCACACAAGACACGACATAAACCCAACACAAGGCACGGCATAAACCACACACAAGACACGGCATAAACTCCACACAAGACACGGCATAAACCCCACACAAGGCACGGCATAAACTCCACACAAGACACGGCATAAACCCCACACAAGGCACGGCATAAACTCCACACAAGGCACGGCATAAACCCCACAAAAGTCACGGCATAAATCCCACACAAGGCACGGCATAAACCCCACAAAAGGCACGGCATAAATCCCACACAAGGCACGGCATAAACCACACACAAGACATGGCATAAACCCCACACAAGGCATGGAATAAACCCCACACAAGGCACGGCATAAACCACACAAAAGACACGGCATAAACCCCAAACAAGACACGGCATAAACCCCACACAAGACACGGCATAAACCACACACAAGGCACGGCATAAACCACACACAAGACACGGCATAAACCACACAAGACACGGCATAAACCCCACTCAAGGCATGGCATAAACCCCACACAAGGCACGGCATAAACCCCACACAAGGCATGGCATAAACCACACACAAGACACGGCATAAACCCCACACAAGGCACGGCATAAACCACACACAAGACATGGCATAAACCCCACACAAGACACGGCATAAACCCCACACAAGGCACGGCATAAACCACACACAAGACACGGCATAAACCCCACACAAGGCATGGCATAAACCACACACAAGACACGGCATAAACCCCACACAAGGCACGGCATAAACCACACACAAGACATGGCATAAACCCCACACAAGACACGGCATAAACCCCACACAAGGCACGGAATAAACCACACACAAGACACGGCATAAACCACACAAGAAACGGCATAAACCCCACTCAAGGCATGGCATAAACCCCACACAAGACACGGCATAAACCCCACACAAGGCACGGCATAAACCCCACACAAGGCACGGCATAAACCCCACACAAGGCACGGCATAAACCACACACAAGGCATGGCATAAACCACACACAAGACATGGCATAAACCCCACACAAGGCACGGCATAAACCACACACAAGGCACGCCATAAACTCCACACAAGGCACGGCATAAACCGCACACAAGGCACGGCATAAACCCAACACAAGACACGGCATAAACCACACACAAGACACGGCATAAACTCCACACAAGGCACGGCATAAACCCCACACAAGGCACGGCATAAACCCCACACAAGACACGGCATTAACCACACACAAGGCATGGCATAAACCACACACAAGACATGGCATAAACCACACACAAGGCACGGCATAAACCCCACACAAGGCACGGCATAAACCACACACAAGGCACGACATAAACCCCACACAAGACAAGGCATAAACCACACACAAGGCATGGCATAAACCACACACAAGACATGGCATAAACCACACGCAAGGCATGGCATAAACCCCACACAAGACACGGCATCAACCCCACATAAGGCACGGCATAAACCACACACAAGGCACGGCATAAACCACACACAAGGCACGGCATAAACCACACAAGACACGGCATAAACTCCACACAAGACACGGCATTAACCCAACACAAGGCACGGCATAAACCCCACACAAAGCGCGGCATAAACCACACACAAGACACGGCATAAACCACACACAAGGCATGGCATAAACCACACACAAGACACGGCATAAACCCCACACATGACACGGCATAAACTCCACACAAGGCACGGCATAAACCCCACAAAAGACACGGCATAAACCCCACACAAGGCACGGCATAAACCCCACACAAGGCACGGCATGAACCCCACACAAGGCACGGCATAAACCACACACAAGACACGGCATAAACCCCACACAAGGCACGGCATAAACCACACACAAGACACGGCATAAACCCCACACAAGTCACGGCATAAACTCCACACAAGGCACGGCATAAACCACACACAAGACACGGCATAAACCACACACAAGACACGGCATAAACTCCACACAAGGCACGGCATAAACCCCACACAAGGCACGGCATAAACCCCACGCAAGACACGGCATAAACCACACACAAGGCATGGCATAAACCACACACAAGACATGGCATAAACCCCACACAAGGCACGGCATAAACCACACACAAGGCACGGCATAAACTCCACACAAGGCACGGCATAAACCCCACACAAGGCACGGCATAAACCCCACACAAGACACGGCATAAACCCCACACAAGACACGGCATAAACTCCACACAAGGCACGGCATAAACCCCACACAAGGCACGGCATAAACCCCACACAAGACACGGCATAAACTCCACACAAGGCACGGCATAAACCCCACACAAGACATGGCATAAACCCCACACAAGGCACGGCATAAACCACACACAAGGCACGCCATAAACTCCACACAAGACACGGCATAAACCCCACACAAGACACGGCATAAACCCCACACAAGGCACGGCATAAACCCCACACAAGACACGGCATAAACCACACACAAGACACGGCATAAACTCCACACAAGGCACGGCATAAACCCCACACAAGGCACGGCATGAACCCCACACAAGACACGGCATAAACCACACACAAGCCACGGCAAAAACTCCAAACAAGGCACGGCATAAACCCCACACAAGGCACGGCATAAACCCCACACAAGACACGGCATAAACAACACACAAGGCATGGCATAAACCACACACAAGACATGGCGTAAACCACACACAAGGCACGGCATAAACCCCACACAAGGCACGGCATAAACCACACACAAGGCACGACATAAACCCCACACGAGACACGGCATAAACCACACACAAGGCATGGCATAAACCACACACAAGACATGGCATAAACCACACACAAGACATGGCATAAACTCCACACAAGACACGGCATATACCCCACAAAAGACACGGCATAAACCCCACACAAGGCACGGCATAAACCCCACACAAGGCACAGCATAAACCCCACACAAGACACGGCATAAACTCCACACAAGGCACGGCATTAACCCCACAAAAGACACGGCATAAACCCCACACAAGGCACGGCATAAACCACACACAAGACACGGCGTAAACCCCACACAAGACCCGGCATAAACCACACAAGACACGGCATAAACTCCACACAAGACACGGCATAAACCACACAAGACACGGCATAAACTCCACACAAGGCACGGCATAAACCACACACAAGACACGGCATAAACACCACACAAGGCACGGCATAAACCACACAAAAGACATGGCATAAACCCCACAAGACACGGCTTAAACCCCACACAAGACACGGCATAATCCCCACACAAGGCACGGCATAAACCACACAAGACACGGCATAAACTCCACACAAGACACGGCATAAACCACACAAGACACGACATAAACCCCACACAAGACACGGCATAAACCCCACACAAGACATGGCATAAACCCCACACAAGGCATGGCATAAACCACACACAAGACACGGCATAAACCCCACACAAGGCACGGCATAAACCACACACAAGACACGGCATAAACTCCACACAAGACACGGCATAAACCCCACACAAGGCACGGCATAAACTCCACACAAGGCACGGCATTAACCCCACAAAAGTCACGGCATAAATCCCACACAAGGCACGGCATAAACCCCACAAAAGGCACGGCATAAATCCCACACAAGGCACGGCATAAACCACACACAAGACATGGCATAAACCCCACACAAGGCATGGAATAAACCCCACACAAGGCACGGCATAAACCACACAAAAGACACGGCATAAACCCCAAACAAGACACGGCATAAACCCCACACAAGACACGGCATAAACCACACACAAGGCACGGCATAAACCACACACAAGACACGGCATAAACCACACAAGACACGGCATAAACCCCACTCAAGGCATGGCATAAACCCCACACAAGGCACGGCATAAACCCAACACAAGGCATGGCATAAACCACACACAAGACACGGCATAAACCCCACACAAGGCATGGCATAAACCACACACAAGACACGGCATAAACCCCACACAAGGCACGGCATAAACCACACACAAGACACGGCATAAACCCCACACAAGGCACGGCATAAACCACACACAAGACATGGCATAAACCCCACACAAGACACGGCATAAACCCCACACAAGGCACGGCATAAACCACACACAAGACACGGCATAAACCACACAAGAAACGGCATAAACCCCACTCAAGGCATGGCATAATCCCCACACAAGACACGGCATAAACCCCACACAAGGCACGGCATAAACCACACACAAGACACGGCATAAACCCCACACAAGGCACGGCATAAACCACACACAAGACATGGCATAAACCCCACACAAGACACGGCATAAACCCCACACAAGGCACGGCATAAACCACACACAAGACACGGCATAAACCACACAAGAAACGGCATAAACCCCACTCAAGGCATGGCATAAACCCCACACAAGGCACGGCATAAACCCCACACAAGGCACGGCATAAACCACACACAAGACATGGCATAAACCCCACACAAGACACGGCATAAACCCCACACAAGGCACGGCATAAACCACACACAAGACACGGCATAAACCCCACACAAGGCATGGCATAAACCACACACAAGACACGGCATAAACCCCACACAAGGCACGGCATAAACCACACACAAGACATGGCATAAACCCCACACAAGACACGGCATAAACCCCACACAAGGCACGGCATAAACCACACACAAGACACGGCATAAACCACACAAGAAACGGCATAAACCCCACTCAAGGCATGGCATAATCCCCACACAAGACACGGCATAAACCCCACACAAGGCACGGCATAAACCACACACAAGACACGGCATAAACCCCACACAAGGCACGGCATAAACCACACACAAGGCATGGCATAAACCCCTCACAAGACACGGCATAAACCCCACACAAGGCACGGTATAAACCACACACAAGACATGGCATAAACCGCACAAGACACGGCATAAACCCCACTCAAGGCATGGCATAAACCCCACACAAGGCACGGCATAAACCCCACACAAGGCATGGCATAAACCACACACAAGACACGGCATAAACCCCACACAAGGCACGGCATAAACCACACACAAGACATGGCATAAACCCAACACAAGGCACGGCATAAATCCCACACAAGGCACGGCATAAACCACACACAAGACACGGCATAAACCCCACACAAGGCACGGCATAAACCACACACAAGACATGGCATAAACCCCACACAAGACACGGCATAAACCCCACACAAGGCTCGGCATAAACCACACACAAGACACGGCATAAACCCCTAACAAGGCACGGCATAAACCCCACACAAGACACGGCATAAACTCCACACAAGGCACGGCATAAACCCCACAAAAGACACGGCATAAACCCCATACAAGGCACGGCATAAACCACATACAAGACACGGCTTAAACCCCACACAAGGCACGGCATAAACCCAACACAAGACACGGCATGAACCACACACAAGGCATGGCATAAACCCAACACAAAACACGGCATAAATCCCACACAAGGCACGGCATAAACCACACACAAGACACGGCATAAACACCACACAAGGCACGTTATAAACCACACACAAGACATGGCATAAACCCCACACAAGACACGGCATAAACCCCACACAAGGCACGGCATAAACCACACACAAGACACGGCATAAACCCCACACAAGGCACGGCATAAACCCCACACAAGGCACGGCATAAACTCCACACAAGGCACGGCATAAACCCCACAAAAGACACGGCATAAACCCCACACAAGGCACGGCATAAACCACATACAAGACACGGCTTAAACCCCACACAAGGCACGGCATAAACCCCACACAAGACGCGGCATAAACCACACACAAGACACGGCATAAACCCCACACAAGGCACGGCATAAACCACACACAAGACACGGCATAAACCCCACACAAGGCACGGCATAAACTCCACACAAGGCACGGCATAAACCACACACAAGACACGGCATAAACCACACACAAGACACGGCATAAACTCCACACAAGGCACGGCATAAACCCCACACAAGGCACGGCATAAACCCCACACAAGACACGGCATAAACCACACACAAGGCATGGCATAAACCACACACAAGACATGGCATAAACCCCACACAAGGCACGGCATAAACCACACACAAGGCACGCCATAAACTCCACATAAGGCACGACATAAACCGCACACAAGGCACGGCATAAACCCAACACAAGACACGGCATAAACCACACACAAGACACGGCATAAACTCCACACAAGGCACGGCATAAACCCCACACAAGGCACGGCATAAACCCCACACAAGACACGGCATAAACCCCACACAAGACATGGCATAAACCACACACAAGGCACGGCATAAACCCCACACAAGGCACGGCATAAACCACACACAAGACACGGCATAAACCCCACACAAGGCACGGCATAAACCACACACAAGATATGGCATAAACCCAACACAAGACACGGCATAAATCCCACACAAGGCACGGCATAAACCACACACAAGACACGGCATAAACCCCACACAAGGCACGGCATAAACCACACACAAGACATGGCATAAACCCCACACAAGACACGGCATAAACCCCACACAAGGCACGGCATAAACCACACACAAGACACGGCATAAACCCCACACAAGGCACGGCATAAACCCCACACAAGACACGGCATAAACTCCACACAAGGCACGGCATAAACCCCACAAAAGACACGGCATAATCCCCACACAAGGCACGGCATAAACCACATACAAGACACGGCTTAAACCCCACACAAGGCACGGCATAAACCCAACACAAGACACGGCATAAACCACACACAAGACATGGCATAAACCCATCACAAAACACGGCATAAATCCCACACAAGGCACGGCATAAACCACACACAAGACACGGCATAAACACCACACAAGGCACGGCATAAACCACACACAAGACATGGCATAAACCCCACACAAGACACGGCATAAACCCCACACAAGGCACGGCATAAACCACACACAAGGCACGGCATAAACCCCACACAAGGCACGGCATAAACCCCACACAAGACACGGCATAAACTCCACACAAGGCACGGCATAAACCCCACAAAAGACACGGCATAAACTCCTCACAAGGCACGGCATAAACCACATACAAGACACGGCTTAAACCCCACACAAGGCACGGCATAAACCCCACACAAGACGCGGCATAAACCACACACAAGTCACGGCATAAACCCCACACAAGGCACGGCATAAACCACACACAAGACACGGCATAAACCCCACACAAGGCACGGCATAAACTCCACACAAGGAACGGCATAAACCACACACAAGACACGGCTTAAACCCCACACAAGGCACGGCATAAACCCAACACAAGACACGGCATAAACCACACACAAGACATGGCATAAACCCAACACAAAACACGGCATAAACCACACACAAGACACGGCATAAACTCCACACAAGGCACGGCATAAACCACATACAAGACACGGCATAAACCCCACACAAGGCACGGCATAAACCACACACAAGACACGGCATAAACTCCACACAAGACACGGCATAAACCCCACACAAGGCACGGCATAAACTCCACACAAGGCACGGCATAAACCCCACAAAAGTCACGGCATAAATCCCACACAAGGCACGGCATAAACCCCACAAAAGGCTCGGCATAAATCCCACACAAGGCACGGCATAAACCAAACACAAGACATGGCATAAACCCCACACAAGGCATGGAATAAACCCCACACAAGGCACGGCATAAACCACACAAAAGACACGGCATAAACCCCAAACAAGACACGGCATAAACCCCACACAAGACACGGCATAAACCACACACAAGGCACGGCATAAACTCCACACAAGACACGGCATAAACCACACAAGACACGGCATAAACCCCACTCAAGGCATGGCATAAACCCCACACAAGGCACGGCATAAACCCCACACAAGGCATGGCATAAACCACACACAAGACACGGCATAAACCCCACACAAGGCACAGCATAAACCACACACAAGACATGGCATAAACCCCACACAAGACACGGCATAAACCCCACACAAGGCACGGCATAAACCACACACAAGACACGGCATAAACCCCACACAAGGCATGGCATAAACCACACACAAGACACGGCATAAACCCCACACAAGGCACGGCATAAACCACACACAAGACATGGCATAAACCCCACACAAGACACGGCATAAACCCCACACAAGGCACGGCATAAACCACACACAAGACACGGCATAAACCACACAAGAAACGGCATAAACCCCACTCAAGGCATGGCATAAACCCCACACAAGACACGGCATAAACCCCACACAAGGCACGGCATAAACCACACACAAGACACGGCATAAACCCCACACAAGGCACGGCATAAACCCCACACAAGACGCGGCATAAACCACACACAAGACACGGCATAAACCCCACACAAGGCACGGCATAAACCACACACAAGACACGGCATAAACCCCACACAAGGCACGGCATAAACTCCACACAAGGCACGGCATAAACCACACACAAGACACGGCATAAACCACACACAAGACACGGCATAAACTCCACACAAGGCACGGCATAAACCCCACACAAGGCACGGCATAAACCCCACACAAGACACGGCATAAACCACACACAAGGCATGGCATAAACCACACACAAGACATGGCATAAACCCCACACAAGGCACGGCATAAACCACACACAAGGCACGCCATAAACTCCACATAAGGCACGGCATAAACCGCACACAAGGCACGGCATAAACCCAACACAAGACACGGCATAAACCACACACAAGACACGGCATAAACTCCACACAAGGCACGGCATAAACCCCACACAAGGCACGGCATAAACCCCACACAAGACACGGCATAAACCCCACACAAGACATGGCATAAACCACACACAAGGCACGGCATAAACCCCACACAAGGCACGGCATAAACCCCACACAAGGCACGGCATAAACCCCACACAAGACACGGCATAAACCACACACAAGGCATGGCATAAACCACACACAAGACATGGCATAAACCACACACAAGGCACGGCATAAACCCCACACAAGGCATGGCATAAACCACACACAAGGCACGACATAAACCCCACACAAGACACGGCATAAACCACACACAAGGCATGGCATAAACCACACACAAGACATGGCATAAACCACACGCAAGGCATGGCATAAACCCCACACAAGACACGGCATAAACCACACACAAGACACGGCATAAACCCCACATAAGGCACGGCATAAACCACACACAAGGCACGGCATAAACCACACACAAGGCACGGCATAAACCACACACAAGACATGGCATAAACCCCACACAAGACACGGCATAAACCCCACTCAAGGCATGGCATAAACCACACACAAGACATGGCATAAACTCCACACAAGACACGGCATAAACCCCACACAAGACACGGCATAAACCCCACACAAGGCACGGCATAAACCCCACGCAAGGCATGGCATAAACCCCACACAAGACACGGCATAAACCACACACAAGACATGGCATAAACCACACACAAGGCATGGCATAAACCACACACAAGGCATGGCATAAACCACACACAAGACACGGCATACACCCCACACAAGACACGGCATAAACCCGACAAAAGGCACGGCATAAACCACACACAAGACACGGCATAAACCGTACAAGACACGGCATAAACCCCACTCAAGGCATGGCATAAACCCCACACAAGGCACGGCATAAACCCCACACAAGGCATGGCATAAACCACACACAAGACACGGCATAAACCCCCACACAAGACATGGCATAAACCACACACAAGGCATGGCATAAACCCCACACAAGACATGGAATAAACCCCACACAAGGCACGGCATAAACCCCACTCAAGGCATGGCATAAACCACACACAAGACATGGCATGAACTCCACACAAGACACGGCATAAACCCCACACCAGACACGGCATAAACCCCACACAAGACACGGCATAAACCACACACAAGGCATGGCATAAACCCCACACAAGACACGGCATAAACCACACACAAGACACGGCATAAACTCCACACAAGGCACGGCATAAACCCCACACAAGGCACGGCATAAACCCCACACAAGACACGGCATAAACCGTACAAGACACGGCATAAACCCCACTCAAGGCATGGCATAAGCCCCACACAAGGCACGGCATAAACCCCACACAAGGCATGGCATAAACCACACACAAGACACGGCATAAACCCCCACACAAGACATGGCATAAACCCCACACAAGACATGGCATAAACCCCACACAAGGCATGGCATAAACCACACACAAGACACGGCATAAACCCCACACAAGGCACGGCATAAACCACACACAAGACACGGCATAAACTCCACACAAGACACGGCATAAACGCCACACAAGGCACGGCATAAACTCCACACAAGGCACGGCATTAACCCCACAAAAGGCACGGCATAAATCCCACACAAGGCACGGCATAAACCCCACAAAAGGCACGGCATAAATCCCACACAAGGCACGGCATAAACCACACACAAGACATGGCATAAACCCCACACAAGGCATGGCATAAACCCCACACAAGGCACGGCATAAACCACACAAAAGGCACGGCATAAACCCCAAACAAGACACGGCATAAACCCCACACAAGGCACGGCATAATCCACACACAAGGCACGGCATAAACCACACACAAGACACGGCATATACCACACATGACACGGCATAAACCCCACTCAAGGCATGGCATAAACCCCACACAAGGCACGGCATAAACCACACACAAGACATGGCATAAACCCCACACAAGACACGGCATAAACCCCACACAAGGCACGGCATAAACCACACACAAGACACGGTATAAACCCCACACAAGGCATGGCATAAACCACACACACAAGACACGGCATAAACCCCACACAAGGCACTGCATAAACCACACACAAGACATGGCATAAACGCCACACAAGACACGGCATAAACCCCACACAAGGCACGGCATAAACCACACACAAGACACGGCATAAACCACACAAGACACGGCATAAACCCAACTCAAGGCATGGCATAAACCCCACACAAGACACGACATAAACCCCACACAAGGCACGGCATAAACCACACACAGGACACGGCATAAACCCCACACAAGGCACGGCATAAACCACACACAAGGCATGGCATAAACCCCACACAAGACACGGCATAAACCCCACACAAGGCACGGCATAAACCACACACAAGACACGGCATAAACCGCACAAGACACGGCATAAACCCCACTCAAGGCATGGCATAAACCCCACACAAGGCACGGCATAAACCCCACACAAGGCATGGAATAAACCACACACAACACACGGCATAAACCCCACACAAGGCACGGCATAAACCACACACAAGACATGGCATAAACCCAACACAAGACACGGCATAAATCTCACACAAGGCACGGCATAAACCACACACAAGACACGGCATAAACCCCACACAAGGCACGGCATAAACCACACACAAGACATGGCATAAACCCCACACAAGACACGGCATAAACCCCACACAAGGCACGGCATAAACCACACACAAGACACGGCATAAACACCACACAAGGCACGGCATAAACCCCTCACAAGACACGGCATAAACTCCACAAAAGGCACGGCATAAACCCCACAAAAGGCACGGCATAAACCCCACACAAGGCACGGCATAAACCACATACAAGACACGGCATAAACCCCACACAAGGCACGGCATAAACCCAACACAAGACACGGCATAAACCACACACAAGACACGGCATAAACTCCACACAAGGCACGGCATAAACCCCACACAAGGCACGGCATAAACCACACACAAGACACGGCATAAACCCCACACAAGGCACGGCATAAACCACACACAAGACACGGCATAAACCCCACACAAGGCACGGCATAAACCCCACACAAGAAACGGCATAAACTCCACACAAGGCACGGCATAAACCCCACAAAAGACACGGCTTAAACCCCACACAAGGCACGGCATAAACCACACACAAGACACGGCATAAACCCCACACAAGGCACGGCATAAACCACACACAAGACAAGGCATAAACCCCACACAAGGCACGGTATAAACCACACACAAGACACGGCATAAACCCCACACAAGGCACGGCATAAACTCCACACAAGGCACGGCATAAACCACACACAAGACACGGCATAAACTCCACACAAAGCACGGCATAAACCCCACACAAGGCACGGCATAAACCCCACACAAGACACGGCATAAACCACACACAAGGCATGGCATAAACCACACACAAGACATGACATAAACCCCACACAAGGCACGGCATAAACCACACACAAGGCACGCCATAAACTCCACACAAGGCACGGCATAAACCGCACACAAGGCACGGCATAAACCCAACACAAGACACGGCATAAACCACACACAAGACACGGCATAAACTCCACACAAGGCACGGCATAAACCCCACACAAGGCACGGCATAAACCCCACACAAGACACGGCATTAACCACACACAAGGCATGGCATGAACCACACACAAGACATGGCATAAACCACACACAAGGCACGGCATAAACCCCACACAAGGAACGGCATAAACCACACACAAGGCACGACATAAACCCCACACAAGACAAGGCATAAACCACACACAAGGCATGGCATAAACCACACACAAGACATGGCATAAACCACACGCAAGGCATGGCATAAACCCCACACAAGACACGGCATAAACCACACACAAGACACGGCATAAACCCCACATAAGGCACGGCATAAACCACACACAAGGCACGGCATAAACCACACACAAGTCACGGCATAAACCACACAAGACACGGCATAAACTCCACAAAAGACACGGCATTAACCCAACACAAGGCACGGCATAAACCCCACACAAGGCGCGGCATAAACCACACACAAGACACGGCATAAACCACACACAAGGCATGGCATAAACCACACACAAGACACGGCATAAACCCCACACAAGACACGGCATAAACTCCACACAAGGCACGGCATAAACCCCACAAAAGACACGGCATAAACCCCACACAAGGCACGGCATAAACCCCACACAAGGCACGGCATGAACCCCACACAAGGCACGGCATAAACCACACACAAGACACAGCATAAACCCCACACAAGGCACGGCATATACCACACACAAGACACGGCATAAACCCCACACAAGTCACGGCATAAACTCCACACAAGGCACGGCATAAACCACACACAAGACACGGCATAAACCACACACAAGACACGGCATAAACTCCACACAAGGCACGGCATAAACCCCACACAAGGCACGGCATAAACCCCACGCAAGACACGGCATAAACCACACACAAGGCATGGCATAAACCACACACAAGACATGGCATAAACCCCACACAAGGCACGGCATAAACCACACACAAGGCACGGCATAAACTCCACACAAGGCACGGCATAAACCCCACACAAGGCACGGCATAAACCCCACACAAGACACGGCATAAACCCCACACAAGACACGGCATAAACTCTTCACAAGGCACGGCATAAACCCCACACAAGGCACGACATAAACCCCACACAAGGCACGGCATAAACCCCACACAAGACATGGCATAAACCCCACACAAGGCACGGCATAAACCACACACAAGGCACGCCATAAACTCCACACAAGACACGGCATAAACCCCACACAAGACACGGCATAAACCCCACACAAGGCACGGCATAAACCCCACACAAGACACGGCATAAACCACACACAAGACACGGCATAAACTCCACACAAGGCACGGCATAAACCCCACACAAGGCACGGCAAAAACCCCACACAAGACACGGCATAAACCACACACAAGCCACGGCAAAAACTCCAAACAAGGCACGGCATAAACCCCACACAAGGCACGGCATAAACCCCACACAAGACACGGCATAAACAACACACAAGGCATGGCATAAACCACACACAAGACATGGCGTAAACCACATACAAGGCACGGCATAAACCCCACACAAGGCACGGCATAAACCACACACAAGGCACGACATAAACCCCACACAAGACACGGCATAAACCACACACAAGGCATGGCATAAACCACACACAAGACATGGCATAAACCACACACAAGACATGGAATAAACTCCACACAAGACACGGCATAAACCCCACACAAGACACGGCATAAACCCCACACAAGGCACGGCATAAACCCCACACAAGGCACAGCATAAACCCCACACAAGACACGGCATAAACTCCACACAAGGCACGGCATAAACCCCACAAAAGACACGGCATAAACCCCACACAAGGCACGGCATAAACCACACACAAGACACGGCGTAAACCCCACACAAGACCCGGCATAAACCACACAAGACACGGCATAAACTCCACACAAGACACGGCATAAACCACACAAGACACGGCATAAACTCCACACAAGGCACGGCATAAACCACACACAAGACACGGCATAAACCCCACACAAGGCACGGCATAAACCACACAAAAGACATGGCATAAACCCCACAAGACACGGCATAAACCCCACACAAGACACGGCATAAACCCCACACAAGGCACGGCATAAACCACACAAGACACGGCATAAACTCCACACAAGACACGGCATAAACCACACAAGACACGACATAAACCCCACACAAGACACGGCATAAACCCCACACAAGACATGGCATAAACCCCACACAAGGCATGGCATAAACCACACACAAGACACGGCATAAACCCCACACAAGGCACGGCATAAACCACACACAAGACACGGCATAAACTCCACACAAGACACGGCATAAACCCCACACAAGGCACGGCATAAACTCCACACAAGGCACGGCATAAACCCCACAAAAGTCACGGCATAAATCCCACACAAGGCACGGCATAAACCCCACAAAAGGCACGGCATAAATCCCACACAAGGCATGGCATAAACCACACACAAGACATGGCATAAACCCCACACAAGGCATGGAATAAACCCCACACAAGGCACGGCATAAACCACACAAAAGACACGGCATAAACCCCAAACAAGACACGGCATAAACCCCACACAAGACACGGCATAAACCACACACAAGGCACGGCATAAACCACACACAAGACACGGCATAAACCACACAAGACACGGCATAAACCCCACTCAAGGCATGGCATAAACCCCACACAAGGCACGGCATAAACCCCACACAAGGCATGGCATAAACCACACACAAGACACGGCATAAACCCCACACAAGGCACGGCATAAACCACACACAAGACATGGCATAAACCCCACACAAGACACGGCATAAACCCCACACAAGGCACGGCATAAACCACACACAAGACACGGCATAAACCCCACACAAGGCATGGCATAAACCACACACAAGACACGGCATAAACCCCACACAAGGCACGGCATAAACCACACACAAGACATGGCATAAACCCCACACAAGACACGGCATAAACCCCACACAAGGCACGGCATAAACCACACACAAGACACGGCATAAACCACACAAGAAACGGCATAAACCCCACTCAAGGCATGGCATAAACCCCACACAAGACACGGCATAAATCCCTAACAAGGCACGGCATAAACCACACATAAGACATGGCATAAACCCCACACAAGACACGGCATAAACCCCACACAAGGCACGGCATAAACCACACACAAGACACGGCATAAACCCCACACAAGGCACGGCATAAACCCCACACAAGACACGGCATAAACTCCACACAAGGCACGGCATAAACCCCACAAAAGACACGGCATAAACCCCACACAAGGCACGGCATAAACCACATACAAGACACGGCTTAAACCCCACACAAGGCACGGCATAAACCCAACACAAGACACGGCATAAACCACACACAAGACATGGCATAAACCCAACACAAAACACGGCATAAATCCCACACAAGGCACGGCATAAACCACACACAAGACACGGCATAAACACCACACAAGGCACGGCATAAACCACACACAAGACATGGCATAAACCCCACACAAGACACGGCATAAACCCCACACAAGGCACGGCATAAACCACACACAAGACACGGCATAAACCCCACACAAGGCACGGCATAAACCCCACACAAGACACGGCATAAACTCCACACAAGGCACGGCATAAACCCCACAAAAGACACGGCATAAACCCCACACAAGGCACGGCATAAACCACATACAAGACACGGCTTAAACCCGACACAAGGCACGGCATAAACCCCACACAAGACGCGGCATAAACCACACACAAGACACGGCATAAACCCCACACAAGGCACGGCATAAACCACACACAAGACACGGCATAAACCCCACACAAGGCACGGCATAAACTCCACACAAGGAACGGCATAAACCACACACAAGACACGGCATAAACCACACACAAGACACGGCATAAACTCCACACAAGGCACGGCATAAACCACATACAAGACACGGCTTAAACCCCACACAAGGCACGGCATAAACCCAACACAAGACACGGCATAAACCACACACAAGACATGGCATAAACCCAACACAAAACACGGCATAAACCACACACAAGACACGGCATAAACCCCACACAAGGCACGGCATAAACCACATACAAGACACGGCAAAAACCCCACACAAGGCACGGCATAAACCACACACAAGACACGGCATAAACTCCACACAAGACACGGCATAAACCCCACACAAGGCACGGCATAAACTCCACACAAGGCACGGCATAAACCCCACAAAAGTCACGGCATAAATCCCACACAAGGCACGGCATAAACCCCACAAAAGGCACGGCATAAATCCCACACAAGGCACGGCATAAACCACACACAAGACATGGCATAAACCCCACACAAGGCATGGAATAAACCCCACACAAGGCACGGCATAAACCACACAAAAGACACGGCATAAACCCCAAACAAGACACGGCATAAACCCCACACAAGACACGGCATAAACCACACACAAGGCACGGCATAAACCACACACAAGACACGGCATAAACCACACAAGACACGGCATAAACCCCACTCAAGGCATGGCATAAACCCCACACAAGGCACGGCATAAACTCCACACAAGGCATGGCATAAACCACACACAAGACACGGCATAAACCCCACACAAGGCACGTCATAAACCACACACAAGACATGGCATAAACCCCACACAAGACACGGCATAAACCCCACACAAGGCACGGCATAAACCACACACAAGACACGGCATAAACCCCACACAAGGCATGGCATAAACCACACACAAGACACGGCATAAACCCCACACAAGGCACGGCATAAACCACACACAAGACATGGCATAAACCCCACACAAGACACGGCATAAACCCCACACAAGGCACGGCATAAACCACACACAAGACACGGCATAAACCACACAAGAAACGGCATAAACCCCACTCAAGGCATGGCATAAACCCCACACAAGACACGGCATAAACCCCACACAAGGCACGGCATAAACCACACACAAGACACGGCATAAACCCCACACAAGGCACGGCATAAACCCCACACAAGACGCGGCATAAACCACACACAAGACACGGCATAAACCCCACACAAGGCACGGCATAAACCACACACAAGACACGGCATAAACCCCACACAAGGCACGGCATAAACTCCACACAAGGCACGGCATAAACCACACACAAGACACGGCATAAACCACACACAAGACACGGCATAAACTCCACACAAGGCACGGCATAAACCCCACACAAGGCACGGCATAAACCCCACACAAGACACGGCATAAACCCCACACAAGGCACGGCATAAACCACACACAAGACATGGCATAAACCCAACACAAGACACGGCATAAATCCCACACAAGGCACGGCATAAACCACACACAAGACACGGCATAAACCCCACACAAGGCACGGCATAAACCACACATAAGACATGGCATAAACCCCACACAAGACACGGCATAAACCCCACACAAGGCACGGCATAAACCACACACAAGACACGGCATAAACCCCACACAAGGCACGGCATAAACCCCACACAAGACACGGCATAAACTCCACACAAGGCACGGCATAAACCCCACAAAAGACACGGCATAAACCCCACACAAGGCACGGCATAAACCACATACAAGACACGGCTTAAACCCCACACAAGGCACGGCATAAACCCAACACAAGACACGGCATAAACCACACACAAGACATGGCATAAACCCAACACAAAACACGGCATAAATCCCACACAAGGCACGGCATAAACCACACACAAGACACGGCATAAACACCACACAAGGCACGGCATAAACCACACACAAGACATGGCATAAACCCCACACAAGACACGGCATAAACCCCACACAAGGCACGGCATAAACCACACACAAGACACGGCATAAACCCCACACAAGGCACGGCATAAACCCCACACAAGACACGGCATAAACTCCACACAAGGCACGGCATAAACCCCACAAAAGACACGGCATAAACCCCACACAAGGCACGGCATAAACCACATACAAGACACGGCTTAAACCCCACACAAGGCACGGCATAAACCCCACACAAGACGCGGCATAAACCACACACAAGACACGGCATAAACCCCACACAAGGCACGGCATAAACCACACACAAGACACGGCATAAACCCCACACAAGGCACGGCATAAACTCCACACAAGGAACGGCATAAACCACACACAAGACACGGCATAAACCACACACAAGACACGGCATAAACTCCACACAAGGCACGGCATAAACCACATACAAGACACGGCTTAAACCCCACACAAGGCACGGCATAAACCCAACACAAGACACGGCATAAACCACACACAAGACATGGCATAAACCCAACACAAAACACGGCATAAACCACACACAAGACACGGCATAAACCCCACACAAGGCACGGCATAAACCACATACAAGACACGGCAAAAACCCCACACAAGGCACGGCATAAACCACACACAAGACACGGCATAAACTCCACACAAGACACGGCATAAACCCCACACAAGGCACGGCATAAACTCCACACAAGGCACGGCATAAACCCCACAAAAGTCACGGCATAAATCCCACACAAGGCACGGCATAAACCCCACAAAAGGCACGGCATAAATCCCACACAAGGCACGGCATAAACCACACACAAGACATGGCATAAACCCCACACAAGGCATGGAATAAACCCCACACAAGGCACGGCATAAACCACACAAAAGACACGGCATAAACCCCAAACAAGACACGGCATAAACCCCACACAAGACACGGCATAAACCACACACAAGGCACGGCATAAACCACACACAAGACACGGCATAAACCACACAAGACACGGCATAAACCCCACTCAAGGCATGGCATAAACCCCACACAAGGCACGGCATAAACCCCACACAAGGCATGGCATAAACCACACACAAGACACGGCATAAACCCCACACAAGGCACGTCATAAACCACACACAAGACATGGCATAAACCCCACACAAGACACGGCATAAACCCCACACAAGGCACGGCATAAACCACACACAAGACACGGCATAAACCCCACACAAGGCATGGCATAAACCACACACAAGACACGGCATAAACCCCACACAAGGCACGGCATAAACCACACACAAGACATGGCATAAACCCCACACAAGACACGGCATAAACCCCACACAAGGCACGGCATAAACCACACACAAGACACGGCATAAACCACACAAGAAACGGCATAAACCCCACTCAAGGCATGGCATAAACCCCACACAAGACACGGCATAAACCCCACACAAGGCACGGCATAAACCACACACAAGACACGGCATAAACCCCACACAAGGCACGGCATAAACCCCACACAAGACGCGGCATAAACCACACACAAGACACGGCATAAACCCCACACAAGGCACGGCATAAACCACACACAAGACACGGCATAAACCCCACACAAGGCACGGCATAAACTCCACACAAGGCACGGCATAAACCACACACAAGACACGGCATAAACCACACACAAGACACGGCATAAACTCCACACAAGGCACGGCATAAACCCCACACAAGGCACGGCATAAACCCCACACAAGACACGGCATAAACCACACACAAGGCATGGCATAAACCACACACAAGACATGGCATAAACCCCACACAAGGCACGGCATAAACCACACACAAGGCACGCCATAAACTCCACATAAGGCACGGCATAAACCGCACACAAGGCACGGCATAAACCCAACACAAGACACGGCATAAACCACACACAAGACACGGCATAAACTCCACACAAGGCACGGCATAAACCCCACACAAGGCACGGCATAAACCCCACACAAGACACGGCATAAACCCCACACAAGACATGGCATAAACCACACACAAGGCACGGCATAAACCCCACACAAGGCACGGCATAAACCCCACACAAGGCACGGCATAAACCCCACACAAGACACGGCATAAACCACACACAAGGCATGGCATAAACCACACACAAGACATGGCATAAACCACACACAAGGCACGGCATAAACCCCACACAAGGCATGGCATAAACCACACACAAGGCACGACATAAACCCCACACAAGACACGGCATAAACCACACACAAGGCATGGCATAAACCACACACAAGACATGGCATAAACCACACGCAAGGCATGGCATAAACCCCACACAAGACACGGCATAAACCACACACAAGACACGGCATAAACCCCACATAAGGCACGGCATAAACCACACACAAGGCACGGCATAAACCACACACAAGGCACGGCATAAACCACACACAAGACATGGCATAAACCCCACACAAGACACGGCATAAACCCCACTCAAGGCATGGCATAAACCACACACAAGACATGGCATAAACTCCACACAAGACACGGCATAAACCCCACACAAGACACGGCATAAACCCCACACAAGGCACGGCATAAACCCCACGCAAGGCATGGCATAAACCCCACACAAGACACGGCATAAACCACACACAAGACATGGCATAAACCACACACAAGGCATGGCATAAACCACACACAAGGCATGGCATAAACCACACACAAGACACGGCATATACCCCACACAAGACACGGCATAAACCCCTCAAAATTCACGGCATAAACCACACACAAGACACGGCATAAACCGTACAAGACACGGCATAAACCCCACTCAAGGCATGGCATAAACCCCACACAAGGCACGGCATAAACCCCACACAAGGCATGGCATAAACCACACACAAGACACGGCATAAACCCCCACACAAAACATGGCATAAACCACACACAAGGCATGGCATAAACCCCACACAAGACATGGCATAAACCCCACACAAGGCACGGCATAAACCCCACTCAAGGCATGGCATAAACCACACACAAGACATGGCATGAACTCCACACAAGACACGGCATAAACCCCACACCAGACACGGCATAAACCCCACACAAAACACGGCATAAACCACACACAAGGCATGGCATAAACCCCACACAAGACACGGCATAAACCACACACAAGACACGGCATAAACTCCACACAAGGCACGGCATAAACCCCACACAAGGCACGGCATAAACCCCACACAAGACACGGCATAAACCGTACAAGACACGGCATAAACCCCACTCAAGGCATGGCATAAACCCCACACAAGGCACGGCATAAACCCCACACAAGGCATGGCATAAACCACACACAAGACACGGCATAAACCCCCACACAAGACAAGGCATAAACCCCACACAAGACATGGCATAAACCCCACACAAGGCATGGCATAAACCACACACAAGACACGGCATAAACCCCACACAAGGCACGGCATAAACCACACACAAGACACGGCATAAACTCCACACAAGACACGGCATAAACCCCACACAAGGCACGGCATAAACTCCACACAAGGCACGGCATTAACCCCACAAAAGGCACGGCATCAATCCCACACAAGGCAGGGCATAAACCCCACAAAAGGCACGGCATAAATCCCACACAAGGCACGGCATAAACCACACACAAGACATGGCATAAACCCCACACAAGGCATGGCATAAACCCCACACAAGGCACGGCATAAACCACACAAAAGACACGGCATAAACCCCAAACAAGACACGGCATTAACCCCACACAAGACACGGCATAATCCACACACAAGGCACGGCATAAACCACACACAAGACACGGCATATACCACACAAGACACGGCATAAACCCCACTCAAGGCATGGCATAAACCCCACACAAGGCACGGCATAAACCACACACAAGACATGGCATAAACCCCACACAAGACACGGCATAAACCCCACACAAGGCACGGCATAAACCACACACAAGACACGGTATAAACCCCACACAAGGCATGGCATAAACCACACACAAGACACGGCATAAACCCCACACAAGGCACGGCATAAACCACACACAAGACATGGCATAAACCCCACACAAGACACGGCATAAACCCCACACAAGGCACGGCATAAACCACACACAAGACACGGCATAAACCACACAAGACACGGCATAAACCCAACTCAAGGCATGGCATAAACCCCACACAAGACACGACATAAACCCCACAAAAGGCACGGCATAAACCACACACAGGACACGGCATAAACCCCACACAAGGCACGGCATAAACCACACACAAGGCATGGCATAAACCCCAAACAAGACACGGCATAAACCCCACACAAGGCACGGCATAAACCACACACAAGACACGGCATAAACCGCACAAAACACGGCATAAACCCCACTCAAGGCATGGCATAAACCCCACACAAGGCACGGCATAAACCCCACACAAGGCATGGAATAAACCACACACAACATACGGCATAAACCCCACACAAGGCACGGCATAAACCACACACAAGACATGGCATAAACCCAACACAAGACACGGCATAAATCTCACACAAGGCACGGCATGAACCACACACAAGACACGGCATAAACCCCACACAAGGCACGGCATAAACCACACACAAGACATGGCATAAACCCCACACGAGACACGGCATAAACCCCACACAAGGCACGGCATAAACCACACACAAGACACGGCATAAACCCCACACAAGGCACGGCATAAACCCCTCACAAGACACGGCATAAACTCCACACAAGGCACGGCATAAACCCCACAAAAGACACGGCATAAACCCCACACAAGGCACGGCATAAACCACATACAAGACACGGCATAAACCCCACACAAGGCACGGCATAAACCCAACACAAGACACGGCATAAACCACACACAAGACACGGCATAAACTCCACACAAGGCTCGGCATAAACCCCACACAAGGCACGGCATAAACCACACACAAGACACGGCATAAACCCCACACAAGGCACGGCATAAACCACACACAAGACACGGCATAAACCCCACACAAGGCACGGCATAAACCCCACACAAGAAACGGCATAAACTCCACACAAGGCACGGCATAAACCCCACAAAAGACACGGCTTAAACCCCACACAAGGCACGGCATAAACCACACACAAGACACGGCATAAACCCCACACAAGGCACGGCATAAACCACACACAAGACAAGGCATAAACCCCACACAAGGCACGGTATAAACTACACACAAGACACGGCATAAACCCCACACAAGGCACGGCATAAACTCCACACAAGGCACGGCATAAACCACACACAAGACACGGCATAAACTCTACACAAGGCACGGCATAAACCCCACACAAGGCACGGCATAAACCCCACACAAGACACGGCATAAACCACACACAAGGCATGGCATAAACCACACACAAGACATGGCATAAACCCCACACAAGGCACGGCATAAACCACACACAAGGCACGCCATAAACTCCACACAAGGCACGGCATAAACCGCACACAAGGCACGGCATAAACCCAACACAAGACACGGCATAAACCACACACAAGACACGGCATAAACTCCACACAAGGCACGGCATAAACCCCACACAAGGCACGGCATAAACCCCACACAAGACACGGCATTAACCACACACAAGGCATGGCATAAACCACACACAAGACATGGCATAAACCACACACAAGGCACGGCATAAACCCCACACAAGGAACGGCATAAACCACACACAAGGCACGACATAAACCCCACACAAGACAAGGCATAAACCACACACAAGGCATGGCATAAACCACACACAAGACATGGCATAAACCACACGCAAGGCATGGCATAAACCCCACACAAGACACGGCATAAACCACACACAAGACACGGCATAAACCCCACATAAGGCACGGCATAAACCACACACAAGGCACGGCATAAACCACACACAAGTCACGGCATAAACCACACAAGACACGGCATAAACTCCACACAAGACACGGCATTAACCCAACACAAGGCACGGCATAAACCCCACACAAGGCGCGGCATAAACCACACACAAGACACGGCATAAACCACACACAAGACATGGCATAAACCACACACAAGACACGGCATAAACCCCACACAAGACACGGCATAAACTCCACACAAGGCACGGCATAAACCCCACAAAAGACACGGCATAAACCCCACACAAGGCACGGCATAAACCCCACACAAGGCACGGCATGAACCCCACACAAGGCACGGCATAAACCACACACAAGACACGGCATAAACCCCACACAAGGCACGGCATAAACCACACACAAGACACGGCATAAACCCCACACAAGTCACGGCATAAACTCCACACAAGGCACGGCATAAACCACACACAAGACACGGCATAAACCACACACAAGACACGGCATAAACTCCACACAAGGCACGGCATAAACCCCACACAAGGCACGGCATAAACCCCACGCAAGACACGGCATAAACCACACACAAGGCATGGCATAAACCACACACAAGACATGGCATAAACCCCACACAAGGCACGGCATAAACCACACACAAGGCACGGCATAAACTCCACACAAGGCACGGCATAAACCCCACACAAGGCACGGCATAAACCCCACACAAGACACGGCATAAACCCCACACAAGACACGGCATAAACTCCACACAAGGCACGGCATAAACCCCACACAAGGCACGGCATAAACCCCACACAAGACACGGCATAAACTCCACACAAGGCACGGCATAAACCCCACACAAGACATGGCATAAACCCCACACAAGGCACGGCATACACCACACACAAGGCACGCCATAAACTCCACACAAGACACGGCATAAACCCCACACAAGACACGGCATAAACCCCACACAAGGCACGGCATAAACCCCACACAAGACACGGCATAAACCACACACAAGTCACGGCATAAACTCCACACAAGGCACGGCATAAACCCCACACAAGGCACGGCATAAACCCCACACAAGACACGGCATAAACCACACACAAGCCACGGCAAAAACTCCAAACAAGGCACGGCATAAACCCCACACAAGGCACGGCATAAACCCCGCACAAGACACGGCATAAACAACACACAAGGCATGGCATAAACCACACACAAGACATGGCGTAAACCACACACAAGGCACGGCATAAACCCCACACAAGGCACGGCATAAACCACACACAAGGCACGACATAAACCCCACACAAGACACGGCATAAACCACACACAAGGCATGGCATAAACCACACACAAGACATGGCATAAACCACACACAAGACATGGCATAAACTCCACACAAGACACGGCATAAACCCCACACAAGACACGGCATAAACCCCACACAAGGCACGGCATAAACCCCACACAAGGCACAGCATAATCCCCACACAAGACACGGCATAAACTCCACACAAGGCACGGCATAAACCCCACAAAAGACACGGCATAAACCCCACACAAGGCACGGCATAAACCACACACAAGACACGGCGTAAACCCCACACAAGACCCGGCATAAACCACACAAGACACGGCATAAACTCCACACAAGACACGGCATAAACCACACAAGACACGGCATAAACTCCACACAAGGCACGGCATAAACCACACACAAGACACGGCATAAACCCCACACAAGGCACGGCATAAACCACACAAAAGACATGGCATAAACCCCACAAGACACGGCATAAACCCCACACAAGACACGGCATAAACCCCACACAAGGCACGGCATAAACCACACAAGGCACGGCATAAACTCCACACAAGACACGGCATAAACCACACAAGACACGACATAAACCCCACACAAGACACGGCATAAACCCCACACAAGACATGGCATAAACCCCACACAAGGCATGGCATAAACCACACACAAGACACGGCATAAACCCCACACAAGGCACGGCATAAACCACACACAAGACACGGCATAAACTCCACACAAGACACGGCATAAACCCCACACAAGGCACGGCATAAACTCCACACAAGGCACGGCATAAACCCCACAATAGTCACGGCATAAATCCCACACAAGGCACGGCATAAACCCCACAAAAGGCACGGCATAAATCCCACACAAGGCACGGCATAAACCACACACAAGACATGGCATAAACCCCACACAAGGCATGGAATAAACCCCACACAAGGCACGGCATAAACCACACAAATGACACGGCATAAACCCCAAACAAGACACGGCATAAACCCCACACAAGACACGGCATAAACCACACACAAGGCACGGCATAAACCACACACAAGACACGGCATAAACCACACAAGACACGGCATAAACCCCACTCAAGGCATGGCATAAACCCCACACAAGGCACGGCATAAACCCCACACAAGGCATGGCATAAACCACACACAAGACACGGCATAAACCCCACACAAGGCACGGCATAAACCACACACAAGACATGGCATAAACCCCACACAAGACACGGCATAAACCCCACACAAGGCACGGCATAAACCACACACAAGACACGGCATAAACCCCACACAAGACATGGCATAAACCACACACAAGACACGGCATAAACCCCACACAAGGCACGGCATAAACCACACACAAGACATGGCATAAACCCCACACAAGACACGGCATAAACCCCACACAAGGAACGGCATAAACCACACACAAGACACGGCATAAACCACACAAGAAACGGCATAAACCCCACTCAAGGCATGGCATAAACCCCACACAAGACACGGCATAAACCCCACACAAGGCACGGCATAAACCACACACAAGACACGGCATAAACCCCTCACAAGGCACGGCATAAACCACACACAAGGCATGGCATAAACCCCACACAAGACACGGCATAAACCCCACACAAGGCACGGCATAAACCACACACAAGACACGGCATAAACCGCACAAGACACGGCATAAACCCCACTCAAGGCATGGCATAAACCCCACACAAGGCACGGCATAAACCCCACACAAGGCATGGCATAAACCACACACAAGACACGGCATAAACCCCACACAAGGCACGGCATAAACCCCACACAAGACACGGCATAAACTCCACACAAGGCACGGCATAAACCCCACAAAAGACACGGCATAAACCCCACACAAGGCACGGCATAAACCACATACAAGACACGGCTTAAACCCCACACAAGGCACGGCATAAACCCCACACAAGACGCGGCATAAACCACACACAAGACACGGCATAAACCCCACACAAGGCACGGCATAAACCACACACAAGACACGGCATAAACCCCACAAAAGGCACGGCATAAACTCCACACAAGGCACGGTATAAACCACACACAAGACACGGCATAAACCACACACAAGACACGGCATAAACTCCACACAAGGCACGGCATAAACCCCACACAAGGCACGGCATAAACCCAACACAAGATACGGCATAAACCACACACAAGGCATGGCATAAACCCAACACAAAACACGGCATAAATCCCACACAAGGCACGGCATAAACCACACACAAGACACGGCATAAACACCACACAAGGCACGGCATAAACCACACACAAGACATGGCATAAACCCCACACAAGACACGGCATAAACCCCACACAAGGCACGGCATAAACCACACACAAGACACGGCATAAACCCCACACAAGGCACGGCATAAACCCCACACAAGACACGGCATAAACTCCACACAAGGCACGGCATAAACCCCACAAAAGACACGGCATAAACCCCACACAAGGCACGGCATAAACCACATACAAGACACGTCTTAAACCCCACACAAGGCACGGCATAAACCCCACACAAGACGCGGCATAAACCACACACAAGACACGGCATAAACCCCACAAAGGCACGGCATAAACCACACACAAGACACGGCATAAACCCCACACAAGGCACGGCATAAACTCCACACAAGGCACGGCATAAACCACACACAAGACACGGCATAAACCACACACAAGACACGGCATAAACTCCACGCAAGGCACGGCATAAACCCCACACAAGGCACGGCATAAACCACACACAAGACACGGCATAAACCACACACAAGGCATGGCATAAACCACACACAAGACATGGCATAAACCCCACACAAGGCACGGCATAAACCACACACAAAGCACGCCATAAACTCCACATAAGGCACGACATAAACCGCACACAAGGCACGGCATAAACCCAACACAAGACACGGCATAAACCACACACAAGACACGGCATAAACTCCACACCAGGCACGGCATAAACCCCACACAAGGCACGGCATAAACCCCACACAAGACACGGCATAAACCCCACACAAGACATGGCATAAACCACACACAAGGCACGGCATAAACCCCACACAAGGCACGGCATAAACCACACACAAGACACGGCATAAACCCCACACAAGGCACGGCATAAACCACACACAAGACATGGCATAAACCCAACACAAGACACGGCATAAATCCCACACAAGGCACGGCATAAACCACACACAAGACACGGCATAAACCCCACACAAGGCACGGCATAAACCCCACACAAGACACGGCATAAACTCCACACAAGGCACGGCATAAACCCCACAGAAGACACGGCATAAACCCCACACAAGGCACGGCATAAACCACATACAAGACACGGCTTAAACCCCACACAAGGCACGGCATAAACCCAACACAAGACACGGCATAAACCACACACAAGACATGGCATAAACCCAACACAAAACACGGCATAAATCCCACACAAGGCACGGCATAAACCACACACAAGACACGGCATAAACACCACACAAGGCACGGCATAAACCACACACAAGACATGGCATAAACCCCACACAAGACACGGCATAAACCCCACACAAGGCACGGCATAAACCACACACAAGACACGGCATAAACCCCACACAAGGCACGGCATAAACCCCACACAAGACACGGCATAAACTCCACACAAGGCACGGCATAAACCCCACAAAAGACACGGCATAAACCCCACACAAGGCACGGCATAAACCACATACAAGACACGGCTTAAACCCCACACAAGGCACGGCATAAACCCCACACAAGACGCGGCATAAACCACACACAAGACACGGCATAAACCCCACACAAGGCACGGCATAAACCACACACAAGACACGGCATAAACCCCACACAAGGCACGGCATAAACTCCACACAAGGAACGGCATAAACCACACACAAGACACGGCATAAACCACACACAAGACACGGCATAAACTCCACACAAGGCACGGCATAAACCACATACAAGACACGGCTTAAACCCCACACAAGACACGGCATAAACCCAACACAAGACACGGCATAAACCACACACAAGACATGGCATAAACCCAACACAAAACACGGCATAAACCACACACAAGACACGGCATAAACTCCACACAAGGCACGGCATAAACCACATACAAGACACGGCATAAACCCCACACAAGGCACGGCATAAACCACACACAAGACACGGCATAAACTCCACACAAGACACGGCATAAACCCCACACAAGGCACGGCATAAACTCCACACAAGGCACGGCATAAACCCCACAAAAGTCACGGCATAAATCCCACACAAGGCACGGCATAAACCCCACAAAAGGCACGGCATAAATCCCACACAAGGCACGGCATAAACCACACACAAGACATGGCATAAACCCCACACAAGGCATGGAATAAACCCCACACAAGGCACGGCATAAACCACACAAAAGACACGGCATAAACCCCAAACAAGACACGGCATAAACCCCACACAAGACACGGCATAAACCACACACAAGGCACGGCATAAACCACACACAAGACACGGCATAAACCACACAAGACACGGCATAAACCCCACTCAAGGCATGGCATAAACCCCACACAAGGCACGGCATAAACCCCACACAAGGCATGGCATAAACCACACACAAGACACGGCATAAACCCCACACAAGGCACGGCATAAACCACACAGAAGACATGGCATAAACCCCACACAAGACACGGCATAAACCCCACACAAGGCATGGCATAAACCACACACAAGACACGGCATAAACCCCACACAAGGCACGGCATAAACCACACACAAGACATGGCATAAACCCCACACAAGACACGGCATAAACCCCACACAAGGCACGGCATAAACCACACACAAGACACGGCATAAACCACACAAGAAACGGCATAAACCCCACTCAAGGCATGGCATAAACCCCACACAAGACACGGCATAAACCCCACACAAGGCACGGCATAAACCACACACAAGACACGGCATAAACCCCACACAAGGCACGGCATAAACCACACACAAGGCATGGCATAAACCCCACACAAGACACGGCATAAACCCCACACAAGGCACGGCATAAACCACACACAAGACACGGCATAAACCGCACAAGACACGGCATAAACCCCACTCAAGGCATGGCATAAACCCCACACAAGGCACGGCATAAACCCCACACAAGGCATGGCATAAACCACACACAAGACACGGCATAAACCCCACACAAGGCACGGCATAAACCACACACAAGACATGGCATAAACCCAACACAAGACACGGCATAAATCCCACACAAGGCACGGCATAAACCACACACAAGACACGGCATAAACCCCACACAAGGCACGGCATAAACCACACACAAGACACGGCATAAACCCCACACAAGGCACGGCATAAACCACACACAAGACAAGGCATAAACCCCACACAAGGCACGGTATAAACCACACACAAGACACGGCATAAACCCCACACAAGGCACGGCATAAACTCCACACAAGGCACGGCATAAACCACACACAAGACACGGCATAAACTCCACACAAGGCACGGCATAAACCCCACACAAGGCACGGCATAAACCCCACACAAGACACGGCATAAACCACACACAAGGCATGGCATAAACCACACACAAGACATGGCATAAACCCCACACAAGGCACGGCATAAACCACACACAAGGCACGCCATAAACTCCACACAAGGCACGGCATAAACCGCACACAAGGCACGGCATAAACCCAACACAAGACACGGCATAAACCACACACAAGACACGGCATAAACTCCACACAAGGCACGGCATAAACCCCACACAAGGCACGGCATAAACCCCACTCAAGACACGGCATTAACCACACACAAGGCATGGCATAAACCACACACAAGACATGGCTTAAACCACACACAAGGCACGGCATAAACCCCACACAAGGCACGGCATAAACCACACACAAGGCACGACATAAACCCCACACAAGACAAGGCATAAACCACACACAAGGCATGGCATAAACCACACACAAGACATGGCATAAACCACACGCAAGGCATGGCATAAACCCCACACAAGACACGGCATAAACCACACACAAGACACGGCATAAACCCCACATAAGGCACGGCATAAACCACACACAAGGCACGGCATAAACCACACACAAGTCACGGCATAAACCACACAAGACACGGCATAAACTCCACACAAGACACGGCATTAACCCAACACAAGGCACGGCATAAACCCCACACAAGGCGCGGCATAAACCACACACAAGACACGGCATAAACCACACACAAGGCATGGCATAAACCACACACAAGACACGGCATAAACCCCACACAAGACACGGCATAAACTCCACACAAGGCACGGCATAAACCCCACACAAGTCACGGCATAAACTCCACACAAGGCACGGCATAAACCACACACAAGACACGGCATAAACCACACACAAGACACGGCATAAACTCCACACAAGGCACGGCATAAACCCCACACAAGACACGGCATAAACCGCACAAGACACGGCATAAACCCCACTCAAGGCATGGCATAAACCCCACACAAGACACGGCATAAACCCCACACAAGGCACGGCATAAACCACACACAAGACACGGCATAAACCGCACAAGACACGGCATAAACCCCACTCAAGGCATGGCATAAACCCAACACAAGACACGGCATAAATCCCACACAAGGCACGGCATAAACCACACACAAGACACGGCATAAACCCCACACAAGGCACGGCATAAACCACACACAAGACATGGCATAAACCCCACACAAGACACGGCATAAACCCCACACAAGGCACGGCATAAACCACACACAAGACACGGCATAAACCCCACACAAGGCACGGCATAAACCCCACACAAGACACGGCATAAACTCCACACAAGGCACGGCATAAACCCCACAAAAGACACGGCATAAACCCCACACAAGGCACGGCATAAACCACATACAAGACACGGCTTAAACCCCACACAAGGCACGGCATAAACCCAACACAAGACACGGCATAAACCACACAAAAGACACGGCTTAAACCCGACACAAAACACGGCATAAATCCCACACAAGGCACGGCATAAACCACACACCAGACACGGCATAAACACAGCACAAGGCACGGCATAAACCACACACAAGACATGGCATAAACCCCACACAAGACACGGCATAAACCCCACACAAGGCACGGCATAAACCACACACAAGACACGGCATAAACCCCACACAAGGCACGGCATAAACCCCACACAAGACACGGCATAAACTCCACACAAGGCACGGCATAAACCCCACAAAAGACACGGCATAAACCCCACACAAGGCACGGCATAAACCACATACAAGACACGGCTTAAACCCCACACAAGGCACGGCATAAACCCCACACAAGACGCGGCATAAACCACACACAAGACACGGCATAAACCCCACACAAGGCACGGCATAAACCACACACAAGACACGGCATAAACCCCACAAAAGGCACGGCATAAACTCCACACAAGGCACGGTATAAACCACACACAAGACACGGCATAAACCACACACAAGACACGGCATAAACTCCACACAAGGCACGGCATAAACCCCACACAAGGCACGGCATAAACCCCACACAAGACACGGCATAAACCACACACAAGGCATGGCATAAACCACACACAAGACATGGCATAAACCCCACACAAGGCACGGCATAAACCACACACAAGGCACGCCATAAACTCCACATAAGGCACGACATAAACCGCACACAAGGCACGGCATAAACCCAACACAAGACACGGCATAAACCACACACAAGACACGGCATAAACTCCACACAAGGCACGGCATAAACCCCACACAAGGCACGGCATAAACCCCACACAAGACACGGCATAAACCCCACACAAGACATGGCATAAACCACACACAAGGCACGGCATAAACCCCACACAAGGCACGGCATAAACCCCACACAAGGCACGGCATAAACCCCACACAAGACACGGCATAAACCACACACAAGGCATGGCATAAACCACACACAAGACATGGCATAAACCACACACAAGGCACGGCATAAACCCCACACAAGGCATGGCATAAACCACACACTAGGCACGACATAAACCCCACACAAGACACGGCATAAACCACACACAAGGCATGGCATAAACCACACACAAGACATGGCATAAACCACACGCAAGGCATGGCATAAACCCCACACAAGACACGGCATATACCACTCACAAGACACGGCATAAACCCCACATAAGGCACGGCATAAACCACACACAAGGCACGGCATAAACCACACACAAGGCACGGCATAAACCACACACAAGACATGGCATAAACCCCACACAAGACACGGCATAAACCCCACTCAAGGCATGGCATAAACCACACACAAGACATGGCATAAACTCCACACAAGACACGGCATAAACCCCACACAAGACACGGCATAAACCCCACACAAGGCACGGCATAAACCCCACGCAAGGCATGGCATAAACCCCACACAAGACACGGCATAAACCACACACAAGACATGGCATAAACCACACACAAGGCATGGCATAAACCACACACAAGGCATGGCATAAACCACACACAAGACACGGCATATACCCCACACAAGACACGGCATAAACCCCACAAAAGGCACGGCATAAACCACACACAAGACACGGCATAAACCGTACAAGACACGGCATAAACCCCACTCAAGGCATGGCATAAACCCCACACAAGGCACGGCATAAACCCCACACAAGGCATGGCATAAACCACACACAAGACACGGCATAAACCCCCACACAAGACATGGCATAAACCACACACAAGACATGGCATAAACCCCACACAAGACATGGCATAAACCCCACACAAGGCACGGCATAAACCCCACTCAAGGCATGGCATAAACCACACACAAGACATGGCATGAACTCCACACAAGACACGGCATAAACCCCACACCAGACACGGCATAAACCCCACACAAGACACGGCATAAACCACACACAAGGCATGGCATGAACCCCACACAAGACACGGCATAAACCACACACAAGACACGGCATAAACTCCACACAAGGCACGGCATAAACCCCACACAAGGCACGGCATAAACCCCACACAAGACACGGCATAAACCACACACAAGGCATGGCATAAACCACACACAAGACATGGCATAAACCCCACACAAGGCACGGCATAAACCACACACAAGGCACGCCATAAACTCCACACAAGGCACGGCATAAACCGCACACTAGGCACGGCATAAACCCAACACAAGACACGGCATAAACCACACACAAGACACGGCATAAACTCCACACAAGGCACGGCATAAACCCCACACAAGGCACGGCATAAACCCCACACAAGACACGACATAAACCACACACAAGGCATGGCATAAACCACACACAAGACATGGCATAAACCACACACAAGGCACGGCATAAACCCCACACAAGGCACGGCATAAACCACACACAAGGCACGACATAAACCCCACACAAGACACGGCATAAACCACACACAAGGCATGGCATAAACCACACACAAGACATGGCATAAACCAACGCAAGGCATGGCATAAACCCCACACAAGACACGGCATAAACCACACACAAGACACGGCATAAACCCCACATAAGGCACGGCATAAACCACACACAAGGCACGGCATAAACCACACACAAGGCACGGCATAAACCACACACAAGACATGGCATAAACCCCACACAAGACACGGCATAAACCCCACTCAAGGCATGGCATAAACCACACACAAGACATGGCATAAACTCCACACAAGACACGGCATAAACTCCACACAAGACACGGCATAAACCCCACACAAGGCACGGCATAAACCCCACGCAAGGCATGGCATAAACCCCACACAAGACACGGCATAAACCACACACAAGACATGGCATAAACCACACACAAGGCATGGCATAAACCACACACAAGGCATGGCATAAACCACACACAAGACACGGCATAAACCCCACACAAGACACGGCATAAACCCCACAAAAGGCACGGCATAAACCACACACAAGACACGGCATAAACTGCACAAGACACGGCATAAACCCCACTCAAGGCATGGCATAAACCCCACACAAGGCACGGCATAAACCCCACACAAGGCATGGCATAAACCACACACAAGACACGGCATAAACCCCCACACAAGACATGGCATAAACCACACACAAGGCATGGCATAAACCCCACACAAGACATGGCATAAACCCCACACAAGGCACGGCATAAACCCCACTCAAGGCATGGCATAAACCACACACAAGACATGGCATAAACTCCACACAAAACACGGCATAAACCCCACACAAGACACGGCATAAACCCCACACAAGGCACGGCATAAACCCCACACAAGGCACGGCATAAACCCCACACAAGGCACGGCATAAACCACACACAAGACACGGCATAAACCCCACACAAGGCACGGCATAAACCACACACAAGACACGGCATAAACCCCACACAAGGCACGGCATAAACTCCACACAAGGCACGGCATAAACCACACACAAGACACGGCATAAACCACACACAAGACACGACATAAACTCCACACAAGGCACGGCATAAACCCCACACAAGGCACGGCATAAACCCCACGCAAGACACGGCATAAACCACACACAAGGCATGGCATAAACCACACACAAGACATGGCATAAACCCCACACAAGGCACGGCATAAACCACACACAAGGCACGGCATAAACCACACACAAGGCACGGCATAAACCACACACAAGACATGGCATAAACCACACACAAGGCACGGCATAAACCACACACAAGACACGGCATAAAACCCACACATGACACGGCTTAAATCACACACAAGACACGGCATAAACCCCACTCAAGGCACGGCATAAACCCCACACAAGGCATGGCATAAACCACACACAAGACACGGCATAAAACCCACACATGACACGGCTTAAATCACACACAAGACACGGCATAAACTCCACATAAGGCACGGCAGTAATTCCACACAAGACACGGCATAAACCCCACACATGACACTGCATAAACCCCACACAAGACACGGCATAAACCCCACACAAGGCACGGCATAAACTGCACACAAGGCACGGCATAAACTCCACACAAGACACGGCATAAACCCCACACAAGACACGGCATAAACCCCACACAAGACACGGCATAAACCCCACACAAGGCACGGCATAAACCCCACACAAGGCACGGCATAAACCTCACACAAGGCACGGCATAAACCACACACAAGACACGGCATAAACCACACACAAGACACGGCATAAACCCCACACAAGGCACGGCATAAACCACACACAAGACACGGCATAAACCCCACACAAGGCACGGCATAAACCCCACACAAGGCACGGCATAAACCCCACACAAGACACGGCATAAACCCCACACAAGACACGGCATAAACCCCACACAAGACCAGGCATAAACCACACACAAGGCATGGCATAAACCACACACAAGACATGGGGTAAACCACACACAAGGCACGGCATAAACCACACACAAGGCACGGCATAAACCACACACAAGGCACGGCATAAACCACACACAAGGCATGGCATAAACCACACACAAGACATGGCATAAACCACACACAAGGCATGGCATAAACCACACACAAGACATGGCATAAACTCCACACAAGACACGGCATAAACCCCACACAAGACACGGCATAAACCCCACACAAGGCACGGCATAAACCCCACACAAGGCACGGCATAAACCCCACTCAAGACACGGCATAAACTCCACACAAGGCACGGCATAAACCCCACAAAAGACACGGCATAAACCCCACACAAGGCACGGAATAAACCACACACAAGACACGGCGTAAACCCCACACAAGACCCGGCATAAACCACACAAGACACGGCATAAACTCCACACAAGACACGGCATAAACCACACAGGACACGACATAAACTCCACACAAGGCACGGCATAAACCACACACAAGACACGGCATAAACCCCACACAAGGCACGGCATAAACCACACACAAGACATGGCATAAACACCACAAGACACGGCATAAACCCCACACAAGACACGGCATAAACCCCACACAAGGCACGGCATAAACCACACAAGACACTGCATAAACTCCACACAAGACACGGCATAAACCACGCAAGACACGGCATAAACCCCACACAAGACACGGCATAAACCCCACACAAGACATGGCATAAACCCCACACAAGGCATGGCATAACCCACACACAAGACTCGGCATAAACCCCACACAAGGCACGGCATAAACCACACACAAGACACGGCATAAACTCCACACAAGACACGGCATAAACCCCACACAAGGCACGGCATAAACTCCACACAAGGCACGGCATAAACCCCACAAAAGGCACGGCATAAATCCCACACAAGGCACGGCATAAACCCCACAAAAGGCACGGCATAAATCCCACACAAGGCACGGCATAAACCACACACAAGACATGGCATAAACCCCACACAAGGCATGGCATAAACCCCACACAAGTCACGGCATAAACCACACAAAAGACACGGCATAAACCCCAAACAAGACACGGCATAAACCCCACACAAGACACGGCATAAACCACACACAAGGCACGGCATAAACCACACACAAGACACGGCATAAACCACACAAGACACGGCATAAACCCCACTCAAGGCATGGCATAAACCCCACACAAGGCACGGCATAAACCCCACACAAGGCATGGCATAAACCACACACAAGACACGGCATAAACCCCACACAAGGCACGGCATAAACCACACACAAGACATGGCATAAACCCCACACAAGACACGGCATAAACCCCACACAAGGCACGGCATAAACCACACACAAGACACGGCATAAACCCCACACAAGGCATGGCATAAACCACACACAAGACACGGCATAAACCCCACACAAGGAACGGCATAAACCACACACAAGACATGGCATAAACCCCACACAAGACACGGCATAAACCCCACACAAGGCACGGCATAAACCACACACAAGACACGGCATTAACCACACAAGACACGGCATAAACCCCACTCAAGGCATGGTATAAACCCCACACAAGACACGGCATAAACCCCACACAAGGCACGGCATAAACCACACACAAGACACGGCATAAACCCCACACAAGGCACGGCATAAACCACACACAAGGCATGGCATAAACCCCACACAAGACACGGCATAAACCCCACACAAGGCACGGCATAAACCACACACAAGACACGGCATAAACCGCACAAGACACGGCATAAACCCCACCCAAGGCATGGCATAAACCCCACACAAGGCACGGCATAAACCCCACACAAGGCATGGCATAAACCACACACAAGACACGGCATAAACCCCACACAAGGCACGGCATAAACCACAAACAACACATGGCATAAACCCAACACAAGACACGGCATAAATCCCACACAAGGCACGGCATAAACCACACACAAGACACGGCATAAACCCCACACAAGGCACGGCATAAACCACACACAAGACATGGCATAAACGCCACACAAGACACGGCATAAACCCCACACAAGGCACGGCATAAACCACACACAAGACACGGCATAAACCCCACACAAGGCACGGCATAAACCCCACACAAGACACGGCATAAACTCCACACAAGGCACGGCATAAACCCCACAAAAGACACGGCATAAACCCCACACAAGGCACGGCATAAACCACATACAAGACACGGCATAAACCCCACACAAGGCACGGCATAAACCCGACACAAGACACGGCATAAACCACACACCAGACACGGCATAAACTCCACACTAGGGACGGCATAAACCCCACACAAGGCACGGCATAAACCACACACAAGACACGGCATAAACCCACACAAGGCACGGCATAAACCACACACATGACACGGCATAAACCCCACACAAGGCACGGCATAAACCCCACACAAGAAACGGCATAAACTCCACACAAGGCACGGCATAAACCCCACAAAAGACACGGCTTAAACCCCACACAAGGCACGGCATAAAACACACACAAGACACGGCATAAACCCCACACAAGGCACGGCATAAACCCCACACAAGGCACGGCATAAACCACACACAAGACACGGCATAAACCCCACACAAGGCACGGCATAAACCACACACAAGACACGGCATAAACCCCACACAAGGCACGGCATAAACTCCACACAAGGCACGGCATAAACCACACACAAGACACGGCATAAACCACACACAAGACACGGCATAAACTCCACACAAGGCACGGCATAAACCCCACACAAGGCACGGCATAAACCCCACACTAGACACGGCATAAACCACACACAAGGCATGGCATAAACCACACACAAGACATGGCATAAACCCCACACAAGGCACGGCATAAACCCCACACAAGACATGGCATAAACCACACACAAGGCACGGCATAAACTCCACACAAGGCATGGCATAAACCGCACACAAGGCACGCCATAAACTCCACACAAGGCACGGCATAAACCCCACACAAGGCACGGCATAAAACGCACACAAGGCACGGCATAAACCCAACACAAGACACGGCATAAGCCACACACAAGACACGGCATAAACTCCACACAAGGCACGGCATAAACCCCACACAAGGCACGGCATAAACCCCACACAAGACACGGCATAAACCACACACAAGGCATGGCATAAACCACACACAAGACATGGCATAAACCACACACAAGGCACGGCATAAACCCCACACAAGGCACGGCATAAACCACACACAAGGCACGACATAAACCCCACACAAGACACGGCATAAACCACACACAAGGCATGGCATAAACCACACACAATACATGGCATAAACCACACGCAAGGCATGGCATAAACGCCACACAAGACACGGCATAAACCACACACAAGACACGGCATAAACCCCACATAAGGCACGGCATAAACCACACACAAGGCACGGCATAAACCACACACAAGGCACGGCATAAACCACACACAAGACATGGCATAAACCACACAAAAGGCATGGCAGAAACCACACACAAGACATGGCATAAACTCCACACAAGACACGGCATAAACCCCACACAAGGCACGGCATAAACCCCACACAAGGCACGGCATATACCCCACACAAGGCACGGCATAAACCACACACAAGACACGGCATAAACCCCACACAAGGCACAGCATAAACCACACACAAGACACGGCATAAACCCCACACAAGGCACGGCATAAACTCCACACAAGGCACGGCATAAACCACACACAAGACACGGCATAAACCCCACACAAGACACGGCATAAACTCCACACAAGGCACGGCATAAACCCCACACAAGGCACGGCATAAACCTCACGCAAGACACGGCATAAACCACACACAAGGCATGGCATAAACCACACACAAGACATGACATAAACCCCACACAAGGCACGGCATAAACCACACACAAGGCACGGCATAAACTCCACACAAGGCACGGCATAAACCCCACACAAGGCACGGCATAAACCCAACACAAGACACGGCATAAACCACACACAAGACACGGAAAAAACTCCACACAAGGCACGGCATAAACCCCACACAAGGCACGGCATAAACCCCACACAGGACACGGCATAAACCACACACAAAGCATGGCATAAACCACACACAAGACATGGCATAAACCACACACAAGGCACGGCATAAACCCCACACAAGGCACGGCATAAACCACACACAAGGCACGACATAAACCCCACACAAGACACGGCATAAACCACACACAAGGCATGGCATAAACCACACACAAGACATGGCATAAACCACACACAAGGCATGGCATAAACCCCACACAAGACACGGCATAAACCACACACAAGACACGGCATAAACCCCACATAAGGCACGGCATAAACCACACACAAGGCACGGCATAAACCACACACAAGGCACGGCATAAACCACACACAAGACATGGCATAAACTCCACACAAGACACGGCATAAACCACACACAAGACATGGCATAAACCACACACAAGGCATGGCATAAACCACACACAAGACATGGCATAAACTCCACACAAGACACGGCATAAACCCCACACAAAACACGGCATAAACCCCACACAAGGCACGGCATAAACCCCACACAAGGCACGGCATAAACCCCACACAAGACACGGCATAAACTCCACACAAGGCACGGCATAAACCCCACAAAAGACACGGCATAAACCCCACACAAGGCACGGCATAAACCACACACAAGACACGGCGTAAACCCCACACAAGACCCGGCATAAACCACACAAGACACGGCATAAACTCCACACAAGACACGGCATAAACCACACAAGACACGGCATAAACTCCACACAAGGCACGGCATAAACCACACACAAGACACGGCATAAACCCCACACAAGGCACGGCATAAACCACACACAAGACATGGCATAAACCCCACAAGACACGGCATAAACCCCACACAAGACACGGCATAAACCCCACACAAGGCACGGCATAAACACACAAGACACTGCATAAACTCCACACAAGACACGGCATAAACCACACAAGACACGGCATAAACCCCACACAAGACACGGCATAAACCCCACACAAGACATGGCATAAACCCCACACACGGCATGGCATAAACCACACACAAGACACGGCATAAACCCCACACAAGGCACGGCATAAACCACACACAAGACACGGTATAAACTCCACACAAGACACGGCATTAACCCCACACAAGGCACGGCATAAACTCCACACAAGGCACGGCATAAACCCCACAAAAGGCACGGCATAAATCGCACACAAGGCACGGCATAAACCCCACAAAAGGCACGGCATAAATCCCACACAAGGCACGGCATAAACCTTACACAAGACATGGCATAAACCCCACACAAGGCATGGCATAAACCCCACACAAGGCACGGCATAAACCACACAAAAGACACGGCATAAACCCCAAACAAGACACTGCATAAACCCCACACAAGACACGGCATAAACCACACACAAGGCACGGCATAAACCACACACAAGACACGGCATAAACCACACAAGACACGGCATAAACCCCACTCAAGGCATGGCATAAACCCCACACAAGGCACGGCATAAACCCCACACAAGGCATGGCATAAACCACACACAAGACACGGCATAAACCCCACACAAGGCACGGCATAAACCACACACAAGAAACGGAATAAACCGCACAAGACACGGCATAAACCCCACTCAAGGCATGGCATAAACCCCACACAAGGCACGGCATAAACCCCACACAAGGCACGGCATAAACCACACACAAGACATGGCATAAAACCCACACAAGACACGGCATAAACCCCACACCAGGCACGGCATAAACCACACACAAGACACGGCATAAACCACACAAGACACGGCATAAACCCCACTCAAGGCATGGCATAAACCCCACACAAGGCACGGCATAAACCCCACACAAGGCACGGCATAAACCACACACAAGACACGGCATAAACCCCACACAAGGCACGGCATAAACCACACACAAGGCATGGCATAAACCCCACACAAGGCACGGCATAAACCCCACACAAGGCATGGCATAAACCACACACAAGACACGGCATAAACCCCACAAAAGGCACGGCATAAACCACACACAAGACATGGCATAAACCCAACACAAGACACGGCATAAATTCCACACAAGGCAGGCATAAACCACACACAAGACACGGCATAAACCCCACACAAGGCACGGCATAAACCACACACAAGACATGGCATAAACCCCACACAAGACACGGCATAAACCCCACACAAGGCACGGCATAAACCACACACAAGACACGGCATAAACCCCACACAAGGCACGGCATAAGCCACAAACAAGACACGGCATAAACTCCACACAAGGAACGGCATAAACCCCACAAAAGACACGGCATAAACCCCACACAAGGCACGGCATAAACCACACACAAGACACGGCATAAACCCCACACAAGTCACGGCATAAACCCAACACAAGACACGGCATAAACCACACACAAGACACGGCATAAACTCCACACAAGGCACGGCATAAACCCCACAAAAGACACGGCATAAACCCCACACAAGGCACGGCATAAACCACACACAAGACACGGCGTAAACCCCACACAAGACCCGGCATAAACCACACAAGACACGGCATAAACTCCACACAAGACACGGCATAAACCACACAAGACACGGCATAAACTCCACACAAAGCACGGCATAAACCACACACAAGACACGGCATAAACCCCACACAAGGCACGGCATAAACCCCACACAAGGCACGGCATAAACCACACACAAGACACGGCATAAACCCCACACAAGGCACGGCATAAACTCCACACAAGGCACGACATAAACCCCACACAAGACACGGCATAAACCACACACAAGGCATGGCATAAACCACACACAAGACATGGCATAAACCACACACAAGGCATGGCATAAACCCCACACAAGACACGGCATAAACCACACACAAGACACGGCATAAACCCCACATAAGGCACTGCATAAACCACACACAAGGCACGGCATAAACCACACACAAGGCACGGCATAAACCACACACAAAACATGGCATAAACTCCACACAAGACACGGCATAAACCACACACAAGACATGGCATAAACCACACACAAGGCATGGCATAAACCACACACAAGACATGGCATAAACTCCACACAAGACACGGCATAAACCCCACACAAAACACGGCATAAACCCCACACAAGGCACGGCATAAACCCCACTCAAGGCACGGCATAAACCCCACACAAGACACGGCATAAACTCCACACAAGGCACGGCATAAACCCCACAAAAGACAAGGCATAAACCCCACACAAGGCACGGCATAAACCACACAAAAGACACGGCATAAACCCCAAACAAGACACGGCATAAACCCCACACAAGACACGGCATAAACCACACACAAGGCACGGCATAAACCACACACAAGACACGGCATAAACCACACAAGACACGGCATAAACCCCACTCAAGGCATGGCATAAACCCCACACAAGGCACGGCATAAACCCCACACAAGGCATGGCATAAACCACACACAAGACACGGCATAAACCCCACACAAGGCACGGTATAAACCACACACAAGACATGGCATAAACCCCACACAAGACACGGCATAAACCCCACACAAGGCACGGCATAAACCACACACAAGACACGGCATAAACCCCACACAAGGCATGGCATAAACCACACACAAGACACGGCATAAACCCCACACAAGGAACGGCATAAACCACACACAAGACATGGCATAAACCCCACACAAGACACGGCATAAACCCCACACAAGGCACGGCATAAACCACACACAAGACACGGCATAAACCACACAAGACACGGCATAAACCCCACTCAAGGCATGGTATAAACCCCACACAAGACACGGCATAAACCCCACACAAGGCACGGCATAAACCACACACAAGTCACGGCATAAACCCCACACAAGGCACGGCATAAACCACACACAAGGCATGGCATAAACCCCACACAAGGCACGGCATAAACCCCACACAAGGCACGGCATAAACCACACACAAGACACGGCATAAACCGCACAAGACACGGCATAAACCCCACCCAAGGCATGGCATAAACCCCACACAAGGCACGGCATAAACCCCACACAAGGCATGGCATAAACCACACACAAGACACGGCATAAACCCCACAACCCCACACAAGGCACGGCATAAACCACAAACAAGACATGGCATAAACCCAACACAAGACACGGCATAAATCCCACACAAGGCACGGCATAAACCACACACAAGACACGGCATAAACCCCACACAAGGCACGGCATAAACCACACACAAGACATGGCATAAACCCCACACAAGACACGGCATAAACCCCACACAAGGCACGGCAAAGACCACACACAAGACACGGCATAAACCCCACACAAGGCACGGCATAAACCCCACACAAGACACGGCATAAACTCCACACAAGGCACGGCATAAACCCCACAAAAGACACGGCATAAACCCCACACAAGGCACGACATAAACAACATACAAGACACGGCATAAACCCCACACAAGGCACGGCATAAACCCAATACAAGACACGGCATAAACCACACACAAGACACGGCATAAACTCCACACTAGGGACGGCATAAACCCCACACAAGGCACGGCATAAACCACACACAAGACACGGCATAAACCCCACACAAGGCACGGCATAAACCACACACATGACACGGCATAAACCCCACACAAGGCACGGCATAAACCCCACACAAGAAACGGCATAAACTCCACACAAGGCACGGCATAAACCCCACAAAAGACACGGCTTAAACCCCACACAAGGCACGGCATAAAACACACACAAGACACGGCATAAACCCCACACAAGGCACGGCATAAACCCCACACAAGGCACGGCATAAACCACACACAAGACACGGCATAAACCCCACACAAGGCACGGCATAAACCACACACAAGACACGGCATAAACCCCACACAAGGCACGGCATAAACTTCACACAAGGCACGGCATAAACCACACACAAGACACGGCATAAACCACACACAAGACACGGCATAAACTCCACACAAGGCACGGCATAAACCCCACACAAGGCACGGCATAAACCCCACACTAGACACGGCATAAACCACACACAAGGCATGGCATAAACCACACACAAGACATGGCATAAACCCCACACAAGGCACGGCATAAACCCCACACAAGACATGGCATAAACCACACACAAGGCACGGCATAAACTCAACACAAGGCATGGCATAAACCGCACACAAGGCACGCCATAAACTCCACACAAGGCACGGCATAAACCCCACACAAGGCACGGCATAAACCGCACACAAGGCACGGCATAAACCCAACACAAGACACGGCATAAACCACACACAAGACACGGCATAAACTCCACACAAGGCACGGCATAAACCCCACACAAGGCACGGCATAAACCCCACACAAGACACGGCATAAACCACACACAAGGCATGGCATAAACCACACACAAGACATGGCATAAACCACACACAAGGCACGGCATAAACCCCACACAAGGCACGGCATAAACCACACACAAGGCACGACATAAACCCCACACAAGACACGGCATAAACCACACACAAGGCATGGCATAAACCACACACAATACATGGCATAAACCACACGCAAGGCATGGCATAAACCCCACACAAGACACGGCATAAACCACACACAAGACATGGCATAAACCCCACATAAGGCACGGCATAAACCACACACAAGGCACGGCATAAACCACACACAAGGCACGGCATAAACCACACACAAGACATGGCATAAACCACACAAAAGGCATGGCAGAAACCACACACAAGACATGGCATAAACTCCACACAAGACACGGCATAAACCCCACACAAGACACGGCATAAACCCCACACAAGGCACGGCATAAACCCCACACAAGGCACGGCATATACCCCACACAAGGCACGGCATAAACCACACACAAGACACGGCATAAACCCCACACAAGGAACAGCATAAACCACACACAAGACACGGCATAAACCCCACACAAGGCACGGCATAAACTCCACACAAGGCACGGCATAAACCACATACAAGACACGGCATAAACCCCACACAAGACACGGCATAAACTCCACACAAGGCACGGCATAAACCCCACACAAGGCACGGCATAAACCTCACGCAAGACACGGCATAAACCACACACAAGGCATGGCATAAACCACACACAAGACATGGCATAAACCCCACACAAGGCACGGCATAAACCACACACAAGGCACGGCATAAACTCCACACAAGGCACGGCATAAACCCCACACAAGGCACGGCATAAACCCAACACAAGACACGGCATAAACCACACACAAGACACGGCAAAAACTCCACACAAGGCACGGCATAAACCCCACACAAGGCACGGCATAAACCCCACACAAGACACGGCATAAACCACACACAAAGCATGGCATAAACCACACACAAGACATGGCATAAACCACACACAAGGCACGGCATAAACCCCACACAAGGCACGGCATAAACCACACACAAGGCACGACATAAACCCCACACAAGACACGGCATAAACCACACACAAGGCATGGCATAAACCACACACAAGACATGGCATAAACCACACACAAGGCATGGCATAAACCCCACACAAGACACGGCATAAACCACACACAAGACACGGCATAAACCCCACATAAGGCACGGCATAAACCACACACAAGGCACGGCATAAACCACACACAAGGCACGGCATAAACCACACACAAGACATGGCATAAACTCCACACAAGACATGGCATAAACCACACACAAGACATGGCATAAACCACACACAAGGCATGGCATAAACCACACACAAGACATGGCATAAACTCCACACAAGACACGGCATAAACCCCACACAAAACACGGCATAAACCCCACACAAGGCACGGCATAAACCCCACACAAGGCACGGCATAAACCCCACACAAGACACGGCATAAACTCCACACAAGGCACGGCATATACCCCACAAAAGACACGGCATAAACCCCACACAAGGCACGGCATAAACCACACACAAGACACGGCGTAAACCCCACACAAGACCCGGCATAAACCACACAAGACACGGCATAAACTCCACACAAGACACGGCATAAACCACACAAGACACGGCATAAACTCCACACAAGGCACGGCATAAACCACACACAAGACACGGCATAAACCCCACACAAGGCACGGCATAAACCACACACAAGACATGGCATAAACCCCACAAGACACGGCATAAACCCCACACAAGACACGGCATAAACCCCACACAAGGCACGGCATAAACCACACAAGACACGGCATAAACTCCACACAAGACACGGCATAAACCACACAAGACACGGCATAAACCCCACACAAGACACGGCATAAACCCCACACAAGGCATGGCATAAACCCCACACACGGCATGGCATAAACCACACACAAGACACGGCATAAACCCCACACAAGGCACGGCATAAACCACACACAAGACACGGTATAAACTCCACACAAGACACGGCATTAACCCCACACAAGGCACGGCATAAACTCCACACAAGGCACGGCATAAACCCCACAAAAGGCACGGCATAAATCCCACACAAGGCACGGCATAAACCCCACAAAAGGCACGGCATAAATCCCACACAAGGCACGGCATAAACCTTACACAAGACATGGCATAAACTCCACACAAGACATGGCATAAACCACACACAAGACATGGCATAAACCACACACAAGGCACGGCATAAACCACACAAGACACGGCATAAACCCCACTCAAGGCATGGCATAAACCCCACACAAGGCACGGCATAAACCCCACACAAGGCATGGCATAAACCACACACAAGACACGGCATAAACCCCACACAAGGCACGGCATAAACCTTACACAAGACATGGCATAAACCTCACACAAGGCATGGCATAAACCCCACACAAGACACGGCATAAACCACACACAAGACATGGCATAAACCCCACAAGACACGGCATAAACCCCAAACAAGACACTGCATAAACCCCACACAAGACACGGCATAAACCACACACAAGGCACGTCATAAACCACACACAAGACACGGCATAAACCACACAAGACACGGCATAAACCCCACTCAAGGCATGGCATAAACCCCACACAAGGCACGGCATAAACCCCACACAAGGCATGGCATAAACCACACACAAGACACGGCATAAACCCCACACAAGGCACGGCATAAACCACACACAAGAAACGGCATAAACCGCACAAGACACGGCATAAACCCCTCTCAAGGCATGGCATAAACCCCACACAAGGCACGGCATAAACCCCACACAAGGCACGGCATAAACCACACACAAGACATGGCATAAAACCCACACAAGACACGGCATAAACCCCACACCAGGCACGGCATAAACCACACACAAGACACGGCATAAACCACACAAGACACGGCATAAACCCCACTCAAGGCATGGCATAAACCCCACACAAGACACGGCATAAACCCCACACAAGGCACGGCATAAACCACACACAAGACACGGCATAAACCCCACACAAGGCACGGCATAAACCACACACAAGGCATGGCATAAACCCCACACAAGGCACGGCATAAACCCCACACAAGGCATGGCATAAACCACACACAAGACACGGCATAAACCTCACACAAGGCACGGCATAAACCACACACAAGACATGGCATAAACCCAACACAAGACACGGCATAAATCCCACACAAGGCACGGCATAAACCACACACAAGACACGGCATAAACCCCACACAAGGCACGGCATAAACCACACACAAGACATGGCATAAACCCCACACAAGACACGGCATAAACCCCACACAAGGCACGGCATAAACCACACACAAGACACGGCATAAACCCCACACAAGGCACGGCATAAGCCCCACACAAGACACGGCATAAACTCCACACAAGGAACGGCATAAACCCCACAAAAGACACGGCATAAACCCCACACAAGGCACGGCATAAACCACACACAAGACACGGCATAAACCCCACACAAGTCACGGCATAAACCCAACACAAGACACGGCATAAACCACACACAAGACACGGCATAAACTCCACACAAGGCACGGCATAAACCCCACAAAAGACACGGCATAAACCCCACACAAGGCACGGCATAAACCACACACAAGACACGGCGTAAACCCCACACAAGACCCGGCATAAACCACACAAGACACGGCATAAACTCCACACAAGACACGGCATAAACCACACAAGACACGGCATAAACTCCACACAAAGCACGGCATAAACCACACACAAGACACGGCATAAACCCCACACAAGGCACGGCATAAACCCCACACAAGGCACGGCATAAACCACACACAAGACACGGCATAAACCCCACACAAGGCACGGCATAAACTCCACACAAGGCACGACATAAACCCCACACAAGACACGGCATAAACCACACACAAGGCATGGCATAAACCACACACAAGACATGGCATAAACCACACACAAGGCACGGCATAAACCACACAAAAGACACGGCATAAACCCCAAACAAGACACGTTATAAACCCCACACAAGGCACGGCATAAACTCCACACAAGGCACGGCATAAACCACACACAAGACACGGCATAAACCCCACACAAGACACGGCATAAACTCCACACAAGGCACGGCATAAACCCCACACAAGGCACGGCATAAACCTCACGCAAGACACGGCATAAACCACACACAAGGCATGGCATAAACCACACACAAGACATGGCATAAACCCCACACAAGGCACGGCATAAACCACACACAAGGCACGGCATAAACTCCACACAAGGCACGGCATAAACCCCACACAAGGCACGGCATAAACCCAACACAAGACACGGCATAAACCACACACAAGACACGGCAAAAACTCCACACAAGGCACGGCATAAACCCCACACAAGGCACGGCATAAACCCCACACAGGACACGGCATAAACCACACACAAAGCATGGCATAAACCACACACAAGACATGGCATAAACCACACACAAGGCACGGCATAATCCCCACACAAGGCACGGCATAAACCACACACAAGGCACGACATAAACCCCACACAAGACACGGCATAAACCACACACAAGGCATGGCATAAACCACACACAAGACATGGCATAAACCACACACAAGGCATGGCATAAACCCCACACAAGACACGGCATAAACCACACACAAGACACGGCATAAACCCCACATAAGGCACGGCATAAACCACACACAAGCCATGGCATAAACCACACACAAGACATGGCATAAACCACACACAAGGCATGGCATAAACCCCACACAAGACACGGCATAAACCACACACAAGACACGGCATAAACCCCACACAAGGCACGGCATAAACCCCACACAAGGCACGGCATAAACCACACACAAGACACGGCATAAACCCCACACAAGGCACGGCATAAACTCCACACAAGGCACGACATAAACCCCACACAAGACACGGCATAAACTCCACACAAGGCACGGCATAAACCCCACAAAAGACACGGCATAAACCCCACACAAGGCACGGCATAAACCACACAAAAGACACGGCATAAACCCCAAACAAGACACGGCATAAACCCCACACAAGACACGGCATAAGCCACACACAAGGCACGGCATAAACCACACACAAGACACGGCATAAACCACACAAGACACGGCATAAACCCCACTCAAGGCATGGCATAAACCCCACACAAGGCACGGCATAAACCCCACACAAGGCATGGCATAAACCACACACAAGACACGGCATAAACCCCACACAAGGCACGGTATAAACCACACACAAGACATGGCATAAACCCCACACAAGACACGGCATAAACCCCACACAAGGCACGGCATAAACCACACACAAGACACGGCATAAACCCCACACAAGGCATGGCATAAACCACACACAAGACACGGCATAAACCCCACACAAGGAACGGCATAAACCACACACAAGACATGGCATAAACCCCACACAAGACACGGCATAAACCCCACACAAGGCACGGCATAAACCACACACAAGACACGGCATAAACCACACAAGACACGGCATAAACCCCACTCAAGGCATGGTATAAACCCCACACAAGACACGGCATAAACCCCACACAAGGCACGGCATAAACCACACACAAGACACGGCATAAACCCCACACAAGGCACGGCATAAACCACACACAAGGCATGGCATAAACCCCACACAAGACACGGCATAAACCCCACACAAGGCACGGCATAAACCACACACAAGACACGGCATAAACCGCACAAGACACGGCATAAACCCCACCCAAGGCATGGCATAAACCCCACACAAGGCACGGCATAAACCCCACACAAGGCATGGCATAAACCACACACAAGACACGGCATAAACCCCACACAAGGCACGGCATAAACCACAAACAAGACATGGCATAAACCCAACACAAGACACGGCATAAATCCCACACAAGGCACGGCATAAACCACACACAAGACACGGCATAAACTCCACACAAGGCACGGCATAAACCACACACAAGACATGGCATAAACCCCACACAAGACACGGCATAAACCCCACACAAGGCACGGCAAAGACCACACACAAGACACGGCATAAACCCCACACAAGGCACGGCATAAACCCCACACAAGACACGGCATAAACTCCACACAAGGCACGGCATAAACCCCACAAAAGACACGGCATAAACCCCACACAAGGCACGACATAAACCACATACAAGACACGGCATAAACCCCACACAAGGCACGGCATAAACCCAACACAAGACACGGCATAAACCACACACAAGACACGGCATAAACTCCACACTAGGGACGGCATAAACCCCACACAAGGCACGGCATAAACCACACACAAGACACGGCATAAACCCCACACAAGGCACGGCATAAACCACACACATGACACGGCATAAACCCCACACAAGGCACGGCATAAACCCCACACAAGAAACGGCATAAACTCCACACAAGGCACGGCATAAACCCCACAAAAGACACGGCTTAAACCCCACACAAGGCACGGCATAAAACACACACAAGACACGGCATAAACCCCACACAAGGCACGGCATAAACCCCACACAAGGCACGGCATAAACCACACACAAGACACGGCATAAACCCCACACAAGGCACGGCATAAACCACACACAAGACACGGCATAAACCCCACACAAGGCACGGCATAAACTCCACACAAGGCACGGCATAAACCACACACAAGACACGGCATAAACCACACACAAGACACGGCATAAACTCCACACAAGGCACGGCATAAACCCCACACAAGGCACGGCATAAACCCCACACTAGACACGGCACAAACCACACACAAGGCATGGCATAAACCACACACAAGACATGGCATAAACCCCACACAAGGCACGGCATAAACCCCACACAAGACATGGCATAAACCACACACAAGGCACGGCATAAACTCAACACAAGGCATGGCATAAACCGCACACAAGGCACGCCATAAACTCCACACAAGGCACGGCATAAACCCTACACAAGGCACGGCATAAACCGCACACAAGGCACGGCATAAACCCAACACAAGACACGGCATAAACCACACACAAGACACGGCATAAACTCCACACAAGGCACGGCATAAACCCCACACAAGGCACGGCATAAACCCCACACAAGACACGGCATAAACCACACACAAGGCATGGCATAAACCACACACAAGACATGGCATAAACCACACACAAGGCACGGCATAAACCCCACACAAGGCACGGCATAAACCACACACAAGGCACGACATAAACCCCACACAAGACACGGCATAAACCACACACAAGGCATGGCATAAACCACACACAATACATGGCATAAACCACACGCAAGGCATGGCATAAACCCCACACAAGACACGGCATAAACCACACACAAGACACGGCATAAACCCCACATAAGGCACGGCATAAACCACACACAAGGCACGGCATAAACCACACACAAGGCACGGCATAAACCACACACAAGACATGGCATAAACCACACAAAAGGCATGGCAGAAACCACACACAAGACATGGCATAAACTCCACACAAGACACGGCATAAACCCCACACAAGACACGGCATAAACCCCACACAAGGCACGGCATAAACCCCACACAAGGCACGGCATATACCCCACACAAGGCACGGCATAAACCACACACAAGACACGGCATAAACCCCACACAAGGCACAGCATAAACCACACACAAGACACGGCATAAACCCCACACAAGGCACGGCATAAACTCCACACAAGGCACGGCATAAACCACACACAAGACACGGCATAAACCCCACACAAGACACGGCATAATCTCCACACAAGGCACGGCATAAACCCCACACAAGGCACGGCATAAACCTCACGCAAGACACGGCATAAACCACACACAAGGCATGGCATAAACCACACACAAGACATGGCATAAACCCCACACAAGGCACGGCATAAACCACACACAAGGCACGGCATAAACTCCACACAAGGCACGGCATAAACCCCACACAAGGCACGGCATAAACCCAACAGAAGACACGGCATAAACCACACACAAGACACGGCAAAAACTCCACACAAGGCACGGCATAAACCCCACACAAGGCACGGCATAAACCCCACACAAGACACGGCATAAACCACACACAAAGCATGGCATAAACCACACACAAGGCACGGCATAAACCCCACACAAGGCACGGCATAAACCACACACAAGGCACGACATAAACCCCACACAAGACACGGCATAAACCACACACAAGGCATGGCATAAACCACAAACAAGACATGGCATAAACCACACACAAGGCATGGCATAAACCCCACACAAGACACGGCATAAACCACACACAAGACACGGCATAAACCCCACATAAGGCACGGCATAAACCACACACAAGGCACGGCATAAACCACACACAAGGCACGGCATAAACCACACACAAGACATGGCATAAACTCCACACAAGACACGGCATAAACTCCACACAAGGCACGGCATATACCCCACAAAAGACACGGCATAAACCCCACACAAGGCACGGCATAAACCACACACAAGACACGGCGTAAACCCCACACAAGACCCGGCATAAACCACACAAGACACGGCATAAACTCCACACAAGACACGGCATAAACCACACAAGACACGGCATAAACCCCACACAAGGCACAGCATAAACCACACACAAGACACGGCATAAACCCCACACAAGGCACGGCATAAACTCCACACAAGGCACGGCATAAACCACACACAAGACACGGCATAAACCCCACACAAGACACGGCATAATCTCCACACAAGGCACGGCATAAACCCCACACAAGGCACGGCATAAACCTCACGCAAGACACGGCATAAACCACACACAAGGCATGGCATAAACCACACACAAGACATGGCATAAACCCCACACAAGGCACGGCATAAACCACACACAAGGCACGGCATAAACTCCACACAAGGCACGGCATAAACCCCACACAAGGCACGGCATAAACCCAACAGAAGACACGGCATAAACCACACACAAGAAACGGCAAAAACTCCACACAAGGCACGGCATAAACCCCACACAAGGCACGGCATAAACCCCACACAAGACACGGCATAAACCACACACAAAGCATGGCATAAACCACACACAAGACATGGCATAAACCACACACAAGGCACGGCATAAACCCCACACAAGGCACGGCATAAACCACACACAAGGCACGACATAAACCCCACACAAGACACGGCATAAACCACACACAAGGCATGGCATAAACCACACACAAGACATGGCATAAACCACACACAAGGCATGGCATAAACCCCACACAAGACACGGCATAAACCACACACAAGACACGGCATAAACCCCACATAAGGCACGGCATAAACCACACACAAGGCACGGCATAAACCACACACAAGGCACGGCATAAACCACACACAAGACATGGCATAAACTCCACACAAGACACGGCATAAACTCCACACAAGGCACGGCATATACCCCACAAAAGACACGGCATAAACCCCACACAAGGCACGGCATAAACCACACACAAGACACGGCGTAAACCCCACACAAGACCCGGCATAAACCACACAAGACACGGCATAAACTCCACACAAGACACGGCATAAACCACACAAGACACGGCATAAACTCCACACAAGGCACGGCATAAACCACACACAAGACACGGCATAAACCCCACACAAGGCACGGCATAAACCACACACAAGACATGGCATAAACCCCACAAGACACGGCATAAACCCCACACAAGACACGGCATAAACCCCACACAAGGCACGGCATAAACCACACAAGACACGGCATAAACTCCACACAAGACACGGCATAAACCACACAAGACACGGCATAAACCCCACACAAGACACGGCATAAACCCCACACAAGACATGGCATAAACCCCACACACGGCATGGCATAAACCACACACAAGACACGGCATAAACCCCACACAAGGCACGGCATAAACCACACACAAGACACGGTATAAACTCCACACAAGACACGGCATTAACCCCACACAAGGCACGGCATAAACTCCACACAAGGCACGGCATAAACCCCACAAAAGGCACGGCATAAATCCCACACAAGGCACGGCATAAACCCCACAAAAGGCACGGCATAAATCCCACACAAGGCACGGCATAAACCTTACACAAGACATGGCATAAACCTCACACAAGGCATGGCATAAACCCCACACAAGGCACGGCATAAACCACACAAAAGACACGGCATAAACCCCAAACAAGACACTGCATAAACCCCACACAAGACACGGCATAAACCACACACAAGGCACGGCATAAACCACACACAAGACACGGCATAAACCACACAAGACACGGCATAAACCCCACTCAAGGCATGGCATAAACCCCACACAAGGCACGGCATAAACCCCACACAAGGCATGGCATAAACCACACACAAGACACGGCATAAACCCCACACAAGGCACGGCATAAACCACACACAAGAAACGGCATAAACCGCACAAGACACGGCATAAACCCCTCTCAAGGCATGGCATAAACCCCACACAAGGCACGGCATAAACCCCACACAAGGCACGGCATAAACCACACACAAGACATGGCATAAAACCCACACAAGACACGGCATAAACCCCACACCAGGCACGGCATAAACCACACACAAGACACGGCATAAACCACACAAGACACGGCATAAACCCCACTCAAGGCATGGCATAAACCCCACACAAGGCACGGCATAAACCCCACACAAGGCACGGCATAAACCACACACAAGACACGGCATAAACCCCACACAAGGCACGGCATAAACCACACACAAGGCATGGCATAAACCCCACACAAGGCACGGCATAAACCCCACACAAGGCATGGCATAAACCACACACAAGACACGGCATAAACCTCACACAAGGCACGGCATAAACCACACACAAGACATGGCATAAACCCAACACAAGACACGGCATAAATCCCACACAAGGCACGGCATAAACCACACACAAGACACGGCATAAACCCCACACAAGGCACGGCATAAACCACACACAAGACATGGCATAAACCCCACACAAGACACGGCATAAACCCCACACAAGGCACGGCATAAACCACACACAAGACACGGCATAAACCCCACACAAGGCACGGCATAAGCCCCACACAAGACACGGCATAAACTCCACACAAGGAACGGCATAAACCCCACAAAAGACACGGCATAAACCCCACACAAGGCACGGCATAAACCACACACAAGACACGGCATAAACCCCACACAAGTCACGGCATAAACCCAACACAAGACACGGCATAAACCACACACAAGACACGGCATAAACTCCACACAAGGCACGACAAAAACCCCACAAAAGACACGGCATAAACCCCACACAAGGCACGGCATAAACCACACACAAGACACGGCGTAAACCCCACACAAGACCCGGCATAAACCACACAAGACACGGCATAAACTCCACACAAGACACGGCATAAACCACACAAGACACGGCATAAACTCCACACAAAGCACGGCATAAACCACACACAAGACACGGCATAAACCCCACACAAGGCACGGCATAAACCCCATACAAGGCACGGCATAAACCACACACAAGACACGGCATAAACCCCACACAAGGCACGGCATAAACTCCACACAAGGCACGACATAAACCCCACACAAGACACGGCATAAACCACACACAAGGCATGGCATAAACCACACACAAGACATGGCATAAACCACACACAAGGCACGGCATAAACCACACAAAAGACACGGCATAAACCCCAAACAAGACACGGCATAAACCCCACACAAGGCACGGCATAAACTCCACACAAGGCACGGCATAAACCACACACAAGACACGGCATAAACCCCACACAAGACACGGCATAAACTCCACACAAGGCACGGCATAAACCCCACACAAGGCACGGCATAAACCTCACGCAAGACACGGCATAAACCACACACAAGGCATGGCATAAACCACACACAAGACATGGCATAAACCCCACACAAGGCACGGCATAAACCACACACAAGGCACGGCATAAACTCCACACAAGGCACGGCATAAACCCCACACAAGGCACGGCATAAACCCAACACAAGACACGGCATAAACCACACACAAGACACGGCAAAAACTCCACGCAAGGCACGGCATAAACCCCACACAAGGCACGGCATAAACCCCACACAGGACACGGCATAAACCACACACAAAGCATGGCATAAACCACACACAAGACATGGCATAAACCACACACAAGGCACGGCATAAACCCCACACAAGGCACGGCATAAACCACACACAAGGCACGACATAAACCCCACACAAGACACGGCATAAACCACACACAAGGCATGGCATAAACCACACACAAGACATGGCATAAACCACACACAAGGCATGGCATAAACCCCTCACAAGACACGGCATAAACCACACACAAGACACGGCATAAACCCCACATAAGGCATGGCATAAACCACACACAAGGCATGGCATAAACCACACACAAGACATGGCATAAACCACACACAAGGCATGGCATAAACCCCACACAAGACACGGCATAAACCACACACAAGACACGGCACAAACCCCACACAAGGCACGGCATAAACCCCACACAAGGCACGGCATAAACCACACACAAGACACGGCATAAACCCCACACAAGGCACGGCATAAACTCCACACAAGGCACGACATAAACCCCACACAAGACACGGCATAAACTCCACACAAGGCACGGCATAAACCCCACAAAAGACACGGCATAAACCCCACACAAGGCACGGCATAAACCACACAAAAGACACGGCATAAACCCCAAACAAGACACGGCATAAACCCCACACAAGACACGGCATAAACCACACACAAGGCACGGCATAAACCACACACAAGACACGGCATAAACCACACAAGACACGGCATAAACCCCACTCAAGGCATGGCATAAACCCCACACAAGGCACGGCATAAACCCCACACAAGGCATGGCATAAACCACACACAAGACACGGCATAAACCCCACACAAGGCACGGTATAAACCACACACAAGACATGGCATAAACCCCACACAAGACACGGCATAAACCCCACACAAGGCACGGCATAAACCACACACAAGACACGGCATAAACCCCACACAAGGCATGGCATAAACCACACACAAGACACGGCATAAACCCCACACAAGGAACGGCATAAACCACACACAAGACATGGCATAAACCCCACACAAGACACGGCATAAACCCCACACAAGGCACGGCATAAACCACACACAAGACACGGCATAAACCACACAAGACACGGCATAAACCCCACTCAAGGCATGGTATAAACCCCACACAAGACACGGCATAAACCCCACACAAGGCACGGCATAAACCACACACAAGACACGGCATAAACCCCACACAAGGCACGGCATAAACCACACACAAGGCATGGCATAAACCCCACACAAGACACGGCATAAACCCCACACAAGGCACGGCATAAACCACACACAAGACACGGCATAAACCGCACAAGACACGGCATAAACCCCACCCAAGGCATGGCATAAACCCCACACAAGGCACGGCATAAACCCCACACAAGGCATGGCATAAACCACACACAAGACACGGCATAAACCCCACACAAGGCACGGCATAAACCACAAACAAGACATGGCATAAACCCAACACAAGACACGGCATAAATCCCACACAAGGCACGGCATAAACCACACACAAGACACGGCATAAACCCCACACAAGGCACGGCATAAACCACACACAAGACATGGCATAAACCCCACACAAGACACGGCATAAACCCCACACAAGGCACGGCAAAGACCACACACAAGACACGGCATAAACCCCACACAAGGCACGGCATAAACCCCACACAAGACACGGCATAAACTCCACACAAGGCACGGCATAAACCCCACAAAAGACACGGCATAAACCCCACACAAGGCACGACATAAACCACATACAAGACACGGCATAAACCCCACACAAGGCACGGCATAAACCCAACACAAGACACGGCATAAACCACACACAAGACACGGCATAAACTCCACACTAGGGACGGCATAAACCCCACACAAGGCACGGCATAAACCACACACAAGACACGGCATAAACCCCACACAAGGCACGGCATAAACCACACACATGACACGGCATAAACCCCACACAAGGCACGGCATAAACCCCACACAAGAAACGGCATAAACTCCACACAAGGCACGGCATAAACCCCACAAAAGACACGGCTTAAACCCCACACAAGGCACGGCATAAAACACACACAAGACACGGCATAAACCCCACACAAGGCACGGCATAAACCCCACACAAGGCACGGCATAAACCACACACAAGACACGGCATAAACCCCACACAAGGCACGGCATAAACCACACACAAGACACGGCATAAACCCCACACAAGGCACGGCATAAACTCCACACAAGGCACGGCATAAACCACACACAAGACACGGCATAAACCACACACAAGACACGGCATAAACTCCACACAAGGCACGGCATAAACCCCACACAAGGCACGGCATAAACCCCACACTAGACACGGCATAAACCACACACAAGGCATGGCATAAACCACACACAAGACATGGCATAAACCCCACACAAGGCACGGCATAAACCCCACACAAGACATGGCATAAACCACACACAAGGCACGGCATAAACTCAACACAAGGCATGGCATAAACCGCACACAAGGCACGCCATAAACTCCACACAAGGCACGGCATAAACCCCACACAAGGCACGGCATAAACCGCACACAAGGCACGGCATAAACCCAACACAAGACACGGCATAAACCACACACAAGACACGGCATAAAATCCACACAAGGCACGGCATAAACCCCACACAAGGCACGGCATAAACCCCACACAAGACACGGCATAAACCACACACAAGGCATGGCATAAACCACACACAAGACATGGCATAAACCACACACAAGGCACGGCATAAACCCCACACAAGGCACGGCATAAACCACACACAAGGCACGACATAAACCCCACACAAGACACGGCATAAACCACACACAAGGCATGGCATAAACCACACACAATACATGGCATAAACCACACGCAAGGCATGGCATAAACCCCACACAAGACACGGCATAAACCACACACAAGACACGGCATAAACCCCACATAAGGCACGGCATAAACCACACACAAGGCACGGCATAAACCACACACAAGGCACGGCATAAACCACACACAAGACATGGCATAAACCACACAAAAGGCATGGCAGAAACCACACACAAGACATGGCATAAACTCCACACAAGACACGGCATAAACCCCACACAAGAAACGGCATAAACCCCACACAAGGCACGGCATAAACCCCACACAAGGCACGGCATATACCCCACACAAGGCACGGCATAAACCACACACAAGACACGGCATAAACCCCACACAAGGCACAGCATAAACCACACACAAGACACGGCATAAACCCCACACAAGGCACGGCATAAACTCCACACAAGGCACGGCATAAACCACACACAAGACACGGCATAAACCCCACACAAGACACGGCATAAACTCCACACAAGGCACGGCATAAACCCCACACAAGGCACGGCATAAACCTCACGCAAGACACGGCATAAACCACACACAAGGCATGGCATAAACCACACACAAGACATGGCATAAACCCCACACAAGGCACGGCATAAACCACACACAAGGCACGGCATAAACTCCACACAAGGCACGGCATAAACCCCACACAAGGCACGGCATAAACCCAACACAAGACACGGCATAAACCACACACAAGACACGGCAAAAACTCCACACAAGGCACGGCATAAACCCCACACAAGGCACGGCATAAACCCCACACAAGACACGGCATAAACCACACACAAAGCATGGCATAAACCACACACAAGACATGGCATAAACCACACACAAGGCACGGCATAAACCCCACACAAGGCACGGCATAAACCACACACAAGGCACGACATAAACCCCACACAAGACACGGCATAAACCACACACAAGGCATGGCATAAACCACACACAAGACATGGCATAAACCACACACAAGGCTTGGCATAAACCCCACACAAGACACGGCATAAACCACACACAAGACACGGCATAAACCCCACATAAGGCACGGCATAAACCACACACAAGGCACGGCATAAACCACACACAAGGCACGGCATAAACCACACACAAGACATGGCATAAACTCCACACAAGACACGGCATAAACCACACACAAGACATGGCATAAACCACACACAAGGCATGGCATAAACCACACACAAGACATGGCATAAACTCCACACAAGACACGGCATAAACCCCACACAAAACACGGCATAAACCCCACACAAGGCACGGCATAAACCCCACACAAGGCACGGCATAAACCCCACACAAGACACGGCATAAACTCCACACAAGGCACGGCATATACCCCACAAAAGACACGGCATAAACCCCACACAAGGCACGGCATAAACCACACACAAGACACGGCGTAAACCCCACACAAGACCCGGCATAAACCACACAAGACACGGCATAATCTCCACACAAGACACGGCATAAACCACACAAGACACGGCATAAACTCCACACAAGGCACGGCATAAACCACACACAAGACACGGCATAAACCCCACACAAGGCACGGCATAAACCACACACAAGACATGGCATAAACCCCACAAGACACGGCATAAACCCCACACAAGACACGGCATAAACCCCACACAAGGCACGGCATAAACCACACAAGACACGGCATAAACTCCACACAAGACACGGCATAAACCACACAAGACACGGCATAAACCCCACACAAGACACGGCATAAACCCCACACAAGACATGGCATAAACCCCACACACGGCATGGCATAAACCACACACAAGACACGGCATAAACCCCACACAAGGCACGGCATAAACCACACACAAGACACGGTATAAACTCCACACAAGACACGGCATTAACCCCACACAAGGCACGGCATAAACTCCACACAAGGCACGGCATAAACCCCACAAAAGGCACGGCATAAATCCCACACAAGGCACGGCATAAACCCCACAAAAGGCACGGCATAAATCCCACACAAGGCACGGCATAAACCTTACACAAGACATGGCATAAACCTCACACAAGGCATGGCATAAACCCCACACAAGGCACGGCATAAACCACACAAAAGACACGGCATAAACCCCAAACAAGACACTGCATAAACCCCACACAAGACACGGCATAAACCACACACAAGGCACGGCATAAACCACACACAAGAAACGGCATAAACCGCACAAGACACGGCATAAACCCCTCTCAAGGCATGGCATAAACCCCACACAAGGCACGGCATAAACCCCACACAAGGCACGGCATAAACCACACACAAGACATGGCATAAAACCCACACAAGACACGGCATAAACCCCACACCAGGCACGGCATAAACCACACACAAGACACGGCATAAACCACACAAGACACGGCATAAACCCCACTCAAGGCATGGCATAAACCCCACACAAGGCACGGCATAAACCCCACACAAGGCACGGCATAAACCACACACAAGACACGGCATAAACCCCACACAAGGCACGGCATAAACCACACACAAGGCATGGCATAAACCCCACACAAGGCACGGCATAAACCCCACACAAGGCATGGCATAAACCACACACAAGACACGGCATAAACCTCACACAAGGCACGGCATAAACCACACACAAGACATGGCATAAACCCAACACAAGACACGGCATAAATCCCACACAAGGCACGGCATAAACCACACACAAGACACGGCATAAACCCCACACAAGGCACGGCATAAACCACACACAAGACATGGCATAAACCCCACACAAGACACGGCATAAACCCCACACAAGGCACGGCATAAACCACACACAAGACACGGCATAAACCCCACACAAGGCACGGCATAAGCCCCACACAAGACACGGCATAAACTCCACACAAGGAACGGCATAAACCCCACAAAAGACACGGCATAAACCCCACACAAGGCACGGCATAAACCACACACAAGACACGGCATAAACCCCACACAAGTCACGGCATAAACCCAACACAAGACACGGCATAAACCACACACAAGACACGGCATAAACTCCACACAAGGCACGGCAAAAACCCCACAAAAGACACGGCATAAACCCCACACAAGGCACGGCATAAACCACACACAAGACACGGCGTAAACCCCACACAAGACCCGGCATAAACCACACAAGACACGGCATAAACTCCACACAAGACACGGCATAAACCACACAAGACACGGCATAAACTCCACACAAAGCACGGCATAAACCACACACAAGACACGGCATAAACCCCACACAAGGCACGGCATAAACCCCATACAAGGCACGGCATAAACCACACACAAGACACGGCATAAACCCCACACAAGGCACGGCATAAACTCCACACAAGGCACGACATAAACCCCACACAAGACACGGCATAAACCACACACAAGGCATGGCATAAACCACACACAAGACATGGCATAAACCACACACAAGGCACGGCATAACCCACACAAAAGACACGGCATAAACCCCAAACAAGACACGGCATAAACCCCACACAAGGCACGGCATAAACTCCACACAAGGCACGGCATAAACCACACACAAGACACGGCATAAACCCCACACAAGACACGGCATAAACTCCACACAAGGCACGGCATAAACCCCACACAAGGCACGGCATAAACCTCACGCAAGACACGGCATAAACCACACACAAGGCATGGCATAAACCACACACAAGACATGGCATAAACCCCACACAAGGCACGGCATAAACCACACACAAGGCACGGCATAAACTCCACACAAGGCACGGCATAAACCCCACACAAGGCACGGCATAAACCCAACACAAGACACGGCATAAACCACACACAAGACACGGCAAAAACTCCACACAAGGCACGGCATAAACCCCACACAAGGCACGGCATAAACCCCACACAGGACACGGCATAAACCACACACAAAGCATGGCATAAACCACACACAAGACATGGCATAAACCACACACAAGGCACGGCATAAACCCCACACAAGGCACGGCATAAACCACACACAAGGCACGACATAAACCCCACACAAGACACGGCATAAACCACACACAAGGCATGGCATAAACCACACACAAGACATGGCATAAACCACACACAAGGCATGGCATAAACCCCTCACAAGACACGGCATAAACCACACACAAGACACGGCATAAACCCCACATAAGGCATGGCATAAACCACACACAAGGCATGGCATAAACCACACACAAGACATGGCATAAACCACACACAAGGCATGGCATAAACCCCACACAAGACACGGCATAAACCACACACAAGACACGGCACAAACCCCACACAAGGCACGGCATAAACCCCACACAAGGCACGGCATAAACCACACACAAGACACGGCATAAACCCCACACAAGGCACGGCATAAACTCCACACAAGGCACGACATAAACCCCACACAAGACACGGCATAAACTCCACACAAGGCACGGCATAAACCCCACAAAAGACACGGCATAAACCCCACACAAGGCACGGCATAAACCACACAAAAGACACGGCATAAACCCCAAACAAGACACGGCATAAACCCCACACAAGACACGGCATAAACCACACACAAGGCACGGCATAAACCACACACAAGACACGGCATAAACCACACAAGACACGGCATAAACCCCACTCAAGGCATGGCATAAACCCCACACAAGGCACGGCATAAACCCCACACAAGGCATGGCATAAACCACACACAAGACACGGCATAAACCCCACACAAGGCACGGTATAAACCACACACAAGACATGGCATAAACCCCACACAAGACACGGCATAAACCCCACACAAGGCACGGCATAAACCACACACAAGACACGGCATAAACCCCACACAAGGCATGGCATAAACCACACACAAGACACGGCATAAACCCCACACAAGGAACGGCATAAACCACACACAAGACATGGCATAATCCCCACACAAGACACGGCATAAACCCCACACAAGGCACGGCATAAACCAGACACAAGACACGGCATAAACCACACAAGACACGGCATAAACCCCACTCAAGGCATGGTATAAACCCCACACAAGACACGGCATAAACCCCACACAAGGCACGGCATAAACCACACACAAGACACGGCATAAACCCCACACAAGGCACGGCATAAACCACACACAAGGCATGGCATAAACCCCACACAAGACACGGCATAAACCCCACACAAGGCACGGCATAAACCACACACAAGACACGGCATAAACCGCACAAGACACGGCATAAACCCCACCCAAGGCATGGCATAAACCCCACACAAGGCACGGCATAAACCCCACACAAGGCATGGCATAAACCACACACAAGACACGGCATAAACCCCACACAAGGCACGGCATAAACCACAAACAAGACATGGCATAAACCCAACACAAGACACGGCATAAATCCCACACAAGGCACGGCATAAACCACACACAAGACACGGCATAAACCCCACACAAGGCACGGCATAAACCACACACAAGACATGGCATAAACCCCACACAAGACACGGCATAAACCCCACACAAGGCACGGCAAAGACCACACACAAGACACGGCATAAACCCCACACAAGGCACGGCATAAACCCCACACAAGACACGGCATAAACTCCACACAAGGCACGGCATAAACCCCACAAAAGACACGGCATAAACCCCACACAAGGCACGACATAAACCACATACAAGACACGGCATAAACCCCACACAAGGCACGGCATAAACCCAACACAAGACACGGCATAAACCACACACAAGACACGGCATAAACTCCACACTAGGGACGGCATAAACCCCACACAAGGCACGGCATAAACCACACACAAGACACGGCATAAACCCCACACAAGGCACGGCATAAACCACACACATGACACGGCATAAACCCCACACAAGGCACGGCATAAACCCCACACAAGAAACGGCATAAACTCCACACAAGGCACGGCATAAACCCCACAAAAGACACGGCTTAAACCCCACACAAGGCACGGCATAAAACACACACAAGACACGGCATAAACCCCACACAAGGCACGGCATAAACCCCACACAAGGCACGGCATAAACCACACACAAGACACGGCATAAACCCCACACAAGGCACGGCATAAACCACACACAAGACACGGCATAAACCCCACACAAGGCACGGCATAAACTCCACACAAGGCACGGCATAAACCACACACAAGACACGGCATAAACCACACACAAGACACGGCATAAACTCCACACAAGGCACGGCATAAACCCCACACAAGGCACGGCATAAACCCCACACTAGACACGGCATAAACCACACACAAGACACGGCATAAACCCCACATAAGGCATGGCATAAACCACACACAAGGCATGGCATAAACCACACACAAGACATGGCATAAACCACACACAAGGCACGGCATAAACCCCACACAAGGCACGGCATAAACCACACACAAGGCACGACATAAACCCCACACAAGACACGGCATAAACCACACACAAGGCATGGCATAAACCACACACAAGACATGGCATAAACCACACACAAGGCATGGCATAAACCCCTCACAAGACACGGCATAAACCACACACAAGACACGGCATAAACCCCACATAAGGCATGGCATAAACCACACACAAGGCATGGCATAAACCACACACAAGACATGGCATAAACCACACACAAGGCATGGCATAAACCCCACACAAGACACGGCATAAACCACACACAAGACACGGCACAAACCCCACACAAGGCACGGCATAAACCCCACACAAGGCACGGCATAAACCACACACAAGACACGGCATAAACCCCACACAAGGCACGGCATAAACTCCACACAAGGCACGACATAAACCCCACACAAGACACGGCATAAACTCCACACAAGGCACGGCATAAACCCCACAAAAGACACGGCATAAACCCCACACAAGGCACGGCATAAACCACACAAAAGACACGGCATAAACCCCAAACAAGACACGGCATAAACCCCACACAAGACACGGCATAAACCACACACAAGGCACGGCATAAACCACACACAAGACACGGCATAAACCACACAAGACACGGCATAAACCCCACTCAAGGCATGGCATAAACCCCACACAAGGCACGGCATAAACCCCACACAAGGCATGGCATAAACCACACACAAGACACGGCATAAACCCCACACAAGGCACGGTATAAACCACACACAAGACATGGCATAAACCCCACACAAGACACGGCATAAACCCCACACAAGGCACGGCATAAACCACACACAAGACACGGCATAAACCCCACACAAGGCATGGCATAAACCACACACAAGACACGGCATAAACCCCACACAAGGAACGGCATAAACCACACACAAGACATGGCATAAACCCCACACAAGACACGGCATAAACCCCACACAAGGCACGGCATAAACCACACACAAGACACGGCATAAACCACACAAGACACGGCATAAACCCCACTCAAGGCATGGTATAAACCCCACACAAGACACGGCATAAACCCCACACAAGGCACGGCATAAACCACACACAAGACACGGCATAAACCCCACACAAGGCACGGCATAAACCACACACAAGGCATGGCATAAACCCCACACAAGACACGGCATAAACCCCACACAAGGCACGGCATAAACCACACACAAGACACGGCATAAACCGCACAAGACACGGCATAAACCCCACCCAAGGCATGGCATAAACCCCACACAAGGCACGGCATAAACCCCACACAAGGCATGGCATAAACCACACACAAGACACGGCATAAACCCCACACAAGGCACGGCATAAACCACAAACAAGACATGGCATAAACCCAACACAAGACACGGCATAAATCCCACACAAGGCACGGCATAAACCACACACAAGACACGGCATAAACCCCACACAAGGCACGGCATAAACCACACACAAGACATGGCATAAACCCCACACAAGACACGGCATAAACCCCACACAAGGCACGGCAAAGACCACACACAAGACACGGCATAAACCCCACACAAGGCACGGCATAAACCCCACACAAGACACGGCATAAACTCCACACAAGGCACGGCATAAACCCCACAAAAGACACGGCATAAACCCCACACAAGGCACGACATAAACCACATACAAGACACGGCATAAACCCCACACAAGGCACGGCATAAACCCAACACAAGACACGGCATAAACCACACACAAGACACGGCATAAACTCCACACTAGGGACGGCATAAACCCCACACAAGGCACGGCATAAACCACACACAAGACACGGCATAAACCCCACACAAGGCACGGCATAAACCACACACATGACACGGCATAAACCCCACACAAGGCACGGCATAAACCCCACACAAGAAACGGCATAAACTCCACACAAGGCACGGCATAAACCCCACAAAAGACACGGCTTAAACCCCACACAAGGCACGGCATAAAACACACACAAGACACGGCATAAACCCCACACAAGGCACGGCATAAACCCCACACAAGGCACGGCATAAACCACACACAAGACACGGCATAAACCCCACACAAGGCACGGCATAAACCACACACAAGACACGGCATAAACCCCACACAAGGCACGGCATAAACTCCACACAAGGCACGGCATAAACCACACACAAGACACGGCATAAACCACACACAAGACACGGCATAAACTCCACACAAGGCACGGCATAAACCCCACACAAGGCACGGCATAAACCCCACACTAGACACGGCATAAACCACACACAAGGCATGGCATAAACCACACACAAGACATGGCATAAACCCCACACAAGGCACGGCATAAACCCCACACAAGACATGGCATAAACCACACACAAGGCACGGCATAAACTCAACACAAGGCATGGCATAAACCGCACACAAGGCACGCCATAAACTCCACACAAGGCACGGCATAAACCCCACACAAGGCACGGCATAAACCGCACACAAGGCACGGCATAAACCCAACACAAGACACGGCATAAACCACACACAAGACACGGCATAAAATCCACACAAGGCACGGCATAAACCCCACACAAGGCACGGCATAAACCCCACACAAGACACGGCATAAACCACACACAAGGCATGGCATAAACCACACACAAGACATGGCATAAACCACACACAAGGCACGGCATAAACCCCACACAAGGCACGGCATAAACCACACACAAGGCACGACATAAACCCCACACAAGACACGGCATAAACCACACACAAGGCATGGCATAAACCACACACAATACATGGCATAAACCACACGCAAGGCATGGCATAAACCCCACACAAGACACGGCATAAACCACACACAAGACACGGCATAAACCCCACATAAGGCACGGCATAAACCACACACAAGGCACGGCATAAACCACACACAAGGCACGGCATAAACCACACACAAGACATGGCATAAACCACACAAAAGGCATGGCAGAAACCACACACAAGACATGGCATAAACTCCACACAAGACACGGCATAAACCCCACACAAGAAACGGCATAAACCCCACACAAGGCACGGCATAAACCCCACACAAGGCACGGCATATACCCCACACAAGGCACGGCATAAACCACACACAAGACACGGCATAAACCCCACACAAGGCACAGCATAAACCACACACAAGACACGGCATAAACCCCACACAAGGCACGGCATAAACTCCACACAAGGCACGGCATAAACCACACACAAGACACGGCATAAACCCCACACAAGACACGGCATAAACTCCACACAAGGCACGGCATAAACCCCACACAAGGCACGGCATAAACCTCACGCAAGACACGGCATAAACCACACACAAGGCATGGCATAAACCACACACAAGACATGGCATAAACCCCACACAAGGCACGGCATAAACCACACACAAGGCACGGCATAAACTCCACACAAGGCACGGCATAAACCCCACACAAGGCACGGCATAAACCCAACACAAGACACGGCATAAACCACACACAAGACACGGCAAAAACTCCACACAAGGCACGGCATAAACCCCACACAAGGCACGGCATAAACCCCACACAAGACACGGCATAAACCACACACAAAGCATGGCATAAACCACACACAAGACATGGCATAAACCACACACAAGGCACGGCATAAACCCCACACAAGGCACGGCATAAACCACACACAAGGCACGACATAAACCCCACACAAGACACGGCATAAACCACACACAAGGCATGGCATAAACCACACACAAGACATGGCATAAACCACACACAAGGCTTGGCATAAACCCCACACAAGACACGGCATAAACCACACACAAGACACGGCATAAACCCCACATAAGGCACGGCATAAACCACACACAAGGCACGGCATAAACCACACACAAGGCACGGCATAAACCACACACAAGACATGGCATAAACTCCACACAAGACACGGCATAAACCACACACAAGACATGGCATAAACCACACACAAGGCATGGCATAAACCACACACAAGACATGGCATAAACTCCACACAAGACACGGCATAAACCCCACACAAAACACGGCATAAACCCCACACAAGGCACGGCATAAACCCCACACAAGGCACGGCATAAACCCCACACAAGACACGGCATAAACTCCACACAAGGCACGGCATATACCCCACAAAAGACACGGCATAAACCCCACACAAGGCACGGCATAAACCACACACAAGACACGGCGTAAACCCCACACAAGACCCGGCATAAACCACACAAGACACGGCATAATCTCCACACAAGACACGGCATAAACCACACAAGACACGGCATAAACTCCACACAAGGCACGGCATAAACCACACACAAGACACGGCATAAACCCCACACAAGGCACGGCATAAACCACACACAAGACATGGCATAAACCCCACAAGACACGGCATAAACCCCACACAAGACACGGCATAAACCCCACACAAGGCACGGCATAAACCACACAAGACACGGCATAAACTCCACACAAGACACGGCATAAACCACACAAGACACGGCATAAACCCCACACAAGACACGGCATAAACCCCACACAAGACATGGCATAAACCCCACACACGGCATGGCATAAACCACACACAAGACACGGCATAAACCCCACACAAGGCACGGCATAAACCACACACAAGACACGGTATAAACTCCACACAAGACACGGCATTAACCCCACACAAGGCACGGCATAAACTCCACACAAGGCACGGCATAAACCCCACAAAAGGCACGGCATAAATCCCACACAAGGCACGGCATAAACCCCACAAAAGGCACGGCATAAATCCCACACAAGGCACGGCATAAACCTTACACAAGACATGGCATAAACCTCACACAAGGCATGGCATAAACCCCACACAAGGCACGGCATAAACCACACAAAAGACACGGCATAAACCCCAAACAAGACACTGCATAAACCCCACACAAGACACGGCATAAACCACACACAAGGCACGGCATAAACCACACACAAGAAACGGCATAAACCGCACAAGACACGGCATAAACCCCTCTCAAGGCATGGCATAAACCCCACACAAGGCACGGCATAAACCCCACACAAGGCACGGCATAAACCACACACAAGACATGGCATAAAACCCACACAAGACACGGCATAAACCCCACACCAGGCACGGCATAAACCACACACAAGACACGGCATAAACCACACAAGACACGGCATAAACCCCACTCAAGGCATGGCATAAACCCCACACAAGGCACGGCATAAACCCCACACAAGGCACGGCATAAACCACACACAAGACACGGCATAAACCCCACACAAGGCACGGCATAAACCACACACAAGGCATGGCATAAACCCCACACAAGGCACGGCATAAACCCCACACAAGGCATGGCATAAACCACACACAAGACACGGCATAAACCTCACACAAGGCACGGCATAAACCACACACAAGACATGGCATAAACCCAACACAAGACACGGCATAAATCCCACACAAGGCACGGCATAAACCACACACAAGACACGGCATAAACCCCACACAAGGCACGGCATAAACCACACACAAGACATGGCATAAACCCCACACAAGACACGGCATAAACCCCACACAAGGCACGGCATAAACCACACACAAGACACGGCATAAACCCCACACAAGGCACGGCATAAGCCCCACACAAGACACGGCATAAACTCCACACAAGGAACGGCATAAACCCCACAAAAGACACGGCATAAACCCCACACAAGGCACGGCATAAACCACACACAAGACACGGCATAAACCCCACACAAGTCACGGCATAAACCCAACACAAGACACGGCATAAACCACACACAAGACACGGCATAAACTCCACACAAGGCACGGCAAAAACCCCACAAAAGACACGGCATAAACCCCACACAAGGCACGGCATAAACCACACACAAGACACGGCGTAAACCCCACACAAGACCCGGCATAAACCACACAAGACACGGCATAAACTCCACACAAGACACGGCATAAACCACACAAGACACGGCATAAACTCCACACAAAGCACGGCATAAACCACACACAAGACACGGCATAAACCCCACACAAGGCACGGCATAAACCCCATACAAGGCACGGCATAAACCACACACAAGACACGGCATAAACCCCACACAAGGCACGGCATAAACTCCACACAAGGCACGACATAAACCCCACACAAGACACGGCATAAACCACACACAAGGCATGGCATAAACCACACACAAGACATGGCATAAACCACACACAAGGCACGGCATAACCCACACAAAAGACACGGCATAAACCCCAAACAAGACACGGCATAAACCCCACACAAGGCACGGCATAAACTCCACACAAGGCACGGCATAAACCACACACAAGACACGGCATAAACCCCACACAAGACACGGCATAAACTCCACACAAGGCACGGCATAAACCCCACACAAGGCACGGCATAAACCTCACGCAAGACACGGCATAAACCACACACAAGGCATGGCATAAACCACACACAAGACATGGCATAAACCCCACACAAGGCACGGCATAAACCACACACAAGGCACGGCATAAACTCCACACAAGGCACGGCATAAACCCCACACAAGGCACGGCATAAACCCAACACAAGACACGGCATAAACCACACACAAGACACGGCAAAAACTCCACACAAGGCACGGCATAAACCCCACACAAGGCACGGCATAAACCCCACACAGGACACGGCATAAACCACACACAAAGCATGGCATAAACCACACACAAGACATGGCATAAACCACACACAAGGCACGGCATAAACCCCACACAAGGCACGGCATAAACCACACACAAGGCACGACATAAACCCCACACAAGACACGGCATAAACCACACACAAGGCATGGCATAAACCACACACAAGACATGGCATAAACCACACACAAGGCATGGCATAAACCCCTCACAAGACACGGCATAAACCACACACAAGACACGGCATAAACCCCACATAAGGCATGGCATAAACCACACACAAGGCATGGCATAAACCACACACAAGACATGGCATAAACCACACACAAGGCATGGCATAAACCCCACACAAGACACGGCATAAACCACACACAAGACACGGCACAAACCCCACACAAGGCACGGCATAAACCCCACACAAGGCACGGCATAAACCACACACAAGACACGGCATAAACCCCACACAAGGCACGGCATAAACTCCACACAAGGCACGACATAAACCCCACACAAGACACGGCATAAACTCCACACAAGGCACGGCATAAACCCCACAAAAGACACGGCATAAACCCCACACAAGGCACGGCATAAACCACACAAAAGACACGGCATAAACCCCAAACAAGACACGGCATAAACCCCACACAAGACACGGCATAAACCACACACAAGGCACGGCATAAACCACACACAAGACACGGCATAAACCACACAAGACACGGCATAAACCCCACTCAAGGCATGGCATAAACCCCACACAAGGCACGGCATAAACCCCACACAAGGCATGGCATAAACCACACACAAGACACGGCATAAACCCCACACAAGGCACGGTATAAACCACACACAAGACATGGCATAAACCCCACACAAGACACGGCATAAACCCCACACAAGGCACGGCATAAACCACACACAAGACACGGCATAAACCCCACACAAGTCATGGCATAAACCACACACAAGACACGGCATAAACCCCACACAAGGAACGGCATAAACCACACACAAGACATGGCATAATCCCCACACAAGACACGGCATAAACCCCACACAAGGCACGGCATAAACCAGACACAAGACACGGCATAAACCACACAAGACACGGCATAAACCCCACTCAAGGCATGGTATAAACCCCACACAAGACACGGCATAAACCCCACACAAGGCACGGCATAAACCACACACAAGACACGGCATAAACCCCACACAAGGCACGGCATAAACCACACACAAGGCATGGCATAAACCCCACACAAGACACGGCATAAACCCCACACAAGGCACGGCATAAACCACACACAAGACACGGCATAAACCGCACAAGACACGGCATAAACCCCACCCAAGGCATGGCATAAACCCCACACAAGGCACGGCATAAACCCCACACAAGGCATGGCATAAACCACACACAAGACACGGCATAAACCCCACACAAGGCACGGCATAAACCACAAACAAGACATGGCATAAACCCAACACAAGACACGGCATAAATCCCACACAAGGCACGGCATAAACCACACACAAGACACGGCATAAACCCCACACAAGGCACGGCATAAACCACACACAAGACATGGCATAAACCCCACACAAGACACGGCATAAACCCCACACAAGGCACGGCAAAGACCACACACAAGACACGGCATAAACCCCACACAAGGCACGGCATAAACCCCACACAAGACACGGCATAAACTCCACACAAGGCACGGCATAAACCCCACAAAAGACACGGCATAAACCCCACACAAGGCACGACATAAACCACATACAAGACACGGCATAAACCCCACACAAGGCACGGCATAAACCCAACACAAGACACGGCATAAACCACACACAAGACACGGCATAAACTCCACACTAGGGACGGCATAAACCCCACACAAGGCACGGCATAAACCACACACAAGACACGGCATAAACCCCACACAAGGCACGGCATAAACCACACACATGACACGGCATAAACCCCACACAAGGCACGGCATAAACCCCACACAAGAAACGGCATAAACTCCACACAAGGCACGGCATAAACCCCACAAAAGACACGGCTTAAACCCCACACAAGGCACGGCATAAAACACACACAAGACACGGCATAAACCCCACACAAGGCACGGCATAAACCCCACACAAGGCACGGCATAAACCACACACAAGACACGGCATAAACCCCACACAAGGCACGGCATAAACCACACACAAGACACGGCATAAACCCCACACAAGGCACGGCATAAACTCCACACAAGGCACGGCATAAACCACACACAAGACACGGCATAAACCACACACAAGACACGGCATAAACTCCACACAAGGCACGGCATAAACCCCACACAAGGCACGGCATAAACCCCACACTAGACACGGCATAAACCACACACAAGGCATGGCATAAACCACACACAAGACATGGCATAAACCCCACACAAGGCACGGCATAAACCCCACACAAGACATGGCATAAACCACACACAAGGCACGGCATAAACTCAACACAAGGCATGGCATAAACCGCACACAAGGCACGCCATAAACTCCACACAAGGCACGGCATAAACCCCACACAAGGCACGGCATAAACCGCACACAAGGCACGGCATAAACCCAACACAAGACACGGCATAAACCACACACAAGACACGGCATAAAATCCACACAAGGCACGGCATAAACCCCACACAAGGCACGGCATAAACCCCACACAAGACACGGCATAAACCACACACAAGGCATGGCATAAACCACACACAAGACATGGCATAAACCACACACAAGGCACGGCATAAACCCCACACAAGGCACGGCATAAACCACACACAAGGCACGACATAAACCCCACACAAGACACGGCATAAACCACACACAAGGCATGGCATAAACCACACACAATACATGGCATAAACCACACGCAAGGCATGGCATAAACCCCACACAAGACACGGCATAAACCACACACAAGACACGGCATAAACCCCACATAAGGCACGGCATAAACCACACACAAGGCACGGCATAAACCACACACAAGGCACGGCATAAACCACACACAAGACATGGCATAAACCACACAAAAGGCATGGCAGAAACCACACACAAGACATGGCATAAACTCCACACAAGACACGGCATAAACCCCACACAAGAAACGGCATAAACCCCACACAAGGCACGGCATAAACCCCACACAAGGCACGGCATATACCCCACACAAGGCACGGCATAAACCACACACAAGACACGGCATAAACCCCACACAAGGCACAGCATAAACCACACACAAGACACGGCATAAACCCCACACAAGGCACGGCATAAACTCCACACAAGGCACGGCATAAACCACACACAAGACACGGCATAAACCCCACACAAGACACGGCATAAACTCCACACAAGGCACGGCATAAACCCCACACAAGGCACGGCATAAACCTCACGCAAGACACGGCATAAACCACACACAAGGCATGGCATAAACCACACACAAGACATGGCATAAACCCCACACAAGGCACGGCATAAACCACACACAAGGCACGGCATAAACTCCACACAAGGCACGGCATAAACCCCACACAAGGCACGGCATAAACCCAACACAAGACACGGCATAAACCACACACAAGACACGGCAAAAACTCCACACAAGGCACGGCATAAACCCCACACAAGGCACGGCATAAACCCCACACAAGACACGGCATAAACCACACACAAAGCATGGCATAAACCACACACAAGACATGGCATAAACCACACACAAGGCACGGCATAAACCCCACACAAGGCACGGCATAAACCACACACAAGGCACGACATAAACCCCACACAAGACACGGCATAAACCACACACAAGGCATGGCATAAACCACACACAAGACATGGCATAAACCACACACAAGGCTTGGCATAAACCCCACACAAGACACGGCATAAACCACACACAAGACACGGCATAAACCCCACATAAGGCACGGCATAAACCACACACAAGGCACGGCATAAACCACACACAAGGCACGGCATAAACCACACACAAGACATGGCATAAACTCCACACAAGACACGGCATAAACCACACACAAGACATGGCATAAACCACACACAAGGCATGGCATAAACCACACACAAGACATGGCATAAACTCCACACAAGACACGGCCTAAACCCCACACAAAACACGGCATAAACCCCACACAAGGCACGGCATAAACCCCACACAAGGCACGGCATAAACCCCACACAAGACACGGCATAAACTCCACACAAGGCACGGCATATACCCCACAAAAGACACGGCATAAACCCCACACAAGGCACGGCATAAACCACACACAAGACACGGCGTAAACCCCACACAAGACCCGGCATAAACCACACAAGACACGGCATAAACTCCACACAAGACACGGCATAAACCACACAAGACACGGCATAAACTCCACACAAGGCACGGCATAAACCACACACAAGACACGGCATAAACCCCACACAAGGCACGGCATAAACCACACACAAGACATGGCATAAACCCCACAAGACACGGCATAAACCCCACACAAGACACGGCATAAACCCCACACAAGGCACGGCATAAACCACACAAGACACGGCATAAACTCCACACAAGACACGGCATAAACCACACAAGACACGGCATAAACCCCACACAAGACACGGCATAAACCCCACACAAGACATGGCATAAACCCCACACACGGCATGGCATAAACCACACACAAGACACGGCATAAACCCCACACAAGGCACGGCATAAACCACACACAAGACACGGTATAAACTCCACACAAGACACGGCATTAACCCCACACAAGGCACGGCATAAACTCCACACAAGGCACGGCATAAACCCCACAAAAGGCACGGCATAAATCCCACACAAGGCACGGCATAAACCCCACAAAAGGCACGGCATAAATCCCACACAAGGCACGGCATAAACCTTACACAAGACATGGCATAAACCTCACACAAGGCATGGCATAAACCCCACACAAGGCACGGCATAAACCACACAAAAGACACGGCATAAACCCCAAACAAGACACTGCATAAACCCCACACAAGACACGGCATAAACCACACACAAGGCACGGCATAAACCACACACAAGACACGGCATAAACCACACAAGACACGGCATAAACCCCACTCAAGGCATGGCATAATCCCCACACAAGGCACGGCATAAACCCCACACAAGGCATGGCATAAACAACACACAAGACACGGCATAAACCCCACACAAGGCACGGCATAAACCACACACAAGAAACGGCATAAACCGCACAAGACACGGCATAAACCCCACTCAAGGCATGGCATAAACCCCACACAAGGCACGGCATAAACCCCACACAAGGCACGGCATAAACCACACACAAGACATGGCATAAAACCCACACAAGACACGGCATAAACCCCACACCAGGCACGGCATAAACCACACACAAGACACGGCATAAACCACACATGACACGGCATAAACCCCACTCAAGGCATGGCATAAACCCCACACAAGACACGGCATAAACCCCACACAAGGCACGGCATAAACCACACACAAGACACGGCATAAACCCCACACAAGGCACGGCATAAACCACACACAAGGCATGGCATAAACCCCACACAAGGCACGGCATAAACCCCACACAAGGCATGGCATAAACCACACACAAGACACGGCATAAACCTCACACAAGGCACGGCATAAACCACACACAAGACATGGCATAAACCCAACACAAGACACGGCATAAATCCCACACAAGGCACGGCATAAACCACACACAAGACACGGCATAAACCCCACACAAGGCACGGCATAAACCACACACAAGACATGGCATAAACCCCACACAAGACACGGCATAAACCCCACACAAGGCACGGCATAAACCACACACAAGACACGGCATAAACCCCACACAAGGCACGGCATAAGCCCCACACAAGACACGGCATAAACTCCACACAAGGAACGGCATAAACCCCACAAAAGACACGGCATAAACCCCACACAAGGCACGGCATAAACCACACACAAGACACGGCATAAACCCCACACAAGTCACGGCATAAACCCAACACAAGACACGGCATAAACCACACACAAGACACGGCATAAACTCCACACAAGGCACGGCATAAACCCCACAAAAGACACGGCATAAACCCCACACAAGGCACGGCATAAACCACACACAAGACACGGCGTAAACCCCACACAAGACCCGGCATAAACCACACAAGACACGGCATAAACTCCACACAAGACACGGCATAAACCACACAAGACACGGCATAAACTCCACACAAAGCACGGCATAAACCACACACAAGACACGGCATAAACCCCACACAAGGCACGGCATAAACCCCACACAAGGCACGGCATAAACCACACACAAGACACGGCATAAACCCCACACAAGGCACGGCATAAACTCCACACAAGGCACGACATAAACCCCACACAAGACACGGCATAAACCACACACAAGGCATGGCATAAACCACACACAAGACATGGCATAAACCACACACAAGGCATGGCATAAACCCCACACAAGACACGGCATAAACCACACACAAGACACGGCATAAACCCCACATAAGGCACGGCATAAACCACACACAAGGAACGGCATAAACCACACACAAGGCACGGCATAAACCACACACAAGACATGGCATAAACTCCACACAAGACACGGCATAAACCACACACAAGACATGGCATAAACCACACACAAGGCATGGCATAAACCACACACAAGACATGGCATAAACTCCACACAAGACACGGCATAAATCCCACACAAAACACGGCATAAACCCCACACAAGGCACGGCATAAACCCCACACAAGGCACGGCATAAACCCCACACAAGACACGGCATAAACTCCACACAAGGCACGGCATAAACCCCACAAAAGACACGGCATAAACCACACACAAGGCACGGCATAAACCACACACAAGACACGGCGTAAACCCCACACAAGACCCGGCATAAACCACACAAGACACGGCATAAACTCCACACAAGACACGGCATAAACCACACAAGACACGGCATAAACTCCACACAAGGCACGGCATAAACCACACACAAGACACGGCATAAACCCCACACAAGGCACGGCATAAACCACACACAAGACATGGCATAAACCCCACAAGACACGGCATAAACCCCACACAAGACACGGCATAAACCCCACACAAGGCACGGCATAAACCACACAAGACACGGCATAAACTCCACACAAGGCACGGCATAAACCACACAAGACACGGCATAAACCCCACACAAGACACGGCATAAACCCCACACAAGACATGGCATAAACCCCACACACGGCATGGCATAAACCACACACAAGACACGGCATAAACCCCACACAAGGCACGGCATAAACCGCACACAAGACACGGTATAAACTCCACACAAGACACGGCATTAACCCCACACAAGGCACGGCATAAACTCCACACAAGGCACGGCATAAACCCCACAAAAGGCACGGCATAAATCCCACACAAGGCACGGCATAAACCCCACAAGAGGCACGGCATAAATCCCACACAAGGCACGGCATAAACCTTACACAAGACATGGCATAAACCCCACACAAGGCATGGCATAAACCCCACACAAGGCACGGCATAAACCACACAAAAGACACGGCATAAACCCCAAACAAGACACTGCATAAACCCCACACAAGACACGGCATAAACCACACACAAGGCACGGCATAAACCACACACAAGACACGGCATAAACCACACAAGACACGGCATAAACCCCACTCAAGGCATGGCATAAACCCCACACAAGGCACGGCATAAACCCCACACAAGGCATGGCATAAACCACACACAAGACACGGCATAAACCCCACACAAGCCACGGCATAAACCACACACAAGAAACGGCATAAACCGCACAAGACACGGCATAAACCCCACTCAAGGCATGGCATAAACCCCACACAAGGCACGGCATAAACCCCACACAAGGCACGGCATAAACCACACACAAGACATGGCATAAAACCCACACAAGACACGGCATAAACCCCACACCAGGCACGGCATAAACCACACACAAGACACGGCATAAACCACACAAGACACGGCATAAACCCCACTCAAGGCATGGCATAAACCCCACACAAGACACGGCATAAACCCCACACAAGGCACGGCATAAACCACACACAAGACACGGCATAAACCCCACACAAGGCACGGCATAAACCACACACAAGGCATGGCATAAACCCCACACAAGGCACGGCATAAACCCCACACAAGGCATGGCATAAACCACACACAAGACACGGCATAAACCCCACACAAGGCACGGCATAAACCACACACAAGACATGGCATAAACCCAACACAAGACACGGCATAAATCCCACACAAGGCACGGCATAAACCACACACAAGACACGGCATAAACCCCACACAAGGCACGGCATAAACCACACACAAGACATGGCTTAAACCCCACACAAGACACGGCATAAACCCCACACAAGGCACGGCATAAACCACACACAAGACACGGCATAAACCCCACACAAGGCACGGCATAAGCCCCACACAAGACACGGCATAAACTCCACACAAGGAACGGCATAAACCCCACAAAAGACACGGCATAAACCCCACACAAGGCACGGCATAAACCACACACAAGACACGGCATAAACCCCACACAAGTCACGGCATAAACCCAACACAAGACACGGCATAAACCACACACAAGACACGGCATAAACTCCACACAAGTCACGGCATAAACCCCACACAAGGCACGGCATAAACCACACACAAGACACGGCATAAACCCCACACAAGGCACGGCATAAACCACACACAAGACACGGCATAAACCCCACACAAGGCACGGCATAAACCCCACACAAGAAACGGCATAAACTCCACACAAGGCACGGCATAAACCCCACAAAAGACACGGCTTAAACCCCACACATGGCACGGCATAAACCACACACAAGACACGGCATAAACCCCACACAAGGCAAGGCATAAACCCCACACAAGGCACGGCATAAACCACACACAAGACAAGGCATAAACCGCACAAGACACTGCATAAACCACACACAAGGCACGGCATAAACTCCACACAAGGCATGGCATAAACCGCACACAAGGCACGCCATAAACTCCACACAAGGCACGGCATAAACCCCACACAAGGCACGGCATAAACCGCACACAAGGCACGGCATAAACCCAACACAAGACACGGCATAAACCACACACAAGACACGGCATAAACTCCACACAAGGCACGGCATAAACCCCACACAAGGCACGGCATAAACCCCACACAAGACACGGCATAAACCACACACAAGGCATGGCATAAACCACACACAAGACATGGCATAAACCACACACAAGGCACGGCATAAACCCCACACAAGGCACGGCATAAACCACACACAAGGCACGACATAAACCCCACACAAGACACGGCATAAACCCCACCCAAGGCATGGCATAAACCCCACACAAGGCACGGCATAAACCCCACACAAGGCATGGCATAAACCACACACAAGACACGGCATAAACCCCACACAAGGCACGGCATAAACCACAAACAACACATGGCATAAACCCAACACAAGACACGGCATAAATCCCACACAAGGCACGGCATAAACCACACACAAGACACGGCATAAACCCCACACAAGGCACGGCATAAACCACACACAAGACATGGCATAAACCCCACACAAGACACGGCATAAACCCCACACAAGGCACGGCATAAACCACACACAAGACACGGCATAAACCCCACACAAGGCACGGCATAAACCCCACACAAGACACGGCATAAACTCCACACAAGGCACGGCATAAACCCCACAAAAGACACGGCATAAACCCCACACTAGGCACGGCATAAACCACATACAAGACACGGCATAAACCCCACACAAGGCACGGCATAAACCCGAGACAAGACACGGCATAAACCACACACAAGACACGGCATAAACTCCACACTAGGGACGGCATAAACCCCACACAAGGCACGGCATAAACCACACACAAGACACGGCATAAACCCCACACAAGGCACGGCATAAACCACACACATGACACGGCATAAACCCCACACAAGGCACGGCATAAACCCAACACAAGACACGGCATAAACCACACACAAGACACGGCATAAACTCCACACAAGGCACGGCATAAAACACACACAAGACACGGCATAAACCCCACACAAGGCACGGCATAAACCCCACACAAGGCACGGCATAAACCACACACAAGATACGGCATAAACCCCACACAAGGCACGGCATAAACCACACACAAGACACGGCATAAACCCCACACAAGGCACGGCATAAACCACACACATGACACGGCATGAACCCCACACAAGAAACGGCATAAACTCCACACAAGGCACGGCATAAACCCCACAAAAGACACGGCTTAAACCCCACACAAGGCACGGCATAAAACACACACAAGACACGGCATAAACCCCACACAAGGCACGGCATAAACCCCACACAAGGCACGGCATAAACCACACACAAGATACGGCATAAACCCCACACAAGGCACGGCATAAACCACACACAAGACACGGCATAAACCCCACACAAGGCACGGCATAAACTCCACACAAGGCACGGCATAAACCACACACAAGACACGGCATAAACCACACACAAGACACGGCATAAACTCCACACAAGGCACGGCATAAACCCCACACAAGGCACGGCATAAACCCCACACTAGACACGGCATAAACCACACACAAGGCATGGCATAAACCACACACAAGACATGGCATAAACCCCACACAAGGCACGGCATAAACCCCACACAAGACATGGCATAAACCACACACAAGGCACGGCATAAACTCCACACAAGGCATGGCATAAACCGCACACAAGGCACGCCATAAACTCCACACAAGGCACGGCATAAACCCCACACAAGGCACGGCATAAACCGCACACAAGGCACGGCATAAACCCAACACAAGACACGGCATAAACCACACACAAGACACGGCATAAACTCCACACAAGGCACGGCATAAACCCCACACAAGGCACGGCATAAACCCCACACAAGGCACGGCATAAACCACACACAAGGCATGGCATAAACCACACACAAGACATGGCATAAACCACACACAAGGCACGGCATAAACCCCACACAAGGCACGGCATAAACCACACACAAGGCACGACATAAACCCCACACAAGACACGGCATAAACCACACACAAGGCATGGCATAAACCACACACAATACATGGCATAAACCACACGCAAGGCATGGCATAAACCCCACACAAGACACGGCATAAACCACACACAAGACACGGCATAAACCCCACATAAGGCACGGCATAAACCACACACAAGGCACGGCATAAACCACACACAAGGCACGGCATAAACCACACACAAGACATGGCATAAACCACACAAAAGGCATGGCAGAAACCACACACAAGACATGGCATAAACTCCACACAAGACACGGCATAAACCCCACACAAGGCACGGCATAAACCCCACACAAGGCACGGCATATACCCCACACAAGGCACGGCATAAACCACACACAAGACACGGCATAAACCCCACACAAGGCACAGCATAAACCACACACAAGACACGGCATAAACCCCACACAAGGCACGGCATAAACTCCACACAAGGCACGGCATAAACCACACACAAGACACGGCATAAACCCCACACAAGACACGGCATAAACTCCACACAAGGCACGGCATAAACCCCACACAAGGCACGGCATAAACCTCACGCAAGACACGGCATAAACCACACACAAGGCATGGCATAAACCACACACAAGACATGGCATAAACCCCACACAAGGCACGGCATAAACCACACACAAGGCACGGCATAAAATCCACACAAGGCACGGCATAAACCCCACACAAGGCACGGCATAAACCCAACACAAGACACGGCATAAACCACACACAAGACACGGCAAAAACTCCACACAAGGCACGGCATAAACCCCACACAAGGCACGGCATAAACCCCACACAGGACACGGCATAAACCACACACAAAGCATGGCATAAACCACACACAAGACATGGCATAAACCACACACAAGGCACGGCATAAACCCCACACAAGGCACGGCATAAACCACACACAAGGCACGACATAAACCCCACACAAGACACGGCATAAACCACACTCAAGGCATGGCATAAACCACACACAAGACATGGCATAAACCACACACAAGGCATGGCATAAACCCCACACAAGACACGGCATAAACCACACACAAGACACGGCATAAACCCCTCATAAGGCACGGCATAAACCACACACAAGGCACGGCATAAACCACACACAAGGCACGGCATAAACCACACACAAGACATGGCATAAACTCCACACAAGACACGGCATAAACCACACACAAGACATGGCATAAACCACACACAAGGCATGGCATAAACCACACACAAGACATGGCATAAACTCCACACAAGACACGGCATAAACCCCACACAAAACACGGCATAAACCCCACACAAGGCACGGCATAAACCCCACACAAGGCACGGCATATACCCCACACAAGGCACGGCATAAACCACACACAAGACACGGCATAAACCCCACACAAGGCACAGCATAAACCACACACAAGACACGGCATAAACCCCACACAAGGCACGGCATAAACTCCACACAAGGCACGGCATAAACCACACACAAGACACGGCATAAACCCCACACAAGACACGGCATAAACTCCACACAAGGCACGGCATAAACCCCACACAAGGCACGGCATAAACCTCACGCAAGACACGGCATAAACCACACACAAGGCATGGCATAAACCACACACAAGACATGGCATAAACCCCACACAAGGCACGGCATAAACCACACACAAGGCACGGCATAAACTCCACACAAGGCACGGCATAAACCCCACACAAGGCACGGCATAAACCCAACACAAGACACGGCATAAACCACACACAAGACACGGCAAAAACTCCACACAAGGCACGGCATAAACCCCACACAAGGCACGGCATAAACCCCACACAAGACACGGCATAAACCACACACAAAGCATGGCATAAACCACACACAAGACATGGCATAAACCACACACAAGGCACGGCATAAACCCCACACAAGGCACGGCATAAACCACACACAAGGCACGACATAAACCCCACACAAGACACGGCATAAACCACACACAAGGCATGGCATAAACCACACACAAGACATGGCATAAACCACACACAAGGCTTGGCATAAACCCCACACAAGACACGGCATAAACCACACACAAGACACGGCATAAACCCCACATAAGGCACGGCATAAACCACACACAAGGCACGGCATAAACCACACACAAGGCACGGCATAAACCACACACAAGACATGGCATAAACTCCACACAAGACACGGCATAATCCACACACAAGACATGGCATAAACCACACACAAGGCATGGCATAAACCACACACAAGACATGGCATAAACTCCACACAAGACACGGCCTAAACCCCACACAAAACACGGCATAAACCCCACACAAGGCACGGCATAAACCCCACACAAGGCACGGCATAAACCCCACACAAGACACGGCATAAACTCCACACAAGGCACGGCATATACCCCACAAAAGACACGGCATAAACCCCACACAAGGCACGGCATAAACCACACACAAGACACGGCGTAAACCCCACACAAGACCCGGCATAAACCGCACAAGACACGGCATAAACTCCACACAAGACACGGCATAAACCACACAAGACACGGCATAAACTCCACACAAGGCACGGCATAAACCACACACAAGACACGGCATAAACCCCACACAAGGCACGGCATAAACCACACACAAGACATGGCATAAACCCCACAAGACACGGCATAAACCCCACACAAGACACGGCATAAACCCCACACAAGGCACGGCATAAACCACACAAGACACGGCATAAACTCCACACAAGACACGGCATAAACCACACAAGACACGGCATAAACCCCACACAAGACACGGCATAAACCCCACACAAGACATGGCATAAACCCCACACACGGCATGGCATAAACCACACACAAGACACGGCATAAACCCCACACAAGGCACGGCATAAACCACACACAAGACACGGTATAAACTCCACACAAGACACGGCATTAACCCCACACAAGGCACGGCATAAACTCCACACAAGGCACGGCATAAACCCCACAAAAGGCACGGCATAAATCCCACACAAGGCACGGCATAAACCCCACAAAAGGCACGGCATAAATCCCACACAAGGCACGGCATAAACCTTACACAAGACATGGCATAAACCTCACACAAGGCATGGCATAAACCCCACACAAGGCACGGCATAAACCACACAAAAGACACGGCATAAACCCCAAACAAGACACTGCATAAACCCCACACAAGACACGGCATAAACCACACACAAGGCACGGCATAAACCACACACAAGACACGGCATAAACCACACAAGACACGGCATAAACCCCACTCAAGGCATGGCATAATCCCCACACAAGGCACGGCATAAACCCCACACAAGGCATGGCATAAACAACACACAAGACACGGCATAAACCCCACACAAGGCACGGCATAAACCACACACAAGAAACGGCATAAACCGCACAAGACACGGCATAAACCCCACTCAAGGCATGGCATAAACCCCACACAAGGCACGGCATAAACCCCACACAAGGCACGGCATAAACCACACACAAGACATGGCATAAAACCCACACAAGACACGGCATAAACCCCACACCAGGCACGGCATAAACCACACACAAGACACGGCATAAACCACACATGACACGGCATAAACCCCACTCAAGGCATGGCATAAACCCCACACAAGACACGGCATAAACCCCACACAAGGCACGGCATAAACCACACACAAGACACGGCATAAACCCCACACAAGGCACGGCATAAACCACACACAAGGCATGGCATAAACCCCACACAAGGCACGGCATAAACCCCACACAAGGCATGGCATAAACCACACACAAGACACGGCATAAACCTCACACAAGGCACGGCATAAACCACACACAAGACATGGCATAAACCCAACACAAGACACGGCATAAATCCCACACAAGGCACGGCATAAACCACACACAAGACACGGCATAAACCCCACACAAGGCACGGCATAAACCACACACAAGACATGGCATAAACCCCACACAAGACACGGCATAAACCCCACACAAGGCACGGCATAAACCACACACAAGACACGGCATAAACCCCACACAAGGCACGGCATAAGCCCCACACAAGACACGGCATAAACTCCACACAAGGAACGGCATAAACCCCACAAAAGACACGGCATAAACCCCACACAAGGCACGGCATAAACCACACACAAGACACGGCATAAACCCCACACAAGTCACGGCATAAACCCAACACAAGACACGGCATAAACCACACACAAGACACGGCATAAACTCCACACAAGGCACGGCATAAACCCCACAAAAGACACGGCATAAACCCCACACAAGGCACGGCATAAACCACACACAAGACACGGCGTAAACCCCACACAAGACCCGGCATAAACCACACAAGACACGGCATAAACTCCACACAAGACACGGCATAAACCACACAAGACACGGCATAAACTCCACACAAAGCACGGCATAAACCACACACAAGACACGGCATAAACCCCACACAAGGCACGGCATAAACCCCACACAAGGCACGGCATAAACCACACACAAGACACGGCATAAACCCCACACAAGGCACGGCATAAACTCCACACAAGGCACGACATAAACCCCACACAAGACACGGCATAAACCACACACAAGGCATGGCATAAACCACACACAAGACATGGCATAAACCACACACAAGGCATGGCATAAACCCCACACAAGACACGGCATAAACCACACACAAGACACGGCATAAACCCCACATAAGGCACGGCATAAACCACACACAAGGAACGGCATAAACCACACACAAGGCACGGCATAAACCACACACAAGACATGGCATAAACTCCACACAAGACACGGCATAAACCACACACAAGACATGGCATAAACCACACACAAGGCATGGCATAAACCACACACAAGACATGGCATAAACTCCACACAAGACACGGCATAAATCCCACACAAAACACGGCATAAACCCCACACAAGGCACGGCATAAACCCCACACAAGGCACGGCATAAACCCCACACAAGACACGGCATAAACTCCACACAAGGCACGGCATAAACCCCACAAAAGACACGGCATAAACCACACACAAGGCACGGCATAAACCACACACAAGACACGGCGTAAACCCCACACAAGACCCGGCATAAACCACACAAGACACGGCATAAACTCCACACAAGACACGGCATAAACCACACAAGACACGGCATAAACTCCACACAAGGCACGGCATAAACCACACACAAGACACGGCATAAACCCCACACAAGGCACGGCATAAACCACACACAAGACATGGCATAAACCCCACAAGACACGGCATAAACCCCACACAAGACACGGCATAAACCCCACACAAGGCACGGCATAAACCACACAAGACACGGCATAAACTCCACACAAGGCACGGCATAAACCACACAAGACACGGCATAAACCCCACACAAGACACGGCATAAACCCCACACAAGACATGGCATAAACCCCACACACGGCATGGCATAAACCACACACAAGACACGGCATAAACCCCACACAAGGCACGGCATAAACCGCACACAAGACACGGTATAAACTCCACACAAGACACGGCATTAACCCCACACAAGGCACGGCATAAACTCCACACAAGGCACGGCATAAACCCCACAAAAGGCACGGCATAAATCCCACACAAGGCACGGCATAAACCCCACAAGAGGCACGGCATAAATCCCACACAAGGCACGGCATAAACCTTACACAAGACATGGCATAAACCCCACACAAGGCATGGCATAAACCCCACACAAGGCACGGCATAAACCACACAAAAGACACGGCATAAACCCCAAACAAGACACTGCATAAACCCCACACAAGACACGGCATAAACCACACACAAGGCACGGCATAAACCACACACAAGACACGGCATAAACCACACAAGACACGGCATAAACCCCACTCAAGGCATGGCATAAACCCCACACAAGGCACGGCATAAACCCCACACAAGGCATGGCATAAACCACACACAAGACACGGCATAAACCCCACACAAGCCACGGCATAAACCACACACAAGAAACGGCATAAACCGCACAAGACACGGCATAAACCCCACTCAAGGCATGGCATAAACCCCACACAAGGCACGGCATAAACCCCACACAAGGCACGGCATAAACCACACACAAGACATGGCATAAAACCCACACAAGACACGGCATAAACCCCACACCAGGCACGGCATAAACCACACACAAGACACGGCATAAACCACACAAGACACGGCATAAACCCCACTCAAGGCATGGCATAAACCCCACACAAGACACGGCATAAACCCCACACAAGGCACGGCATAAACCACACACAAGACACGGCATAAACCCCACACAAGGCACGGCATAAACCACACACAAGGCATGGCATAAACCCCACACAAGGCACGGCATAAACCCCACACAAGGCATGGCATAAACCACACACAAGACACGGCATAAACCCCACACAAGGCACGGCATAAACCACACACAAGACATGGCATAAACCCAACACAAGACACGGCATAAATCCCACACAAGGCACGGCATAAACCACACACAAGACACGGCATAAACCCCACACAAGGCACGGCATAAACCACACACAAGACATGGCTTAAACCCCACACAAGACACGGCATAAACCCCACACAAGGCACGGCATAAACCACACACAAGACACGGCATAAACCCCACACAAGGCACGGCATAAGCCCCACACAAGACACGGCATAAACTCCACACAAGGAACGGCATAAACCCCACAAAAGACACGGCATAAACCCCACACAAGGCACGGCATAAACCACACACAAGACACGGCATAAACCCCACACAAGTCACGGCATAAACCCAACACAAGACACGGCATAAACCACACACAAGACACGGCATAAACTCCACACAAGTCACGGCATAAACCCCACACAAGGCACGGCATAAACCACACACAAGACACGGCATAAACCCCACACAAGGCACGGCATAAACCACACACAAGACACGGCATAAACCCCACACAAGGCACGGCATAAACCCCACACAAGAAACGGCATAAACTCCACACAAGGCACGGCATAAACCCCACAAAAGACACGGCTTAAACCCCACACATGGCACGGCATAAACCACACACAAGACACGGCATAAACCCCACACAAGGCAAGGCATAAACCCCACACAAGGCACGGCATAAACCACACACAAGACAAGGCATAAACCGCACAAGACACTGCATAAACCACACACAAGGCACGGCATAAACTCCACACAAGGCATGGCATAAACCGCACACAAGGCACGCCATAAACTCCACACAAGGCACGGCATAAACCCCACACAAGGCACGGCATAAACCGCACACAAGGCACGGCATAAACCCAACACAAGACACGGCATAAACCACACACAAGACACGGCATAAACTCCACACAAGGCACGGCATAAACCCCACACAAGGCACGGCATAAACCCCACACAAGACACGGCATAAACCACACACAAGGCATGGCATAAACCACACACAAGACATGGCATAAACCACACACAAGGCACGGCATAAACCCCACACAAGGCACGGCATAAACCACACACAAGGCACGACATAAACCCCACACAAGACACGGCATAAACCCCACCCAAGGCATGGCATAAACCCCACACAAGGCACGGCATAAACCCCACACAAGGCATGGCATAAACCACACACAAGACACGGCATAAACCCCACACAAGGCACGGCATAAACCACAAACAACACATGGCATAAACCCAACACAAGACACGGCATAAATCCCACACAAGGCACGGCATAAACCACACACAAGACACGGCATAAACCCCACACAAGGCACGGCATAAACCACACACAAGACATGGCATAAACCCCACACAAGACACGGCATAAACCCCACACAAGGCACGGCATAAACCACACACAAGACACGGCATAAACCCCACACAAGGCACGGCATAAACCCCACACAAGACACGGCATAAACTCCACACAAGGCACGGCATAAACCCCACAAAAGACACGGCATAAACCCCACACTAGGCACGGCATAAACCACATACAAGACACGGCATAAACCCCACACAAGGCACGGCATAAACCCGAGACAAGACACGGCATAAACCACACACAAGACACGGCATAAACTCCACACTAGGGACGGCATAAACCCCACACAAGGCACGGCATAAACCACACACAAGACACGGCATAAACCCCACACAAGGCACGGCATAAACCACACACATGACACGGCATAAACCCCACACAAGGCACGGCATAAACCCAACACAAGACACGGCATAAACCACACACAAGACACGGCATAAACTCCACACAAGGCACGGCATAAAACACACACAAGACACGGCATAAACCCCACACAAGGCACGGCATAAACCCCACACAAGGCACGGCATAAACCACACACAAGATACGGCATAAACCCCACACAAGGCACGGCATAAACCACACACAAGACACGGCATAAACCCCACACAAGGCACGGCATAAACCACACACATGACACGGCATGAACCCCACACAAGAAACGGCATAAACTCCACACAAGGCACGGCATAAACCCCACAAAAGACACGGCTTAAACCCCACACAAGGCACGGCATAAAACACACACAAGACACGGCATAAACCCCACACAAGGCACGGCATAAACCCCACACAAGGCACGGCATAAACCACACACAAGATACGGCATAAACCCCACACAAGGCACGGCATAAACCACACACAAGACACGGCATAAACCCCACACAAGGCACGGCATAAACTCCACACAAGGCACGGCATAAACCACACACAAGACACGGCATAAACCACACACAAGACACGGCATAAACTCCACACAAGGCACGGCATAAACCCCACACAAGGCACGGCATAAACCCCACACTAGACACGGCATAAACCACACACAAGGCATGGCATAAACCACACACAAGACATGGCATAAACCCCACACAAGGCACGGCATAAACCCCACACAAGACATGGCATAAACCACACACAAGGCACGGCATAAACTCCACACAAGGCATGGCATAAACCGCACACAAGGCACGCCATAAACTCCACACAAGGCACGGCATAAACCCCACACAAGGCACGGCATAAACCGCACACAAGGCACGGCATAAACCCAACACAAGACACGGCATAAACCACACACAAGACACGGCATAAACTCCACACAAGGCACGGCATAAACCCCACACAAGGCACGGCATAAACCCCACACAAGGCACGGCATAAACCACACACAAGGCATGGCATAAACCACACACAAGACATGGCATAAACCACACACAAGGCACGGCATAAACCCCACACAAGGCACGGCATAAACCACACACAAGGCACGACATAAACCCCACACAAGACACGGCATAAACCACACACAAGGCATGGCATAAACCACACACAATACATGGCATAAACCACACGCAAGGCATGGCATAAACCCCACACAAGACACGGCATAAACCACACACAAGACACGGCATAAACCCCACATAAGGCACGGCATAAACCACACACAAGGCACGGCATAAACCACACACAAGGCACGGCATAAACCACACACAAGACATGGCATAAACCACACAAAAGGCATGGCAGAAACCACACACAAGACATGGCATAAACTCCACACAAGACACGGCATAAACCCCACACAAGGCACGGCATAAACCCCACACAAGGCACGGCATATACCCCACACAAGGCACGGCATAAACCACACACAAGACACGGCATAAACCCCACACAAGGCACAGCATAAACCACACACAAGACACGGCATAAACCCCACACAAGGCACGGCATAAACTCCACACAAGGCACGGCATAAACCACACACAAGACACGGCATAAACCCCACACAAGACACGGCATAAACTCCACACAAGGCACGGCATAAACCCCACACAAGGCACGGCATAAACCTCACGCAAGACACGGCATAAACCACACACAAGGCATGGCATAAACCACACACAAGACATGGCATAAACCCCACACAAGGCACGGCATAAACCACACACAAGGCACGGCATAAAATCCACACAAGGCACGGCATAAACCCCACACAAGGCACGGCATAAACCCAACACAAGACACGGCATAAACCACACACAAGACACGGCAAAAACTCCACACAAGGCACGGCATAAACCCCACACAAGGCACGGCATAAACCCCACACAGGACACGGCATAAACCACACACAAAGCATGGCATAAACCACACACAAGACATGGCATAAACCACACACAAGGCACGGCATAAACCCCACACAAGGCACGGCATAAACCACACACAAGGCACGACATAAACCCCACACAAGACACGGCATAAACCACACTCAAGGCATGGCATAAACCACACACAAGACATGGCATAAACCACACACAAGGCATGGCATAAACCCCACACAAGACACGGCATAAACCACACACAAGACACGGCATAAACCCCTCATAAGGCACGGCATAAACCACACACAAGGCACGGCATAAACCACACACAAGGCACGGCATAAACCACACACAAGACATGGCATAAACTCCACACAAGACACGGCATAAACCACACACAAGACATGGCATAAACCACACACAAGGCATGGCATAAACCACACACAAGACATGGCATAAACTCCACACAAGACACGGCATAAACCCCACACAAAACACGGCATAAACCCCACACAAGGCACGGCATAAACCCCACACAAGGCACGGCATATACCCCACACAAGGCACGGCATAAACCACACACAAGACACGGCATAAACCCCACACAAGGCACAGCATAAACCACACACAAGACACGGCATAAACCCCACACAAAGCACGGCATAAACTCCACACAAGGCACGGCATAAACCACACACAAGACACGGCATAAACCCCACACAAGACACGGCATAAACTCCACACAAGGCACGGCATAAACCCCACACAAGGCACGGCATAAACCTCACGCAAGACACGGCATAAACCACACACAAGGCATGGCATAAACCACACACAAGACATGGCATAAACCCCACACAAGGCACGGCATAAACCACACACAAGGCACGGCATAAACTCCACACAAGGCACGGCATAAACCCCACACAAGGCACGGCATAAACCCAACACAAGACACGGCATAAACCACACACAAGACACGGCAAAAACTCCACACAAGGCACGGCATAAACCCCACACAAGGCACGGCATAAACCCCACACAAGACACGGCAATAAACCACACACAAAGCATGGCATAAACCACACACAAGACATGGCATAAACCACACACAAGGCACGGCATAAACCCCACACAAGGCACGGCATAAACCACACACAAGGCACGACATAAACCCCACACAAGACACGGCATAAACCACACACAAGGCATGGCATAAACCACACACAAGACATGGCATAAACCACACACAAGGCTTGGCATAAACCCCACACAAGACACGGCATAAACCACACACAAGACACGGCATAAACCCCACATAAGGCACGGCATAAACCACACACAAGGCACGGCATAAACCACACACAAGGCACGGCATAAACCACACACAAGACATGGCATAAACTCCACACAAGACACGGCATAAACCACACACAAGACATGGCATAAACCACACACAAGGCATGGCATAAACCACACACAAGACATGGCATAAACTCCACACAAGACACGGCATAAACCCCACACAAAACACGGCATAAACCCCACACAAGGCACGGCATAAACCCCACACAAGGCACGGCATAAACCCCACACAAGACACGGCATAAACTCCACACAAGGCACGGCATATACCCCACAAAAGACACGGCATAAACCCCACACAAGGCACGGCATAAACCACACACAAGACACGGCGTAAACCCCACACAAGACCCGGCATAAACCACACAAGACACGGCATAAACTCCACACAAGACACGGCATAAACCACACAAGACACGGCATAAACTCCACACAAGGCACGGCATAAACCACACACAAGACACGGCATAAACCCCACACAAGGCACGGCATAAACCACACACAAGACATGGCATAAACCCCACAAGACACGGCATAAACCCCACACAAGACACGGCATAAACCCCACACAAGGCACGGCATAAACCACACAAGACACGGCATAAACTCCACACAAGACACGGCATAAACCACACAAGACACGGCATAAACCCCACACAAGACACGGCATAAACCCCACACAAGACATGGCATAAACCCCACACACGGCATGGCATAAACCACACACAAGACACGGCATAAACCCCACACAAGGCACGGCATAAACCACACACAAGACACGGTATAAACTCCACACAAGACACGGCATTAACCCCACACAAGGCACGGCATAAACTCCACACAAGGCACGGCATAAACCCCACAAAAGGCACGGCATAAATCCCACACAAGGCACGGCATAAACCCCACAAAAGGCACGGCATAAATCCCACACAAGGCACGGCATAAACCTTACACAAGACATGGCATAAACCTCACACAAGGCATGGCATAAACCCCACACAAGGCACGGCATAAACCACACAAAAGACACGGCATAAACCCCAAACAAGACACTGCATAAACCCCACACAAGACACGGCATAAACCACACACAAGGCACGGCATAAACCACACACAAGACACGGCATAAACCACACAAGACACGGCATAAACCCCACTCAAGGCATGGCATAAACCCCACACAAGGCACGGCATAAACCCCACACAAGGCATGGCATAAACAACACACAAGACACGGCATAAACCCCACACAAGGCACGGCATAAACCACACACAAGAAACGGCATAAACCGCACAAGACACGGCATAAACCCCACTCAAGGCATGGCATAAACCCCACACAAGGCACGGCATAAACCCCACACAAGGCACGGCATAAACCACACACAAGACATGGCATAAAACCCACACAAGACACGGCATAAACCCCACACCAGGCACGGCATAAACCACACACAAGACACGGCATAAACCACACATGACACGGCATAAACCCCACTCAAGGCATGGCATAAACCCCACACAAGACACGGCATAAACCCCACACAAGGCACGGCATAAACCACACACAAGACACGGCATAAACCCCACACAAGGCACGGCATAAACCACACACAAGGCATGGCATAAACCCCACACAAGGCACGGCATAAACCCCACACAAGGCATGGCATAAACCACACACAAGACACGGCATAAACCTCACACAAGGCACGGCATAAACCACACACAAGACATGGCATAAACCCAACACAAGACACGGCATAAATCTCACACAAGGCACGGCATAAACCACACACAAGACACGGCATAAACCCCACACAAGGCACGGCATAAACCACACACAAGACATGGCATAAACCCCACACAAGACACGGCATAAACCCCACACAAGGCACGGCATAAACCACACACAAGACACGGCATAAACCCCACACAAGGCACGGCATAAGCCCCACACAAGACACGGCATAAACTCCACACAAGGAACGGCATAAACCCCACAAAAGACACGGCATAAAGCCCACACAAGGCACGGCATAAACCACACACAAGACACGGCATAAACCCCACACAAGTCACGGCATAAACCCAACACAAGACACGGCATAAACCACACACAAGACACGGCATAAACTCCACACAAGGCACGGCATAAACCCCACAAAAGACACGGCATAAACCCCACACAAGGCACGGCATAAACCACACACAAGACACGGCGTAAACCCCACACAAGACCCGGCATAAACCACACAAGACACGGCATAAACTCCACACAAGACACGGCATAAACCACACAAGACACGGCATAAACTCCACACAAAGCACGGCATAAACCACACACAAGACACGGCATAAACCCCACACAAGGCACGGCATAAACCCCACACAAGGCACGGCATAAACCACACACAAGACACGGCATAAACCCCACACAAGGCACGGCATAAACTCCACACAAGGCACGACATAAACCCCACACAAGACACGGCATAAACCACACACAAGGCATGGCATAAACCACACACTAGACATGGCATAAACCACACACAAGGCATGGCATAAACCCCACACAAGACACGGCATAAACCACACACAAGACACGGCATAAACCCCACATAAGGCACGGCATAAACCACACACAAGGAACGGCATAAACCACACACAAGGCACGGCATAAACCACACACAAGACATGGCATAAACTCCACACAAGACACGGCATAAACCACACACAAGACATGGCATAAACCACACACAAGGCATGGCATAAACCACACACAAGACATGGCATAAACTCCACACAAGACACGGCATAAATCCCACACAAAACACGGCATAAACCCCACACAAGGCACGGCATAAACCCCACACAAGGCACGGCATAAACCCCACACAAGACACGGCATAAACTCCACACAAGGCACGGCATAAACCCCACAAAAGACACGGCATAAACCACACACAAGGCACGGCATAAACCACACACAAGACACGGCGTAAACCCCACACAAGACCCGGCATAAACCACACAAGACACGGCATAAACTCCACACAAGACACGGCATAAACCACACAAGACACGGCATAAACTCCACACAAGGCACGGCATAAACCACACACAAGACACGGCATAAACCCCACACAAGGCACGGCATAAACCACACACAAGACATGGCATAAACCCCCACAAGACACGGCATAAACCCCACACAAGACACCGGCATAAACCCCACACAAGGCACGGCATAAACCACACAAGACACGGCATAAACTCCACACAAGGCACGGCATAAACCACACAAGACACGGCATAAACCCCACACAAGACACGGCATAAACCCCACACAAGACATGGCATAAACCCCACACACGGCATGGCATAAACCACACACAAGACACGGCATAAACCCCACACAAGGCACGGCATAAACCACACACAAGACACGGTATAAACTCCACACAAGACACGGCATTAACCCCACACAAGGCACGGCATAAACTCCACACAAGGCACGGCATAAACCCCACAAAAGGCACGGCATAAATCCCACACAAGGCACGGCATAAACCCCACAAGAGGCACGGCATAAATCCCACACAAGGCACGGCATAAACCTTACACAAGACATGGCATAAACCCCCACACAAGGCATGGCATAAACCCCACACAAGGCACGGCATAAACCACACAAAAGACACGGCATAAACCCCAAACAAGACACTGCATAAACCCCACACAAGACACGGCATAAACCACACACAAGGCACGGCATAAACCACACACAAGACACGGCATAAACCACACAAGACACGGCATAAACCCCACTCAAGGCATGGCATAAACCCCACACAAGGCACGGCATAAACCCCACACAAGGCATGGCATAAACCACACACAAGACACGGCATAAACCCCACACAAGGCACGGCATAAACCACACACAAGAAACGGCATAAACCGCACAAGACACGGCATAAACCCCACTCAAGGCATGGCATAAACCCCACACAAGGCACGGCATAAACCCCACACAAGGCACGGCATAAACCACACACAAGACATGGCATAAAACCCACACAAGACACGGCATAAACCCCACACCAGGCACGGCATAAACCACACACAAGACACGGCATAAACCACACAAGACACGGCATAAACCCCACTCAAGGCATGGCATAAACCCCACACAAGACACGGCATAAACCCCACACAAGGCACGGCATAAACCACACACAAGACACGGCATAAACCCCACACAAGGCACGGCATAAACCACACACAAGGCATGGCATAAACCCCACACAAGGCACGGCATCCCCACACAAGGCATGGCATAAACCACACACAAGACACGGCATAAACCCCACACAAGGCACGGCATAAACCACACACAAGACATGGCATAAACCCAACACAAGACACGGCATAAATCCCACACAAGGCACGGCATAAACCACACACAAGACACGGCATAAACCCCACACAAGGCACGGCATAAACCACACACAAGACATGGCTTAAACCCCACACAAGACACGGCATAAACCCCACACAAGGCACGGCATAAACCACACACAAGACACGGCATAAACCCCACACAAGGCACGGCATAAGCCCCACACAAGACACGGCATAAACTCCACACAAGGAACGGCATAAACCCCACAAAAGACACGGCATAAACCCCACACAAGGCACGGCATAAACCACACACAAGACACGGCATAAACCCCACACAAGTCACGGCATAAACCCAACACAAGACACGGCATAAACCACACACAAGACACGGCATAAACTCCACACAAGTCACGGCATAAACCCCACACAAGGCACGGCATAAACCACACACAAGACACGGCATAAACCCCACACAAGGCACGGCATAAACCACACACAAGACACGGCATAAACCCCACACAAGGCACGGCATAAACCCCACACAAGAAACGGCATAAACTCCACACAAGGCACGGCATAAACCCCACAAAAGACACGGCTTAAACCCCACACATGGCACGGCATAAACCACACACAAGACACGGCATAAACCCCACACAAGGCAAGGCATAAACCCCACACAAGGCACGGCATAAACCACACACAAGACAAGGCATAAACCGCACAAGACACTGCATAAACCACACACAAGGCACGGCATAAACCGCACACAAGGCACGGCATAAACCCAACACAAGACACGGCATATAAACCACACACAAGACACGGCATAAACTCCACACAAGGCACGGCATAAACCCCACACAAGGCAACGGCATAAACCCCACACAAGACACGGCAATAAACCACACACAAGGCATGGCATAAACCACACACAAGACATGGCATAAACCACACACAAGGCACGGCATAAACCCACACAAGGCACGGCATAAACCACACACAAGGCACGACATAAACCCCACACAAGACACGCATAAACCCCACCCAAGGCATGGCATTAAACCCCACACAAGGCACGGCATAAACCCCACACAAGGCATGGCATAAACCACACACAAGACACGGCATAAACCCCACACAAGGCACGGCATAAACCACAAACAAACACATGGCATAAACCCAACACAAGACACGGCATAAATCCCACACAAGGCACGGCTATAAACCACACACAAGACACGGCATAAACCCCACACAAGGCACGGCATAAACCACACACAAGACATGGCATAAACCCCACACAAGACACGGCATAAAACCCCACACAAGGCACGGCATAAACCACACACAAGACACGGCATAAACCCCACACAAGGCACGGCATAAACCCCACACAAGACACGGCATAAACTCCACACAAGGCACGGCATAAACCCCACAAAAGACACGGCATAAACCCCACACTAGGCACGGCATAAACCACATACAAGACACGGCATAAACCCCACACAAGGCACGGCATAAACCCGAGACAAGACACGGCATAAACCACACACAAGACACGGCATAAACTCCACACTAGGGACGGCATAAACCCCACACAAGGCACGGCATAACCACACACAAGACACGGCATAAACCCCACACAAGGCACGGCATAAACCACACACATGACACGGACATAAACCCCACACAAGGCACGGCATAAACCCCACACAAGAAACGGCATAAACTCCACACAAGGCACGGCATAAACCCCACAAAAGACACGGCTTAAACCCCACACAAGGCACGGCATAAAACACACACAAGACACGGCATAAACCCACACAAGGCACGGCATAAACCCCACACAAGGGCACGGCATAAACCACACACAAGATACGGCATAAACCCCACACAAGCACGGCATAAACCACACACAAGACACGGCATAAACCCCACACAAGGCAACGGCATAAACTCCACACAAGGCACGGCATAAACCACACACAAGACACGGCATTAACCACACACAAGACACGGCATAAACTCCACACAAGGCACGGCATAAACCCCACACAAGGCACGGCATAAACCCCACACTAGACACGGCATAAACCACACACAAGGCATGGCATAAACCACACACAAGACATGGCATAAACCCCACACAAGGCACGGCATAAACCCCACACAAGACATGGCATAAACCACACACAAGGCACGGCATAAACTCCACACAAGGCATGGCATAAACCGCACACAAGGCACGCCATAAACTCCACACAAGGCACGGCATAAACCCCACACAAGGCACGGCATAAACCGCACACAAGGCACGGCATAAACCCAACACAAGACACGGCATAAACCACACACAAGACACGGCATAAACTCCACACAAGGCACGGCATAAACCCCACACAAGGCACGGCATAAACCCCACACAAGACACGGCATAAACCACACACAAGGCATGGCATAAACCACACACAAGACATGGCATAAACCACACACAAGGCACGGCATAAACCCCACACAAGGCACGGCATAAACCACACACAAGGCACGACATAAACCCCACACAAGACACGGCATAAACCCCACACAAGGCATGGCATAAACCACACACAATACATGGCATAAACCACACGCAAGGCATGGCATAAACCCCACACAAGACACGGCATAAACCACACACAAGACACGGCATAAACCCCACATAAGGCACGGCATATACCCCACACAAGGCACGGCATAAACCACACACAAGACACGGCATAAACCCCACACAAGGCACAGCATAAACCACACACAAGACGCGGCATAAACCCCACACAAGGCACGGCATAAACTCCACACAAGGCACGGCATAAACCACACACAAGACACGGCATAAACCCCACACAAGACACGGCATAAACTCCACACAAGGCACGGCATAAACCCCACACAAGGCACGGCATAAACCTCACGCAAGACACGGCATAAACCACACACAAGGCATGGCATAAACCACACACAAGACATGGCATAAACCCCACACAAGGCACGGCATAAACCACACACAAGGCACGGCATAAAATCCACACAAGGCACGGCATAAACCCCACACAAGGCACGGCATAAACCCAACACAAGACACGGCATAAACCACACACAAGACACGGCAAAAACTCCACACAAGGCACGGCATAAACCCCACACAAGGCACGGCATAAACCCCACACAGGACACGACATAAACCACACACAAAGCATGGCATAAACCACACACAAGACATGGCATAAACCACACACAAGGCACGGCATAAACCCCACACAAGGCACGGCATAAACCACACACAAGGCACGACATAAACCCCACACAAGACACGGCATAAACCACACTCAAGGCATGGCATAAACCACACACAAGACATGGCATAAACCACACACAAGGCATGGCATAAACCCCACACAAGACACGGCATAAACCACACACAAGACACGGCATAAACCCCACATAAGGCACGACATAAACCACACACAAGGCACGGCATAAACCACACACAAGGCACGGCATAAACCACACACAAGACATGGCATAAACTCCACACAAGACACGGCATAAACCACACACAAGACATGGCATAAACCACACACAAGGCATGGCATAAACCACACACAAGACATGGCATAAACTCCACACAAGACACGGCATAAACCCCACACAAAACACGGCATAAACCCCACACAAGGCACGGCATAAACCCCACACAAGGCACGGCATAAACCCCACACAAGACACGGCATAAACTCCACACAAGGCACGGCATAAACCCCACAAAAGACACGGCATAAACCCCACACAAGGCACGGCATAAACCACACACAAGACACGGCGTAAACCCCACACAAGACCCGGCATAAACCACACAAGACACGGCATAAACTCCACACAAGACACGGCATAAACCACACAAGACACGGCATAAACTCCACACAAGGCACGGCATAAACCACACACAAGACACGGCATAAACCCCACACAAGGCACGGCATAAACCACACACAAGACATGGCATAAACCCCACAAGACACGGCATAAACCCCACACAAGACACGGCATAAACCCCACACAAGGCACGGCATAAACCACACAAGACACGGCATAAACTCCACACAAGACACGGCATAAACCACACAAGACACGGCATAAACCCCACACAAGACACGGCATAAACCCCACACAAGACATGGCATAAACCCCACACACGGCATGGCATAAACCACACACAGGACACGGCATAAACCCCACACAAGGCACAGCATAAACCACACACAAGACACGGTATAAACTCCACACAAGACACGGCATTAACCCCACACAAGGCACGGCATAAACTCCACACAAGGCACGGCATAAACCCCACAAAAGGCACGGCATAAATCCCACACAAGGCACGGCATAAACCCCACAAAAGGCACGGCTTAAATCCCACACAAGGCACGGCATAAACCTTACACAAGACATGGCATAAACCCCACACAAGGCATGGCATAAACCCCACACAAGGCACGGCATAAACCACACAAAAGACACGGCATAAACCCCAAACAAGACACTGCATAAACCCCACACAAGACACGGCATAAACCACACACAAGGCACGGCATAAACCACACACAAGACACGGCATAAACCACACAAGACACGGCATAAACCCCACTCAAGGCATGGCATAAACCCCACACAAGGCACGGCATAAACCCCACACAAGGCATGGCATAAACCACACACAAGACACGGCATAAACCCCACACAAGGCACGGCATAAACCACACACAAGAAACGGAATAAACCGCACAAGACACGGCATAAACCCCACTCAAGGCATGGCATAAACCCCACACAAGGCACGGCATAAACCCCACACAAGGCACGGCATAAACCACACACAAGACATGGCATAAAACCCACACAAGACACGGCATAAACCCCACACCAGGCACGGCATAAACCACACACAAGACACGGCATAAACCACACAAGACACGGCATAAACCCCACTCAAGGCATGGCATAAACCCCACACAAGACACGGCATAAACCCCACACAAGGCACGGCATAAACCACACACAAGACACGGCATAAACCCCACACAAGGCACGGCATAAACCACACACAAGGCATGGCATAAACCCCACACAAGGCACGGCATAAACCCCACACAAGGCATGGCATAAACCACACACAAGACAAGGCATAAACCCCACAAAAGGCACGGCATAAACCACACACAAGACATGGCATAAACCCAACACAAGACACGGCATAAATTCCACACAAGGCAGGCATAAACCACACACAAGACACGGCATAAACCCCACACAAGGCACGGCATAAACCATACACAAGACATGGCATAAACCCCACACAAGACACGGCATAAACCCCACACAAGGCACGGCATAAACCACACACAAGACACGGCATAAACCCCACACAAGGCACGGCATAAGCCACAAACAAGACACGGCATAAACTCCACACAAGGAACGGCATAAACCCCACAAAAGACACGGCATAAACCCCACACAAGGCACGGCATAAACCACACACAAGACACGGCATAAACCCCACACAAGTCACGGCATAAACCCAACACAAGACACGGCATAAACCACACACAAGACACGGCATAAACTCCACACAAGGCACGGCATAAACCCCACAAAAGACACGGCATAAACCCCACACAAGGCACGGCATAAACCACACACAAGACACGGCGTAAACCCCACACAAGACCCGGCATAAACCACACAAGACACGGCATAAACTCCACACAAGACACGGCATAAACCACACAAGACACGGCATAAACTCCACACAAAGCACGGCATAAACCACACACAAGACACGGCATAAACCCCACACAAGGCACGGCATAAACCCCACACAAGGCACGGCATAAACCACACACAAGACACGGCATAAACCCCACACAAGGCACGGCATAAACTCCACACAAGGCACGACATAAACCCCACACAAGACACGGCATAAACCACACACAAGGCATGGCATAAACCACACACAAGACATGGCATAAACCACACACAAGGCATGGCATAAACCCCACACAAGACACGGCATAAACCACACACAAGACACGGCATAAACCCCACATAAGGCACTGCATAAACCACACACAAGGCACGGCATAAACCACACACAAGGCACGGCATAAACCACACACAAAACATGGCATAAACTCCACACAAGACACGGCATAAACCACACACAAGACATGGCATAAACCACACACAAGGCATGGCATAAACCACACACAAGACATGGCATAAACTCCACACAAGACACGGCATAAACCCCACACAAAACACGGCATAAACCCCACACAAGGCACGGCATAAACCCCACTCAAGGCACGGCATAAACCCCACACAAGACACGGCATAAACTCCACACAAGGCACGGCATAAACCCCACAAAAGACACGGCATAAACCCCACACAAGGCACGGCATAAACCACACAAAAGACACGGCATAAACCCCAAACAAGACACGGCATAAACCCCACACAAGACACGGCATAAACCACACACAAGGCACGGCATAAACCACACACAAGACACGGCATAAACCACACAAGACACGGCATAAACCCCACTCAAGGCATGGCATAAACCCCACACAAGGCACGGCATAAACCCCACACAAGGCATGGCATAAACCACACACAAGACACGGCATAAACCCCACACAAGGCACGGTATAAACCACACACAAGACATGGCATAAACCCCACACAAGACACGGCATAAACCCCACACAAGGCACGGCATAAACCACACACAAGACACGGCATAAACCCCACACAAGGCATGGCATAAACCACACACAAGACACGGCATAAACCCCACACAAGGAACGGCATAAACCACACACAAGACATGGCATAAACCCCACACAAGACACGGCATAAACCCCACACAAGGCACGGCATAATCCACACACAAGACACGGCATAAACCACACAAGACACGGCATAAACCCCACTCAAGGCATGGTATAAACCCCACACAAGACACGGCATAAACCCCACACAAGGCACGGCATAAACCACACACAAGACACGGCATAAACCCCACACAAGGCACGGCATAAACCACACACAAGGCATGGCATAAACCCCACACAAGACACGGCATAAACCCCACACAAGGCACGGCATAAACCACACACAAGACACGGCATAAACCGCACAAGACACGGCATAAACCCCACCCAAGGCATGGCATAAACCCCACACAAGGCACGGCATAAACCCCACACAAGGCATGGCATAAACCACACACAAGACACGGCATAAACCCCACACAAGGCACGGCATAAACCACAAACAAGACATGGCATAAACCCAACACAAGACACGGCATAAATCCCACACAAGGCACGGCATAAACCACACACAAGACACGGCATAAACCCCACACAAGGCACGGCATAAACCACACACAAGACATGGCATAAACCCAACACAAGACACGGCATAAACCCCACACAAGGCACGGCAAAGACCACACACAAGACACGGCATAAACCCCACACAAGGCACGGCATAAACCCCACACAAGACACGGCATAAACTCCACACAAGGCACGGCATAAACCCCACAAAAGACACGGCATAAACCCCACACAAGGCACGGCATAAACCACATACAAGACACGGCATAAACCCCACACAAGGCACGGCATAAACCCAACACAAGACACGGCATAAACCACACACAAGACACGGCATAAACTCCACACAAGGCACGGCATAAACCCCACACAAGGCACGGCATAAACCCCACACTAGACACGGCATAAACCACACATAAGGCATGGCATAAACCACACACAAGACATGGCATAAACCCCACACAAGGCACGGCATAAACCCCACACAAGACATGGCATAAACCACACACAAGGCACGGCATAAACTCAACACAAGGCATGGCATAAACCGCACACAAGACACGGCATAAACCACACACAAGGCATGGCATAAACCACACACAAGACATGGCATAAACCACACACAAGGCATGGCATAAACCCCACACAAGACACGGCATAAACCCCACACAAGGCACGGCATAAGCCACAAACAAGACACGGCATAAACTCCACACAAGGAACGGCATAAAACCCACAAAAGACACGGCATAAACCCCACACAAGGCACGGCATAAACCACACACAAGGCACGGCATAAACTCCACACAAGGCACGGCATAAACCCCACACAAGGCACGGCATAAACCCAACACAAGACACGGCATAAACCACACACAAGACACGGCAAAAACTCCACACAAGGCACGGCATAAACCCCACACAAGGCACGGCATAAACCCCACACAAGACACGGCATAAACCACACACAAAGCATGGCATAAACCACACACAAGACATGGCATAAACCACACACAAGGCACGGCATAAACCCCACACAAGGCACGGCATAAACCACACACAAGGCACGACATAAACCCCACACAAGACACGGCATAAACCACACACAAGGCATGGCATAAACCACACACAAGACATGGCATAAACCACACACAAGGCATGGCATAAACCCCACACAAGACACGGCATAAACCACACACAAGACACGGCATAAACCCCACATAAGGCACGGCATAAACCACACACAAGGCACGGCATAAACCACACACAAGGCACGGCATAAACCACACACAAGACATGGCATAAACTCCACACAAGACACGGCATAAACTCCACACAAGGCACGGCATATACCCCACAAAAGACACGGCATAAACCCCACACAAGGCACGGCATAAACCACACACAAGACACGGCGTAAACCCCACACAAGACCCGGCATAAACCACACAAGACACGGCATAAACTCCACACAAGACACGGCATAAACCACACAAGACACGGCATAAACTCCACACAAGGCACGGCATAAACCACACACAAGACACGGCATAAACCCCACACAAGGCACGGCATAAACCACACACAAGACATGGCATAAACCCCACAAGACACGGCATAAACCCCACACAAGACACGGCATAAACCCCACACAAGGCACGGCATAAACCACACAAGACACAGCATAAACTCCACACAAGACACGGCATAAACCACACAAGACACGGCATAAACCCCACACAAGACACGGCATAAACCCCACACAAGACATGGCATAAACCCCACACACGGCATGGCATAAACCACACACAAGACACGGCATAAATCCCCCACACAAGGCACGGCATAAACCACACACAAGACACGGTATAAACTCCACACAAGACACGGCATTAACCCCACACAAGGCACGGCATAAACTCCACACAAGGCACGGCATAAACCCCACAAAAGGCACGGCATAAATCCCACACAAGGCACGGCATAAACCCCACAAAAGGCACGGCATAAATCCCACACAAGGCACGGCATAAACCTTACACAAGACATGGCATAAACCTCACACAAGGCATGGCATAAACCCCACACAAGGCACGGCATAAACCACACAAAAGACACGGCATAAACCCCAAACAAGACACTGCATAAACCCCACACAAGACACGGCATAAACCACACACAAGGCACGGCATAAACCACACACAAGACACGGCATAAACCACACAAGACACGGCATAAACCCCACTCAAGGCATGGCATAAACCCCACACAAGGCACGGCATAAACCCCACACAAGGCATGGCATAAACCACACACAAGACACGGCATAAACCCCACACAAGGCACGGCATAAACCACACACAAGAAACGGCATAAACCGCACAAGACACGGAATAAACCCCTCTCAAGGCATGGCATAAACCCCACACAAGGCACGGCATAAACCCCACACAAGGCACGGCATAAACCACACACAAGACATGGCATAAAACCCACACAAGACACGGCATAAACCCCACACCAGGCACGGCATAAACCACACACAAGACACGGCATAAACCACACAAGACACGGCATAAACCCCACTCAAGGCATGGCATAAACCCCACACAAGGCACGGCATAAACCCCACACAAGGCACGGCATAAACCACACACAAGACACGGCATAAACCCCACACAAGGCACGGCATAAACCACACACAAGGCATGGCATAAACCCCACACAAGGCACGGCATAAACCCCACACAAGGCATGGCATAAACCACACACAAGACACGGCATAAACCTCACACAAGGCACGGCATAAACCACACACAAGACATGGCATAAACCCAACACAAGACACGGCATAAATCCCACACAAGGCACGGCATAAACCACACACAAGACACGGCATAAACCCCACACAAGGCACGGCATAAACCACACACAAGACATGGCATAAACCCCACACAAGACACGGCATAAACCCCACACAAGGCACGGCATAAACCACACACAAGACACGGCATAAACCCCACACAAGGCACGGCATAAGCCCCACACAAGACACGGCATAAACTCCACACAAGGAACGGCATAAACCCCACAAAAGACACGGCATAAACCCCACACAAGGCACGGCATAAACCACACACAAGACACGGCATAAACCCCACACAAGTCACGGCATAAACCCAACACAAGACACGGCATAAACCACACACAAGACACGGCATAAACTCCACACAAGGCACGGCATAAACCCCACAAAAGACACGGCATAAACCCCACACAAGGCACGGCATAAACCACACACAAGACACGGCGTAAACCCCACACAAGACCCGGCATAAACCACACAAGACACGGCATAAACTCCACACAAGACACGGCATAAACCACACAAGACACGGCATAAACTCCACACAAAGCACGGCATAAACCACACACAAGACACGGCATAAACCCCACACAAGGCACGGCATAAACCCCATACAAGGCACGGCATAAACCACACACAAGACACGGCATAAACCCCACACAAGGCACGGCATAAACTCCACACAAGGCACGACATAAACCCCACACAAGACACGGCATAAACCACACACAAGGCATGGCATAAACCACACACAAGACATGGCATAAACCACACACAAGGCACGGCATAAACCACACAAAAGACACGGCATAAACCCCAAACAAGACACGGCATAAACCCCACACAAGGCACGGCATAAACCACACACAAGACACGGCATAAACCCCACACAAGGCACGGCATTAACCACACACAAGGCATGGCATAAACCCCACACAAGGCACGGCATAAACCCCACACAAGGCATGGCATAAACCACACACAAGACAAGGCATAAACCCCACAAAAGGCACGGCATAAACCACACACAAGACATGGCATAAACCCAACACAAGACACGGCATAAATTCCACACAAGGCAGGCATAAACCACACACAAGACACGGCATAAACCCCACACAAGGCACGGCATAAACCATACACAAGACATGGCATAAACCCCACACAAGACACGGCATAAACCCCACACAAGGCACGGCATAAACCACACACAAGTCACGGCATAAACCCCACACAAGGCACGGCATAAGCCACAAACAAGACACGGCAAAAACTCCACACAAGGAACGGCATAAACCCCACAAAAGACACGGCATAAACCCCACACAAGGCACGGCATAAACCACACACAAGACACGGCATAAACCCCACACAAGTCACGGCATAAACCCAACACAAGACACGGCATAAACCACACACAAGACACGGCATAAACTCCACACAAGGCACGGCATAAACCCCACAAAAGACACGGCATAAACCCCACACAAGGCACGGCATAAACCACACACAAGACACGGCGTAAACCCCACACAAGACCCGGCATAAACCACACAAGACACGGCATAAACTCCACACAAGACACGGCATAAACCACACAAGACACGGCATAAACTCCACACAAAGCACGGCATAAACCACACACAAGACACGGCATAAACCCCACACAAGGCACGGCATAAACCCCACACAAGGCACGGCATAAACCACACACAAGTCACGGCATAAACCCCACACAAGGCACGGCATAAACTCCACACAAGGCACGACATAAACCCCACACAAGACACGGCATAAACCACACACAAGGCATGGCATAAACCACACACAAGACATGGCATAAACCACACACAAGGCATGGCATAAACCCCACACAAGACACGGCATAAACCACACACAAGACACGGCATAAACCCCACATAAGGCACTGCATAAACCACACACAAGGCACGGCATAAACCACACACAAGGCACGGCATAAACCACACACAAAACATGGCATAAACTCCACACAAGACAAGGCATAAACCACACACAAGACATGGCATAAACCACACACAAGGCATGGCATAAACCACACACAAGACATGGCATAAACTCCACACAAGACACGGCATAAACCCCACACAAAACACGGCATAAACCCCACACAAGGCACGGCATAAACCCCACTCAAGGCACGGCATAAACCCCACACAAGACACGGCATAAACTCCACACAAGGCACGGCATAAACCCCACAAAAGACACGGCATAAACCCCACACAAGGCACGGCATAAACCACACAAAAGACACGGCATAAACCCCAAACAAGACACGGCATAAACCCCACACAAGACACGGCATAAACCACACACAAGGCACGGCATAAACCACACACAAGACACGGCATAAACCACACAAGACACGGCATAAACCCCACTCAAGGCATGGCATAAACCCCACACAAGGCACGGCATAAACCCCACACAAGGCATGGCATAAACCACACACAAGACACGGCATAAACCCCACACAAGGCACGGTATAAACCACACACCAGACATGGCATAAACCCCACACAAGACACGGCATAAACCCCACACAAGGCACGGCATAAACCACACACAAGACACGGCATAAACCCCACACAAGGCATGGCATAAACCACACACAAGACACGGCATAAACCCCACACAAGGAACGGCATAAACCACACACAAGACATGGCATAAACCCCACACAAGACACGGCATAAACCCCACACAAGGCACGGCATAATCCACACACAAGACACGGCATAAACCACACAAGACACGGCATAAACCCCACTCAAGGCATGGTATAAACCCCACACAAGACACGGCATAAACCCCACACAAGGCACGGCATAAACCACACACAAGACACGGCATAAACCCCACACAAGGCACGGCATAAACCACACACAAGGCATGGCATAAACCCCACACAAGACACGGCATAAACCCCACACAAGGCACGGCATAAACCACACACAAGACACGGCATAAACCGCACAAGACACGGCATAAACCCCACCCAAGGCATGGCATAAACCCCACACAAGGCACGGCATAAACCCCACACAAGGCATGGCATAAACCACACACAAGACACGGCATAAACCCCACACAAGGCACGGCATAAACCACAAACAAGACATGGCATAAACCCAACACAAGACACGGCATAAATCCCACACAAGGCACGGCATAAACCACACACAAGACACGGCATAAACCCCACACAAGGCACGGCATAAACCACACACAAGACATGGCATAAACCCAACACAAGACACGGCATAAACCCCACACAAGGCACGGCAAAGACCACACACAAGACACGGCATAAACCCCACACAAGGCACGGCATAAACCCCACACAAGACACGGCATAAACTCCACACAAGGCACGGCATAAACCCCACAAAAGACACGGCATAAACCCCACACAAGGCACGGCATAAACCACATACAAGACACGGCATAAACCCCACACAAGGCACGGCATAAACCCAACACAAGACACGGCATAAACCACACACAAGACACGGCATAAACTCCACACTAGGGACGGCATAAACCCCACACAAGGCACGGCATAAACCACACACAAGACACGGCATAAACCCCACACAAGGCACGGCATAAACCACACACATGACACGGCATAAACCCCACACAAGGCACGGCATAAACCCCACACAAGAAACGGCATAAACTCCACACAAGGCACGGCATAAACCCCACAAAAGACACGGCTTAAACCCCACACAAGGCACGGCATAAAACACACACAAGACACGGCATAAACCCCACACAAGGCACGGCATAAACCCCACACAAGGCACGGCATAAACCACACACAAGACACGGCATAAACCCCACACAAGGCACGGCATAAACCACACACAAGACACGGCATAAACCCCACACAAGGCACGGCATAAACTCCACACAAGGCACGGCATAAACCACACACAAGACACGGCATAAACCACACACAAGACACGGCATAAACTCCACACAAGGCACGGCATAAACCCCACACAAGGCACGGCATAAACCCCACACTAGACACGGCATAAACCACACATAAGGCATGGCATAAACCACACACAAGACATGGCATAAACCCCACACAAGGCACGGCATAAACCCCACACAAGACATGGCATAAACCACACACAAGGCACGGCATAAACTCAACACAAGGCATGGCATAAACCGCACACAAGACACGGCATAAACCACACACAAGGCATGGCATAAACCACACACAAGACATGGCATAAACCACACACAAGGCATGGCATAAACCCCACACAAGACACGGCATAAACCCCACACAAGGCACGGCATAAGCCACAAACAAGACACGGCATAAACTCCACACAAGGAACGGCATAAACCCCACAAAAGACACGGCATAAACCCCACACAAGGCACGGCATAAACCACACACAAGGCACGGCATAAACTCCACACAAGGCACGGCATAAACCCCACACAAGGCACGGCATAAACCCAACACAAGACACGGCATAAACCACACACAAGACACGGCAAAAACTCCACACAAGGCACGGCATAAACCCCACACAAGGCACGGCATAAACCCCACACAAGACACGGCATAAACCACACACAAAGCATGGCATAAACCACACACAAGACATGGCATAAACCACACACAAGGCACGGCATAAACCCCACACAAGGCACGGCATAAACCACACACAAGGAACGACATAAACCCCACACAAGACACGGCATAAACCACACACAAGGCATGGCATAAACCACACACAAGACATGGCATAAACCACACACAAGGCATGGCATAAACCCCACACAAGACACGGCATAAACCACACACAAGACACGGCATAAACCCCACATAAGGCACGGCATAAACCACACACAAGGCACGGCATAAACCACACACAAGGCACGGCATAAACCACACACAAGACATGGCATAAACTCCACACAAGACACGGCATAAACTCCACACAAGGCACGGCATATACCCCACAAAAGACACGGCATAAACCCCACACAAGGCACGGCATAAACCACACACAAGACACGGCGTAAACCCCACACAAGACCCGGCATAAACCACACAAGACACGGCATAAACTCCACACAAGACACGGCATAAACCACACAAGACACGGCATAAACTCCACACAAGGCACGGCATAAACCACACACAAGACACGGCATAAACCCCACACAAGGCACGGCATAAACCACACACAAGACATGGCATAAACCCCACAAGACACGGCATAAACCCCACACAAGACACGGCATAAACCCCACACAAGACACGGCATAAACCACACAAGACACAGCATAAACTCCACACAAGACACGGCATAAACCACACAAGACACGGCATAAACCCCACACAAGACACGGCATAAACCCCACACAAGACATGGCATAAACCCCACACACGGCATGGCATAAACCACACACAAGACACGGCATAAATCCCCCACACAAGGCACGGCATAAACCACACACAAGACACGGTATAAACTCCACACAAGACACGGCATTAACCCCACACAAGGCACGGCATAAACTCCACACAAGGCACGGCATAAACCCCACAAAAGGCACGGCATAAATCCCACACAAGGCACGGCATAAACCCCACAAAAGGCACGGCATAAATCCCACACAAGGCACGGCATAAACCTTACACAAGACATGGCATAAACCTCACACAAGGCATGGCATAAACCCCACACAAGGCACGGCATAAACCACACAAAAGACACGGCATAAACCCCAAACAAGACACTGCATAAACCCCACACAAGACACGGCATAAACCACACACAAGGCACGGCATAAACCACACACAAGACACGGCATAAACCACACAAGACACGGCATAAACCCCACTCAAGGCATGGCATAAACCCCACACAAGGCACGGCATAAACCCCACACAAGGCATGGCATAAACCACACACAAGACACGGCATAAACCCCACACAAGGCACGGCATAAACCACACACAAGAAACGGCATAAACCGCACAAGACACGGAATAAACCCCTCTCAAGGCATGGCATAAACCCCACACAAGGCACGGCATAAACCCCACACAAGGCACGGCATAAACCACACACAAGACATGGCATAAAACCCACACAAGACACGGCATAAACCCCACACCAGGCACGGCATAAACCACACACAAGACACGGCATAAACCACACAAGACACGGCATAAACCCCACTCAAGGCATGGCATAAACCCCACACAAGGCACGGCATAAACCCCACACAAGGCACGGCATAAACCACACACAAGACACGGCATAAACCCCACACAAGGCACGGCATAAACCACACACAAGGCATGGCATAAACCCCACACAAGGCACGGCATAAACCCCACACAAGGCATGGCATAAACCACACACAAGACACGGCATAAACCTCACACAAGGCACGGCATAAACCACACACAAGACATGGCATAAACCCAACACAAGACACGGCATAAATCCCACACAAGGCACGGCATAAACCACACACAAGACACGGCATAAACCCCACACAAGGCACGGCATAAACCACACACAAGACATGGCATAAACCCCACACAAGACACGGCATAAACCCCACACAAGGCACGGCATAAACCACACACAAGACACGGCATAAACCCCACACAAGGCACGGCATAAGCCCCACACAAGACACGGCATAAACTCCACACAAGGAACGGCATAAACCCCACAAAAGACACGGCATAAACCCCACACAAGGCACGGCATAAACCACACACAAGACACGGCATAAACCCCACACAAGTCACGGCATAAACCCAACACAAGACACGGCATAAACCACACACAAGACACGGCATAAACTCCACACAAGGCACGGCATAAACCCCACAAAAGACACGGCATAAACCCCACACAAGGCACGGCATAAACCACACACAAGACACGGCGTAAACCCCACACAAGACCGGCATAAACCACACAAGACACGGCATAAACTCCACACAAGACACGGCATAAACCACACAAGACACGGCATAAACTCCACACAAAGCACGGCATAAACCACACACAAGACACGGCATAAACCCCACACAAGGCACGGCATAAACCCCATACAAGGCACGGCATAAACCACACACAAGACACGGCATAAACCCCACACAAGGCACGGCATAAACTCCACACAAGGCACGACATAAACCCCACACAAGACACGGCATAAACCACACACAAGGCATGGCATAAACCACACACAAGACATGGCATAAACCACACACAAGGCACGGCATAAACCACACAAAAGACACGGCATAAACCCCAAACAAGACACGGCATAAACCCCACACAAGGCACGGCATAAACTCCACACAAGGCACGGCATAAACCACACACAAGACACGGCATAAACCCCACACAAGACACGGCATAAACTCCACACAAGGCACGGCATAAACCCCACACAAGGCACGGCATAAACCTCACGCAAGACACGGCATAAACCACACACAAGGCATGGCATAAACCACACACAAGACATGGCATAAACCCCACACAAGGCACGGCATAAACCACACACAAGGCACGGCATAAACTCCACACAAGGCACGGCATAAACCCCACACAAGGCACGGCATAAACCCAACACAAGACACGGCATAAACCACACACAAGACACGGCAAAAACTCCACACAAGGCACGGCATAAACCCCACACAAGGCACGGCATAAACCCCACACAGGACACGGCATAAACCACACACAAAGCATGGCATAAACCACACACAAGACATGGCATAAACCACACACAAGGCACGGCATAAACCCCACACAAGGCACGGCATAAACCACACACAAGGCACGACATAAACCCCACACAAGACACGGCATAAACCACACACAAGGCATGGCATAAACCACACACAAGACATGGCATAAACCACACACAAGGCATGGCATAAACCCCTCACAAGACACGGCATAAACCACACACAAGACACGGCATAAACCCCACATAAGGCACGGCATAAACCACACACAAGGCATGGCATAAACCACACACAAGACATGGCATAAACCACACACAAGGCATGGCATAAACCCCACACAAGACACGGCATAAACCACACACAAGACACGGCACAAACCCCACACAAGGCACGGCATAAACCCCACACAAGGCACGGCATAAACCACACACAAGACACGGCATAAACCCCACACAAGGCACGGCATAAACTCCACACAAGGCACCACATAAACCCCACACAAGACACGGCATAAACTCCACACAAGGCACGGCATAAACCCCACAAAAGACACGGCATAAACCCCACACAAGGCACGGCATAAACCACACAAAAGACACGGCATAAACCCCAAACAAGACACGGCATAAACCCCACACAAGACACGGCATAAACCACACACAAGGCACGGCATAAACCACACACAAGACACGGCATAAACCACACAAGACACGGCATAAACCCCACTCAAGGCATGGCATAAACCCCACACAAGGCACGGCATAAACCCCACACAAGGCATGGCATAAACCACACACAAGACACGGCATAAACCCCACACAAGGCACGGTATAGACCACACACAAGACATGGCATAAACCCCACACAAGACACGGCATAAACCCCACACAAGGCACGGCATAAACCACACACAAGACACGGCATAAACCCCACACAAGGCATGGCATAAACCACACACAAGACACGGCATAAACCCCACACAAGGAACGGCATAAACCACACACAAGACATGGCATAAACCCCACACAAGACACGGCATAAACCCCACACAAGGCACGGCATAAACCACACACAAGACACGGCATAAACCACACAAGACACGGCATAAACCCCACTCAAGGCATGGTATAAACCCCACACAAGACACGGCATAAACCCCACACAAGGCACGGCATAAACCACACACAAGACACGGCATAAACCCCACACAAGGCACGGCATAAACCACACACAAGGCATGGCATAAACCCCACACAAGACACGGCATAAACCCCACACAAGGCACGGCATAAACCACACACAAGACACGGCATAAACCGCACAAGACACGGCATAAACCCCACCCAAGGCATGGCATAAACCCCACACAAGGCACGGCATAAACCCCACACAAGGCATGGCATAAACCACACACAAGACACGGCATAAACCCCACACAAGGCACGGCATAAACCACAAACAAGACATGGCATAAACCCAACACAAGACACGGCATAAATCCCACACAAGGCACGGCATAAACCACACACAAGACACGGCATAAACCCCACACAAGGCACGGCATAAACCACACACAAGACATGGCATAAACCCCACACAAGACACGGCATAAACCCCACACAAGGCACGGCAAAGACCACACACAAGACACGGCATAAACCCCACACAAGGCACGGCATAAACCCCACACAAGACACGGCATAAACTCCACACAAGGCACGGCATAAACCCCACAAAAGACACGGCATAAACCCCACACAAGGCACGACATAAACCACATACAAGACACGGCATAAACCCCACACAAGGCACGGCATAAACCCAACACAAGACACGGCATAAACCACATACAAGACACGGCATAAACTCCACACTAGGGACGGCATAAACCCCACACAAGGCACGGCATAAACCACACACAAGACACGGCATAAACCCCACACAAGGCACGGCATAAACCACACACATGACACGGCATAAACCCCACACAAGGCACGGCATAAACCCCACACAAGAAACGGCATAAACTCCACACAAGGCACGGCATAAACCCCACAAAAGACACAGCTTAAACCCCACACAAGGCACGGCATAAAACACACACAAGACACGGCATAAACCCCACACAAGGCACGGCATAAACCCCACACAAGGCACGGCATAAACCACACACAAGACACGGCATAAACCCCACACAAGGCACGGCATAAACCACACACAAGACACGGCATAAACCCCACACAAGGCACGGCATAAACTCCACACAAGGCACGGCATAAACCACACACAAGACACGGCATAAACCACACACAAGACACGGCATAAACTCCACACAAGGCACGGCATAAACCCCACACAAGGCACGGCATAAACCCCACACTAGACACGGCATAAACCACACACAAGGCATGGCATAAACCACACACAAGACATGGCATAAACCCCACACAAGGCACGGCATAAACCCCACACAAGACATGGCATAAACCACACACAAGGCACGGCATAAACTCAACACAAGGCATGGCATAAACCGCACACAAGGCACGCCATAAACTCCACACAAGGCACGGCATAAACCCCACACAAGGCACGGCATAAACCGCACACAAGGCACGGCATAAACCCAACACAAGACACGGCATAAACCACACACAAGACACGGCATAAACTCCACACAAGGCACGGCATAAACCCCACACAAGGCACGGCATAAACCCCACACAAGACACGGCATAAACCACACACAAGGCATGGCATAAACCACACACAAGACATGGCATAAACCACACACAAGGCACGGCATAAACCCCACACAAGGCACGGCATAAACCACACACAAGGCACGACATAAACCCCACACAAGACACGGCATAAACCACACACAAGGCATGGCATAAACCACACACAATACATGGCATAAACCACACGCAAGGCATGGCATAAACCCCACACAAGACACGGCATAAACCACACACAAGACACGGCATAAACCCCACATAAGGCACGGCATAAACCACACACAAGGCACGGCATAAACCACACACAAGGCACGGCATAAACCACACACAAGACATGGCATAAACCACACAAAAGGCATGGCAGAAACCACACACAAGACATGGCATAAACTCCACACAAGACACGGCATAAACCCCACACAAGAAACGGCATAAACCCCACACAAGGCACGGCATAAACCCCACACAAGGCACGGCATATACCCCACACAAGGCACGGCATAAACCACACACAAGACACGGCATAAACCCCACACAAGGCACAGCATAAACCACACACAAGACACGGCATAAACCCCACACAAGGCACGGCATAAACTCCACACAAGGCACGGCATAAACCACACACAAGACACGGCATAAACCCCACACAAGACACGGCATAAACTCCACACAAGGCACGGCATAAACCCCACACAAGGCACGGCATAAACCTCACGCAAGACACGGCATAAACCACACACAAGGCATGGCATAAACCACACACAAGACATGGCATAAACCCCACACAAGGCACGGCATAAACCACACACAAGGCACGGCATAAACTCCACACAAGGCACGGCATAAACCCCACACAAGGCACGGCATAAACCCAACACAAGACACGGCATAAACCACACACAAGACACGGCAAAAACTCCACACAAGGCACGGCATAAACCCCACACAAGGCACGGCATAAACCCCACACAAGACACGGCATAAACCACACACAAAGCATGGCATAAACCACACACAAGACATGGCATAAACCACACACAAGGCACGGCATAAACCCCACACAAGGCACGGCATAAACCACACACAAGGCACGACATAAACCCCACACAAGACACGGCATAAACCACACACAAGGCATGGCATAAACCACACACAAGACATGGCATAAACCACACACAAGGCTTGGCATAAACCCCACACAAGACACGGCATAAACCACACACAAGACACGGCATAAACCCCACATAAGGCACGGCATAAACCACACACAAGGCACGGCATAAACCACACACAAGGCACGGCATAAACCACACACAAGACATGGCATAAACTCCACACAAGACACGGCATAAACCACACACAAGACATGGCATAAACCACACACAAGGCATGGCATAAACCACACACAAGACATGGCATAAACTCCACACAAGACACGGCATAAACCCCACACAAAACACGGCATAAACCCCACACAAGGCACGGCATAAACCCCACACAAGGCACGGCATAAACCCCACACAAGACACGGCATAAACTCCACACAAGGCACGGCATATACCCCACAAAAGACACGGCATAAACCCCACACAAGGCACGGCATAAACCACACACAAGACACGGCGTAAACCCCACACAAGACCCGGCATAAACCACACAAGACACGGCATAAACTCCACACAAGACACGGCATAAACCACACAAGACACGGCATAAACTCCACACAAGGCACGGCATAAACCACACACAAGACACGGCATAAACCCCACACAAGGCACGGCATAAACCACACACAAGACATGGCATAAACCCCGCAAGACACGGCATAAACCCCACACAAGACACGGCATAAACCCCACACAAGGCACGGCATAAACCACACAAGACACGGCATAAACTCCACACAAGACACGGCATAAACCACACAAGACACGGCATAAACCCCACACAAGACACGGCATAAACCCCACACAAGACATGGCATAAACCCCACACACGGCATGGCATAAACCACACACAAGACACGGCATAAACCCCACACAAGGCACGGCATAAACCACACACAAGACACGGTATAAACTCCACACAAGACACGGCATTAACCCCACACAAGGCACGGCATAAACTCCACACAAGGCACGGCATAAACCCCACAAAAGGCACGGCATAAATCCCACACAAGGCACGGCATAAACCCCACAAAAGGCACGGCATAAATCCCACACAAGGCACGGCATAAACCTTACACAAGACATGGCATAAACCTCACACAAGGCATGGCATAAACCCCACACAAGGCACGGCATAAACCACACAAAAGACACGGCATAAACCCCAAACAAGACACTGCATAAACCCCACACAAGACACGGCATAAACCACACACAAGGCACGGCATAAACCACACACAAGACACGGCATAAACCACACAAGACACGGCATAAACCCCACTCAAGGCATGGCATAAACCCCACACAAGGCACGGCATAAACCCCACACAAGGCATGGCATAAACCACACACAAGACACGGCATAAACCCCACACAAGGCACGGCATAAACCACACACAAGAAACGGCATAAACCGCACAAGACACGGCATAAACCCCACTCAAGGCATGGCATAAACCCCACACAAGGCACGGCATAAACCCCACACAAGGCACGGCATAAACCACACACAAGACATGGCATAAAACCCACACAAGACACGGCATAAACCCCACACCAGGCACGGCATAAACCACACACAAGACACGGCATAAACCACACATGACACGGCATAAACCCCACTAAAGGCATGGCATAAACCCCACACAAGACACGGCATAAACCCCACACAAGGCACGGCATAAACCACACACAAGACACGGCATAAACCCCACACAAGGCACGGCATAAACCACACACAAGGCATGGCATAAACCCCACACAAGGCACGGCATAAACCCCACACAAGGCATGGCATAAACCACACACAAGACACGGCATAAACCTCACACAAGGCACGGCATAAACCACACACAAGACATGGCATAAACCCAACACAAGACACGGCATAAATCCCACACAAGGCACGGCATAAACCACACACAAGACACGGCATAAACCCCACACAAGGCACGGCATAAACCACACACAAGACATGGCATAAACCCCACACAAGACACGGCATAAACCCCACACAAGGCACGGCATAAACCACACACAAGACACGGCATAAACCCCACACAAGGCACGGCATAAGCCCCACACAAGACACGGCATAAACTCCACACAAGGAACGGCATAAACCCCACAAAAGACACGGCATAAACCCCACACAAGGCACGGCATAAACCACACACAAGACACGGCATAAACCCCACACAAGTCACGGCATAAACCCAACACAAGACACGGCATAAACCACACACAAGACACGGCATAAACTCCACACAAGGCACGGCATAAACCCCACAAAAGACACGGCATAAACCCCACACAAGGCACGGCATAAACCACACACAAGACACGGCGTAAACCCCACACAAGACCCGGCATAAACCACACAAGACACGGCATAAACTCCACACAAGACACGGCATAAACCACACAAGACACGGCATAAACTCCACACAAAGCACGGCATAAACCACACACAAGACACGGCATAAACCCCACACAAGGCACGGCATAAACCCCACACAAGGCACGGCATAAACCACACACAAGACACGGCATAAACCCCACACAAGGCACGGCATAAACTCCACACAAGGCACGACATAAATCCCACACAAGACACGGCATAAACCACATACAAGGCATGGCATAAACCACACACAAGACATGGCATAAACCACACACAAGGCATGGCATAAACCCCACACAAGACACGGCATAAACCACACACAAGACACGGCATAAACCCCACATAAGGCACGGCATAAACCACACACAAGGAACGGCATAAACCACACACAAGGCACGGCATAAACCACACACAAGACATGGCATAAACTCCACACAAGACACGGCATAAACCACACACAAGACATGGCATAAACCACACACAAGGCATGGCATAAACCACACACAAGACATGGCATAAACTCCACACAAGACACGGCATAAATCCCACACAAAACACGGCATAAACCCCACACAAGGCACGGCATAAACCCCACACAAGGCACGGCATAAACCCCACACAAGACACGGCATAAACTCCACACAAGGCACGGCATAAACCCCACAAAAGACACGGCATAAACCACACACAAGGCACGGCATAAACCACACACAAGACACGGCGTAAACCCCACACAAGACCCGGCATAAACCACACAAGACACGGCATAAACTCCACACAAGACACGGCATAAACCACACAAGACACGGCATAAACTCCACACAAGGCACGGCATAAACCACACACAAGACACGGCATAAACCCCACACAAGGCACGGCATAAACCACACACAAGACATGGCATAAACCCCACAAGACACGGCATAAACCCCACACAAGACACGGCATAAACCCCACACAAGGCACGGCATAAACCACACAAGACACGGCATAAACTCCACACAAGGCACGGCATAAACCACACAAGACACGGCATAAACCCCACACAAGACACGGCATAAACCCCACACAAGACATGGCATAAACCCCACACACGGCATGGCATAAACCACACACAAGACACGGCATAAACCCCACACAAGGCACGGCATAAACCACACACAAGACACGGTATAAACTCCACACAAGACACGGCATTAACCCCACACAAGGCACGGCATAAACTCCACACAAGGCACGGCATAAACCCCACAAAAGGCACGGCATAATTCCCACACAAGGCACGGCATAAACCCCACAAGAGGGACGGCATAAATCCCACACAAGGCACGGCATAAACCTTACACAAGACATGGCATAAACCCCACACAAGGCATGGCATAAACCCCACACAAGGCACGGCATAAACCACACAAAAGACACGGCATAAACCCCAAACAAGACACTGCATAAACCCCACACAAGACACGGCATAAACCACACACAAGGCACGGCATAAACCACACACAAGACACGGCAAAAACCCCACTCAAGGCATGGCATAAACCCCACACAAGGCACGGCATAAACCTCACACAAGGCATGGCATAAACCACACACAAGACACGGCATAAACCCCACACAAGGCACGGCATAAACCACACACAAGAAACGGCATAAACCGCACAAGACACGGCATAAACCCCACTCAAGGCATGGCATAAACCCCACACAAGGCACGGCATAAACCCCACACAAGGCACGGCATAAACCACACACAAGACATGGCATAAAACCCACACAAGACACGGCATAAACCCCACACCAGGCACGGCATAAACCACACACAAGACACGGCATAAACCACACAAAACACGGCATAAACCCCACTCAAGGCATGGCATAAACCCCACACAAGACACGGCATAAACCCCACACAAGGCACGGCATAAACCACACACAAGACACGGCATAAACCCCACACAAGGCACGGCATAAACCACACACAAGGCATGGCATAAACCCCACACAAGGCACGGCATAAACCCCACACAAGGCATGGCATAAACGACACACAAGACACGGCATAAACCCCACACAAGGCACGGCATAAACCACACACAAGACATGGCATAAACCCAACACAAGACACGGCATAAATCCCACACAAGGCACGGCATAAACCACACACAAGACACGGCATAAACCCCACACAAGGCACGGCATAAACCACACACAAGACATGGCTTAAACCCCACACAAGACACGGCATAAACCACACACAAGACACGGCATAAACCCCACACAAGGCACGGCATAAACCACACACAAGACACGGCATAAACCCCACACAAGGCACGGCATAAACCCCACACAAGAAACGGCATAAACTCCACACAAGGCACGGCATAAACCCCACAAAAGACACGGCTTAAACCCCACACATGGCACGGCATAAACCACACACAAGACACGGCATAAACCCCACACAAGGCACGGCATAAACCCCACACAAGGCACGGCATAAACCACACACAAGACACGGCTTAAACCCCACACAAGGCACGGCATAAACCACACACAAGACACGGCATAAACCCCACACACGGCACGGCATAAACTCCACACAAGGCACAGCATAAACCACACACAAGACACGGCATAAACCACACACAAGACACGGCATAAACTCCACACAAGTCACGGCATAAACCCCACACAAAGCACGGCATAAATCCCACACAAGACACGGCATAAACCACACACAAGGCATGGCATAAACCACACACAAGACATGGCATAAACCCCACACAAGGCACGGCATAAACCACACACAAGGCACGCCATAAACTCCACACAAGGCACGGCATAAACCGCACACAAGGCACGGCATAAACCCAACACAAGACACGGCATAAACCACACACAAGACACGGCATAAACTCCACACAAGGCACGGCATAAACCCCACACAAGGCACGGCATAAACCCCACACAAGACACGGCATAAACCACACACATGGCATGGCATAAACCACACACAAGACACGGCATAAACCACACACAAGACACGGCATAAACCCCACATAAGGCACGGCATAAACCACAACAAGGCACGGCATAAACCACACACAAGGCACGGCATAAACCACACACAAGTCACGGCATAAACCCCACACAAGGCACGGCATGAACCACACACAAGACACGGCATAAACCCCACACAAGGCACGGCATAAACTCCACACAAGGCACGGCATAAACCACACACAAGACACGGCATAAACCACACACAAGACACGGCATAAACTCCACACAAGGCACGGCATAAACCCCACGCAAGACACGGCATAAACCACACACAAGGCATGGCATAAACCACACACAAGACATGGCATAAACCCCACACAAGGCACGGCATAAACCACACACAAGGCACGGCATAAACTCCACACAAGGCAATTGCACATACCCCACACAAGGCACGGCATAAACCCAACACAAGAAACGGCATAAACCACACACAAGACACGGCAAAAACTCCACACAAGGCACGGCATAAACCCCACACAAGGCGCGGCATAAACCCCACACAAGGCATGGCATAAACCACACACAAGACATGGCATAAACCACACACAAGGCACGGCATAAACCCCACACAAGGCACGGCATAAACCACACACAAGGCACGACATAAACCCCACACAAGACACGGCATAAACCACACACAAGGCATGGCATAAACCACACACAAGACATGGCATAAACCACACACAAGGCATGGCATAAACCCCACACAAGACACGGCATAAACCACACACAAGACACGGCATAAACCCCACATAAGTCACGGCATAAACCACACACAAGGCACGGCATAAACCACACACAAGGCACGGCATAAACCACACACAAGACATGGCATAAACCACACACAAGGCATGGCATAAACCACACACAAGACATGGCATAAACTCCACACAAGACACGGCATAAACCCCACCCAAGACACGGCATAAACCCCACACAAGGCACGGCATAAACCCCACACAAGGCACGGCATAAACCCCACACAAGACACGGCATAAACTCCACACAAGGCACGGCATAAACCCCACAATAGACACGGCATAAACCCCACACAAGGCACGGCATAAACCACACACAAGACACGGCGTAAACCCCACACAAGACCCGGCATAAAACACACAAGACACGGCATAAACTCCACACAAGACACGGCATAAACCACACAAGACACGGCATAAACTCCACACAAGGCACGGCATAAACCACACACAAGACACGGCATAAACCCCACACAAGGCACGGCATAAACCACACACAAGACATGGCATAAACCCCACAAGACACGGCATAAACCCCACACAAGACACGGCATAAACCCCACACAAGGCACGGCATAAACCACACAAGACACGGCATAAACTCCACACAAGACACGGCATAAACCACACAAGACACGGCATAAACCCCACACAAGACACGGCATAAACCCCACACAAGACATGGCATAAACCCCACACAAGGCATGGCATAAACCACACAAGACACGGCATAAACCCCACACAAGGCACGGCATAAACCACACACAAGACACGGCATAAACTCCACACAAGTCACGGCATAAACCCCACACAAGGCACGGCATAAACTCCACACAAGGCACGGCATAAACCCCACAAAAGGCACGGCATAAATCCCACACAAGGCACGGTATAAACCCCACAAAAGGCACGGCATGAATCCCACACAAGGCACGGCATAAACCACACACAAGACATGGCATAAACCCCACACAAGGCATGGCATAAACCCCACACAAGGCACGGCATAAACCACACAAAAGACACGGCATAAACCCCAAACAAGACACGGCATAAACCCCACACAAGACACGGCATAAACCACACACAAGGCACGGCATAAACCACACACAAGACACGGCATAAACCACACAAGACACGGCATAAACCCCACTCAAGGTATGGCATAAATCCCACACAAGGCACGGCATAAACCCCACACAAGGCATGGCATAAACCACACACAAGACACGGCATAAACCCCACACAAGGCACGGCATAAACCACACACAAGACATGGCATAAACCCCACACAAGACACGGCATAAACCCCACACAAGGCACGGCATAAACCACACACAAGACACGGCATAAACCACACAAGACACGGCATAAACCCCACTCAAGGCATGGCATAAACCCCACACAAGACACGGCATAAACCCCACACAAGGCACGGCATAAACCACACACAAGAAACGGCATAAACCCCACACAAGGCACGGCATAAACCACACACAAGGCATGGCATAAACCCCACACAAGACACGGCATAAACCCCACACAAGGCACGGCATAAACCACACACAAGACACGGCATAAACCGCACAAGACACGGCATAAACCCCACTCAAGGCATGGCATAAACCCCACACAAGGCACGGCATAAACCCCACACAAGGCATGGCATAAACCACACACAAGGCACGGCATAAACCCCACACAAGGCACGGCATAAACCACACACAAGACATGGCATAAACCCAACACAAGACACGGCATAAACCACACACAAGGCACGGCATAAACCACACACAAGACATGGCATAAACCACACACAAGGCATGGCATAAACCACACACAAGACATGGCACAAACTCCACACAAGACACGGCATAAACCCCACACAAGACACGGCATAAACCCCACACAAGGCACGGCATAAACCCCACACAAGGCACGGCATAAACCCCACAAAAGACACGGCATAAACTCCACAAAAGGCACGGCATAAACCCCACAAAAGACACGGCATAAACCCCACACAAGGCACGGCATAAACCACACGCAAGACACGGCGTAAACCCCCCACAAGACCCGGCCTAAACCACACAAGACACGGCATAAACTCCACACAAGACACGGCATAAACCACACAAGACACGGCATAAACTCCACACAAGGCACGGCATAAACCACACACAAGACACGCCATAAACCCCACACAAGGCACGGCATAAACCACACACAAGACATGGCATAAACCCCACAAGACACGGCATAAACCCCACACAAGACACGGCATAAACCCCACACAAGGCACGGCATAAACCACACAAGACACGGCATAAACTCCACACAAGGCACGGCATAAACCACACAAGACACGGCATAAACCCCACACAAGACACGGCATAAACCCCACACAAGACATGGCATCAACCCCACACAAGGCATGGCATAAACCACACACAAGACACGGCATAAACTCCACACAAGACACGGCATAAACCCCACACAAGGCACGGCATAAACTCCACACAAGGCACGGCATAAACCCCACAAAAGGCACGGCATAAATCCCACACAAGGCACGGCATAAACCCCACAAAAGGCACGGCATAAATCCCACACAAGGCACGGCATAAACCACACACAAGACATGGCATAAACCCCACACAAGGCATGGCATAAACCCCACACAAGGCACGGCATAAACCACACAAAAGACACGGCATAAACCCCAAACAAGACACGGCATAAACCCCACACAAGACACGGCATAAACCACACACAAGGCACGGCATAAACCACACACAAGACACGGCATAAACCACACAAGACACGGCATAAACCCCACTCAAAGCATGGCATAAACCCCACACAAGGCACGGCATAAACCCCACACAAGGCATGGCATAAACCACACACAAGACACGGCATAAACCCCACACAAGGCACGGCATAAACCCCACACAAGACACGGCATAAACCACACACAAGGCATGGCATAAACCCCACACAAGACACGGCATAAACCACACACAAGGCACGGCATAAACCCCACATAAGGCACGGCATAAACCACACACAAGGCACGGCATAAACCACACACAAGGCACGGCATAAACCACACACAAGGCACGGCATAAACCCCACACAAGGCACGGCATAAACCACACACAAGTCACGGCATAAACCCCACACAAGGCACGGCATAAACCACACACAAGACACGGCATAAACCCCACACAAGGCACGGCATAAACTCCACACAAGGCACGGCATAAACCACACACAAGATACGGCATAAACCACACACAAGACACGGCATAAACTCCACACAAGGCACGGCATAAACCCCACGCAAGACACGGCATAAACCACACACAAGGCATGGCATAAACCACACACAAGACATGGCATAAACCCCACACAAGGCACGGCATAAACCACACACAAGGCACGGCATAAACTCCACACAAGGCACGGCACATACCCCACACAAGGCACGGCATAAACCCAACACAAGAAACGGCATAAACCACACACAAGACACGGCAAAAACTCCACACAAGGCACGGCATAAACCCCACACAAGGCGCGGCATAAACCCCACACAAGGCATGGCATAAACCACACACAAGACATGGCATAAACCAAACACAAGGCACGGCATAAACCCCACACAAGGCACGGCATAAACCACACACAAGGCACGACATAAACCCCACACAAGACACGGCATAAACCACACACAAGGCATGGCATAAACCACACACAAGACATGGCATAAACCACACACAAGGCATGGCATAAACCCCACACAAGACACGGCATAAACCACACACAAGACACGGCATAAACCCCACATAAGGCACGGCATAAACCACACACAAGGCACGGAATAAACCACACACAAGGCACGGCATAAACCACACACAAGACATGGCATAAACCACACACAAGGCATGGCATAAACCACACACAAGACATGGCATAAACTCCACACAAGACACGGCATAAACCCCACCCAAGACACGGCATAAACCCCACACAAGGCACGGCATAAACCCCACACAAGGCACGGCATAAACCCCACACAAGACACGGCATAAACTCCACACAAGGCACGGCATAAACCCCACAAAAGACACGGCATAAACCCCACACAAGGCACGGCATAAACCACACACAAGACACGGCGTAAACCCCACACAAGACCCGGCATAAAACACACAAGACACGGCATAAACTCCACGCAAGACACGGCATAAACCACACAAGACACGGCATAAACTCCACACAAGGCACGGCATAAACCACACACAAGACACGGCATAAACCCCACACAAGGCACGGCATAAACCACACACAAGACATGGCATAAACCCCACAAGACACGGCATAAACCCCACACAAGACACGGCATAAACCCCACACAAGGCACGGCATAAACCACACAAGACACGGCATAAACTCCACACAAGACACGGCATAAACCACACAAGACACGGCATAAACCCCACACAAGACACGGCATAAACCCCACACAAGACATGGCATAAACCCCACACAAGGCATGGCATAAACCACACAAGACACGGCATAAACCCCACACAAGGCACGGCATAAACCACACACAAGACACGGCATAAACTCCACACAAGTCACGGCATAAACCCCACACAAGGCACGGCATGAACTCCACACAAGGCACGGCATAAACCCCACAAAAGGCACGGCATAAATCCCACACAAGGCACGGTATAAACCCCACAAAAGGCACGGCATGAATCCCACACAAGGCACGGCATAAACCACACACAAGACATGGCATAAACCCCACACAAGGCATGGCATAAACCCCACACAAGGCACGGCATAAACCACACAAAAGACACGGCATAAACCCCAAACAAGACACGGCATAAACCCCACACAAGACACGGCATAAACCACACACAAGGCACGGCATAAACCACACACAAGACACGGCATAAACCACACAAGACACGGCATAAACCCCACTCAAGGTATGGCATAAACCCCACACAAGGCACGGCATAAACCCCACACAAGGCATGGCATAAACCACACACAAGACACGGCATAAACCCCACACAAGGCACGGCATAAACCACACACAAGACATGGCATAAACCCCACACAAGACACGGCATAAACCCCACACAAGGCACGGCATAAACCACACACAAGACACGGTATAAACCCCACACAAGGCATGGCATAAACCACACACAAGACACGGCATAAACCCCACACAAGGCACGGCATAAACCACACACAAGACATGGCATAAACCCCACACAAGACACGGCATAAACCCCACACAAGGCACGGCATAAACCACACACAAGACACGGCATAAACCACACAAGACACGGCATAAACCCCACTCAAGGCATGGCATAAACCCCACACAAGACACGGCATAAACCCCACACAAGGCACGGCATAAACCACACACAAGAAACGGCATAAACCCCACACAAGGCACGGCATAAACCACACACAAGGCATGGCATAAACCCCACACAAGACACGGCATAAACCCCACACAATGCACGGCATAAACCACACACAAGACACGGCATAAACCGCACAAGACACGGCATAAACCCCACTCAAGGCATGGCATAAACCCCACACAAGGCACGGCATAAACCCCACACAAGGCACGGCATAAACCCCACAAAAGGCACGGCATAAATCCCACACAAGGCACGGCATAAACCACACACAAGACATGGCATAAACCCCACACAAGACACGGCATAAACCCCACACAAGACACGGCATAAACCCCACACAAGACATGGCATCAACCCCACACAAGGCATGGCATAAACCACACACAAGACACGGCATAAACCCCACACAAGACACGGCATAAACCCCACACAAGACACGGCATAAACCACACACAAGGCACGGCATAAACCCCACACAAGACACGGCATAAACCCCACACAAGACACGGCATAAACCACACACAAGGCACGGCATAAACCCCACATAAGGCACGGCATAAACCACACACAAGGCACGGCATAAACCACACACAAGGCACGGCATAAACCACACACAAGGCACGGCATAAACCCCACACAAGGCACGGCATAAACCACACACAAGTCACGGCATAAACCCCACACAAGGCACGGCATAAACCACACACAAGACACGGCATAAACCCCACACAAGGCACGGCATAAACTCCTCACAAGGCACGGCATAAACCACACACAAGACACGGCATAAACCACACACAAGACACGGCATAAACTCCACACAAGGCACGGCATAAACCCCACGCAAGACACGGCATAAACCACACACAAGGCACGGCATAAACTCCACACAAGGCACGGCACATACCCCACACAAGGCACGGCATAAACCCAACACAAGAAACGGCATAAACCACACACAAGACACGGCAAAAACTCCACACAAGGCACGGCATAAACCCCACACAAGGCGCGGCATAAACCCCACACAAGGCATGGCATAAACCACACACAAGACATGGCATAAACCAAACACAAGGCACGGCATAAACCCCACACAAGGCACGGCATAAACCACACACAAGGCACGACATAAACCCCACACAAGACACGGCATAAACCACACACAAGGCATGGCATAAACCACACACAAGACATGGCATAAACCACACACAAGGCATGGCATAAACCCCACACAAGACACGGCATAAACCACACACAAGACACGGCATAAACCCCACATAAGGCACGGCATAAACCACACACAAGGCACGGCATAAACCACACACAAGGCACGGCATAAACCACACACAAGACATGGCATAAACCACACACAAGGCATGGCATAAACCACACACAAGACATGGCATAAACTCCACACAAGACACGGCATAAACCCCACCCAAGACACGGCATAAACCCCACACAAGGCACGGCATAAACCCCACACAAGGCACGGCATAAACCCCACACAAGACACGGCATAAACTCCACACAAGGCACGGCATAAACCCCACAAAAGACACGGCATAAACCCCACACAAGGCACGGCATAAACCACACACAAGACACGGCGTAAACCCCACACAAGACCCGGCATAAAACACACAAGACACGGCATAAACCACACAAGACACGGCATAAACTCCACACAAGGCACGGCATAAACCACACACAAGACACGGCATAAACCCCACACAAGACACGGCATAAACCCCACACAAGACATGGCATAAACCCCACACAAGGCATGGCATAAACCACACAAGACACGGCATAAACCCCACATAAGGCACGGCATAAACCACACACAAGACACGGCATAAACTCCACACAAGTCACGGCATAAACCCCACACAAGGCACGGCATAAACTCCACACAAGGCACGGCATAAACCCCACAAAAGGCACGGCATAAATCCCACACAAGGCACGGTATAAACCCCACAAAAGGCACGGCATGAATCCCACACAAGGCACGGCATAAACCACACACAAGACATGGCATAAACCCCACACAAGGCATGGCATAAACCCCACACAAGGCACGGCATAAACCACACAAAAGACACGGCATAAACCCCAAACAAGACACGGCATAAACCCCACACAAGACACGGCATAAACCACACACAAGGCACGGCATAAACCACACACAAGACACGGCATAAACCACACAAGACACGGCATAAACCCCACTCAAGGTATGGCATAAACCCCACACAAGGCACGGCATAAACCCCACACAAGGCATGGCATAAACCACACACAAGACACGGCATAAACCCCACACAAGGCACGGCATAAACCACACACAAGACATGGCATAAACCCCACACAAGACACGGCATAAACCCCACACAAGGCACGGCATAAACCACACACAAGACACGGTATAAACCCCACACAAGGCATGGCATAAACCACACACAAGACACGGCATAAACCCCACACAAGGCACGGCATAAACCACACACAAGACATGGCATAAACCCCACACAAGACACGGCATAAACCCCACACAAGGCACGGCATAAACCACACACAAGACACGGCATAAACCACACAAGACACGGCATAAACCCCACTCAAGGCATGGCATAAACCCCACACAAGACACGGCATAAACCCCACACAAGGCACGGCATAAACCACACACAAGAAACGGCATAAACCCCACACAAGGCACGGCATAAACCACACACAAGGCATGGCATAAACCCCACACAAGACACGGCATAAACCCCACACAAGGCACGGCATAAACCACACACAAGACACGGCATAAACCGCACAAGACACGGCATAAACCCCACTCAAGGCATGGCATAAACCCCACACAAGGCACGGCATAAACCCCACACAAGGCATGGCATAAACCACAGACAAGGCACGGCATAAACCCCACACAAGGCACGGCATAAACCACACACAAGACATGGCATAAACCAACACAAGACACGGCATAAACCACACACAAGACACGGCATAAACTCCACACAAGACACGGCATAAACCCCACACAAGGCACGGCATAAACTCCACACAAGGCACGGCATAAACCCCACAAAAGGCACGGCATAAATCCCACACAAGGCACGGCATGAACCCCACAAAAGGCACGGCATAAATCCCACACAAGGCACGGCATAAACCACACACAAGACATGGCATAAACCCCACACAAGGCATGGCATAAACCCCACACAAGGCACGGCATAAACCACACAAAAGACACGGCATAAACCCCAAACAAGACACGGCATAAACCCCACACAAGACACGGCATAAACCACACACAAGGCACGGCATAAACCACACACAAGACACGGCATAAACCACACAAGACACGGCATAAACCCCACTCAAAGCATGGCATAAACCCCACACAAGGCACGGCATAAACCCCACACAAGGCATGGCATAAACCACACACAAGACACGGCATAAACCCCACACAAGGCACGGCATAAACCCCACACAAGACACGGCATAAACCACACACAAGGCATGGCATAAACCCCACACAAGACACGGCATAAACCACACACAAGGCACGGCATAAACCCCACATAAGGCACGGCATAAACCACACACAAGGCACGGCATAAACCACACACAAGGCACGGCATAAACCACACACAAGGCACGGCATAAACCCCACACAAGGCACGGCATAAACCACACACAAGTCACGGCATAAACCCCACACAAGGCACGGCATAAACCACACACAAGACACGGCATAAACCCCACACAAGGCACGGCATAAACTCCACACAAGGCACGGCATAAACCACACACAAGACACGGCATAAACCACACACAAGACACGGCATAAACTCCACACAAGGCACGGCATAAACCCCACGCAAGACACGGCATAAACCACACACAAGGCATGGCATAAACCACACACAAGACATGGCATAAACCCCACACAAGGCACGGCATAAACCACACACAAGGCACGGCATAAACTCCACACAAGGCACGGCACATACCCCACACAAGGCACGGCATAAACCCAACACAAGAAACGGCATAAACCACACACAAGACACGGCAAAAACTCCACACAAGGCACGGCATAAACCCCACACAAGGCGCGGCATAAACCCCACACAAGGCATGGCATAAACCACACACAAGACATGGCATAAACCAAACACAAGGCACGGCATAAACCCCACACAAGGCACGGCATAAACCACACACAAGGCACGACATAAACCCCACACAAGACACGGCATAAACCACACACAAGGCATGGCATAAACCACACACAAGACATGGCATAAACCACACACAAGGCATGGCATAAACCCCACACAAGACACGGCATAAACCACACACAAGACACGGCATAAACCCCACATAAGGCACGGCATAAACCACACACAAGGCACGGCATAAACCACACACAAGGCACGGCATAAGCCACACACAAGACATGGCATAAACCACACACAAGGCATGGCATAAACCACACACAAGACATGGCATAAACTCCACACAAGACACGGCATAAACCCCACCCAAGACACGGCATAAACCCCACACAAGGCACGGCATAAACCCCACACAAGGCACGGCATAAACCCCACACAAGACACGGCATAAACTCCACACAAGGCACGGCATAAACCCCACAAAAGACACGGCATAAACCCCACACAAGGCACGGCATAAACCACACACATGACACGGCGTAAACCCCACACAAGACCCGGCATAAAACACACAAGACACGGCATAAACTCCACGCAAGACACGGCATAAACCACACAAGACACGGCATAAACTCCACACAAGGCACGGCATAAACCACACACAAGACACGGCATAAACCCCACACAAGGCACGGCATAAACCACACACAAGACATGGCATAAACCCCACAAGACACGGCATAAACCCCACACAAGACACGGCATAAACCCCACACAAGGCACGGCATAAACCACACAAGACACGGCATAAACTCCACACAAGACACGGCATAAACCACACAAGACACGGCATAAACCCCACACAAGACACGGCATAAACCCCACACAAGACATGGCATAAACCCCACACAAGGCATGGCATAAACCACACAAGACACGGCATAAACCCCACACAAGGCACGGCATAAACCACACACAAGACACGGCATAAACTCCACACAAGTCACGGCATAAACCCCACACAAGGCACGGCATAAACTCCACACAAGGCACGGCATAAACCCCACAAAAGGCACGGCATAAATCCCACACAAGGCACGGTATAAACCCCACAAAAGGCACGGCATGAATCCCACACAAGGCACGGCATAAACCACACACAAGACATGGCATAAACCCCACACAAGGCATGGCATAAACCCCACACAAGGCACGGCATAAACCACACAAAAGACACGGCATAAACCCCAAACAAGACACGGCATAAACCCCACACAAGACACGGCATAAACCACACACAAGGCACGGCATAAACCACACACAAGACACGGCATAAACCACACAAGACACGGCATAAACCCCACTCAAGGTATGGCATAAACCCCACACAAGGCACGGCATAAACCCCACACAAGGCATGGCATAAACCACACACAAGACACGGCATAAACCCCACACAAGGCACGGCATAAACCACACACAAGACATGGCATAAACCCCACACAAGACACGGCATAAACCCCACACAAGGCACGGCATAAACCACACACAAGACACGGTATAAACCCCACACAAGGCATGGCATAAACCACACACAAGACACGGCATAAACCCCACACAAGGCACGGCATAAACCACACACAAGACATGGCATAAACCCCACACAAGACACGGCATAAACCCCACACAAGGCACGGCATAAACCACACACAAGACACGGCATAAACCACACAAGACACGGCATAAACCCCACTCAAGGCATGGCATAAACCCCACACAAGACACGGCATAAACCCCACACAAGGCACGGCATAAACCACACACAAGAAACGGCATAAACCCCACACAAGGCACGGCATAAACCACACACAAGGCATGGCATAAACCCCACACAAGACACGGCATAAACCCCACACAATGCACGGCATAAACCACACACAAGACACGGCATAAACCGCACAAGACACGGCATAAACCCCACTCAAGGCATGGCATAAACCCCACACAAGGCACGGCATAAACCCCACACAAGGCATGGCATAAACCACACACAAGGCACGGCATAAACCCCACACATGGCACGGCATAAACCACACACAAGACATGGCATAAACCCAACACAAGACACGGCATAAACCACACACAAGGCACGGCATAAACCACACACAAGACATGGCATAAACCACACACAAGGCATGGCATAAACCACACACAAGACATGGCATAAACTCCACACAAGACACGGCATAAACACCACACAAGACACGGCATAAACCCCACACAAGGCACGGCATAAACCCCACACAAGGCACGGCATAAACCCCACACAAGACAGTGCATAAACTCCACAAAAGGCACGGCATAAACCCCACAAAAGACACGGCATAAACCCCACACAAGGCACGGCATAAACCACACGCAAGACACGGCGTAAACCCCCCACAAGACCCGGCATAAACCACACAAGACACGGCATAAACTCCACACAAGACACGGCATAAACCACACAAGACACGGCATAAACTCCACACAAGGCACGGCATAAACCACACACAAGACACGCCATAAACCCCACACAAGGCACGGCATAAACCACACACAAGACATGGCATAAACCCCACAAGACACGGCATAAACCCCACACAAGACACGGCATAAACCCCACACAAGGCACGGCAGAAACCACACAAGACACGGCATAAACTCCACACAAGGCACGGCATAAACCACACAAGACACGGCATAAACCCCACACAAGACACGGCATAAACCCCACACAAGACATGGCATCAACCCCACACAAGGCATGGCATAAACCACACACAAGACACGGCATAAACTCCACACAAGACACGGCATAAACCCCACACAAGGCACGGCATAAACTCCACACAAGGCACGGCATAAACCCCACAAAAGGCACGGCATAAATCCCACACAAGGCACGGCATAAACCCCACAAAAGGCACGGCATAAATCCCACACAAGGCACGGCATAAACCACACACAAGACATGGCATAAACCCCACACAAGGCATGGCATAAACCCCACACAAGGCACGGCATAAACCACACAAAAGACACGGCATAAACCCCAAACAAGACACGGCATAAACCCCACACAAGACACGGCATAAACCACACACAAGGCACGGCATAAACCACACACAAGACACGGCATAAACCACACAAGACACGGCATAAACCCCACTCAAAGCATGGCATAAACCCCACACAAGGCACGGCATAAACCCCACACAAGGCATGGCATAAACCACACACAAGACACGGCATAAACCCCACACAAGGCACGGCATAAACCACACACAAGACATTGCATAAACCCCACACAAGACACGGCATAAACCCCACACAAGGCACGGCATAAACCACACACAAGACACGGCATAAACCCCACACAAGGCATGGCATAAACCACACACAAGACACGGCATAAACCCCACACAAGGTACGGCATAAACCACACACAAGACATGGCATAAACCCCACACAAGACACGGCATAAACCCCACACAAGGCACGGCATAAACCACACACAAGACACGGCATAAACCACACAAGACACGGCATAAACCCCACTCAAGGCATGGCATAAACCCCACACAAAACACGGCATAAACCCCACACACGGCACGGCATAAACCACACACAAGACACGGCATAAACCCCACACAAGGCACGGAATAAACCACACACAAGGCATGGCACAAACCCCACACAAGACACGGCATAAACCCCACACAAGGCACGGCATAAACCACACACAAGACACGGCATAAACCGCACAAGACACGGCATAAACCCCACTCAAAGCATGGCATAAACCCCACACAAGGCACGGCATAAACCCCACACAAGGCATGGCATAAACCACACACAAGACACGGCATAAACCCCACACAAGGCACGGCATAAACCACACACAAGACATGGCATAAACCCAACACAAGACACGGCATAAATCCCACACAAGGCACGGCATAAACCACACACAAGACACGGCATAAACCCCACACAAGGCACGGCATAAACCACACACAAGACATGGCATAAACCACACACAAGACACGGCATAAACCCCACACAAGGCACGGCATAAACCACACACAAGACACGGCATAAACCCCACACAAGGCACGGCATAAGCCCCACACAAGACACGGCATAAACTCCACACAAGGAACGGCATAAACCCCACAAAAGACACGGCATAAACCCCACACAAGGCACGGCATAAACCACACACAAGACACGGCATAAACCCCACACAAGTCACGGCATAAACCCAACACAAGACACGGCATAAACCACACACAAGACACGGCATAAACTCCACACAAGTCACGGCATAAACCCCACACAAGGCACGGCATAAACCACACACAAGACACGGCATAAACCCCACACAAGGCACGGCATAAACCACACACAAGACACGGCATAAACCCCACACAAGGCACGGCATAAACCCCACACAAGAAACGGCATAAACTCCACACAAGGCATGGCATAAACCCCACAAAAGATACGGCTTAAACCCCACACATGGCACGGCATAAACCACACACAAGACACGGCATAAACTCCACACAAGTCACGGCATAATCCCCACACAAAGCACGGCATAAATCCCACACAAGACACGGCATAAACCGCACACAAGGCACGGCATAAACCCAACACAAGACACGGCATAAACCACACACAAGACACGGCATAAACCCCACACAAGGCACAGCATAAACCACACACTAGACACGGCATAAACCACACACAAGACACGGCATAAACTCCACACAAGTCACGGCATAAACCCCACACAAAGCACGGCATAAATCCCACACAAGACACGGCATAAACCACACACAAGGCATGGCATAAACCACACACAAGACATGGCATAAACCCCACACAAGGCACGGCATAAACCACACACAAGGCACGCCATAAACTCCACACAAGGCACGGCATAAACCGCACACAAGGCACGGCATAAACCCAACACAAGACACGGCATAAACCACACACAAGACACGGCATAAACTCCACACAAGGCACGGCATAAACCCCACACAAGGCACGGCATAAACCCCACACAAGACACGGCATAAACCACACACAAGGCATGGCATAAACCACACACAAGACATGGCATTAACCACACACAAGGCACGGCATAAACCCCACACAAGGCACGGCATAAACCACACACAAGGCACGACATAAACCCCACACAAGACACGGCATAAACCACACACAAGGCATGGCATAAACCACACACAAGTCATGGCATAAACCACACGCAAGGCATGGCATAAACCCCACACAAGACACGGCATAAACCACACACAAGACACGGCATAAACCCCACATAAGGCACGGCATAAACCACAACAAGGCACGGCATAAACCACACACAAGGCACGGCATAAACCACACACAAGGCACGGCATAAACCCCACACAAGGCACGGCATAAACCACACACAAGTCACGGCATAACCCCCCACACAAGGCACGGCATAAACCACACACAAGACACGGCATAAACCCCACACAAGGCACGGCATAAACTCCACACAAGGCACGGCATAAACCACACACAAGACACGGCATAAACCACACACAAGGCACGACATAAACTCCACACAAGGCACGGCATAAACCCCACGCAAGACACGGCATAAACCACACACAAGGCATGGCATAAACCACACACAAGACATGGCATAAACCCCACACAAGGCACGGCATAAACCACACACAAGGCACGGCATAAACTCCACACAAGGCACGGCACATACCCCACACAAGGCACGGCATAAACCCAACACAAGAAACGGCATAAACCACACACAAGACACGGCAAAAACTCCACACAAGGCACGGCATAAACCCCACACAAGGCGCGGCATAAACCCCACACAAGGCATGGCATAAACCACACACAAGACATGGCATAAACCACACACAAGGCACGGCATAAACCCCACACAAGGCACGGCATAAACCACACACAAGGCACGACATAAACCCCACACAAGACACGGCATAAACCACACACAAGGCATGGCATAAACCACACACAAGACATGGCATAAACCACACACAAGGCATGGCATAAACCCCACACAAGACACGGCATAAACCACACACAAGACACGGCATAAACCCCACATAAGGCACGGCATAAACCACACACAAGGCACGGCATAAACCACACACAAGGCACGGCATAAACCACACACAAGGCATGGCATAAACCACACACAAGACATGGCATAAACTCCACACAAGACACGGCATAAACCCCACCCAAGACACGGCATAAACCCCACACAAGGCACGGCATAAACCCCACACAAGGCACGGCATAAACCCCACACAAGACACGGCATAAACTCCAAACAAGGCACGGCATAAACCCCACAAAAGACACGGCATAAACCCCACACAAGGCACGGCATAAACCACACACAAGACACGGCGTAAACCCCACACAAGACCCGGCATAAAACACACAAGACACGGCATAAACTCCACACAAGACACGGTATAAACCACACAAGACACGGCATAAACTCCACACAAGGCACGGCATAAACCACACACAAGACACGGCATAAACCCCACACAAGGCACGGCATAAACCACACACAAGACATGGCATAAACCCCACAAGACACGGCATAAACCCCACACAAGACACGGCATAAACCCCACACAAGGCACGGCATAAACCACACAAGACACGGCATAAACTCCACACAAGACACGGCATAAACCACACAAGACACGGCATAAACCCCACACAAGACACGGCATAAACCCCACACAAGACATGGCATAAACCCCACACAAGGCATGGCATAAACCACACAAGACACGGCATAAACCCCACACAAGGCACGGCATAAACCACACACAAGACACGGCATAAACTCCACACAAGTCACGGCATAAACCCCACACAAGGCACGGCATAAACTCCACACAAGGCACGGCATAAACCCCACAAAAGGCACGGCATAAATCCCACACAAGGCACGGTATAAACCCCACAAAAGGCACGGCATGAATCCCACACAAGGCACGGCATAAACCACACACAAGACATGGCATAAACCCCACACAAGGCATGGCATAAACCCCACACAAGGCACGGCATAAACCACACAAAAGACACGGCATAAACCCCAAACAAGTCACGGCATAAACCCCACACAAGACACGGCATAAACCACACACAAGGCACGGCATAAACCACACACAAGACACGGCATAAACCACACAAGACACGGCATAAACCCCACTCAAGGTATGGCATAAACCCCACACAAGGCACGGCATAAACCCCACACAAGGCATGGCATAAACCACACACAAGACACGGCATAAACCCCACACAAGGCACGGCATAAACCACACACAAGACATGGCATAAACCCCACACAAGACACGGCATAAACCCCACACAAGGCACGGCATAAACCACACACAAGACACGGTATTAACCCCACACAAGGCATGGCATAAACCACACACAAGACACGGCATAAACCCCACACAAGGCACGGCATAAACCACACACAAGACATGGCATAAACCCCACACAAGACACGGCATAAACCCCACACAAGGCACGGCATAAACCACACACAAGACACGGCATAAACCACACAAGACACGGCATAAATCCCACTCAAGGCATGGCATAAACCCCACACAAGACACGGCATAAACCCCACACAAGGCACGGCATAAACCACACACAAGAAACGGCATAAACCCCACACAAGGCACGGCATAAACCACACACAAGGCATGGCATAAACCCCACACAAGACACGGCATAAACCCCACACAAGGCACGGCATAAACCACACACAAGACACGGCATAAACCGCACAAGACACGGCATAAACCCCACTCAAGGCATGGCATAAACCCCACACAATGCACGGCATAAACCCCACACAAGGCATGGCATAAACCACACACAAGGCACGGCATAAACCCCACACAAGGCACGGCATAAACCACACACAAGACATGGCATAAACCCAACACAAGACACGGCATAAATCCCACACAAGGCACGGCATAAACCACACACAAGACACGGCATAAACCCCACACAAGGCACGGCATAAACCACACACAAGACATGGCATAAACCCCACACAAGACACGGCATAAACCCCACACAAGGCACGGCATAAACCACACACAAGACACGGCATAAACCCCACACAAGGCACGGCATAAACCCCACACAAGACACGGCATAAACTCCACACAAGGCACGGCATAAACCCCACAAAAGACACGGCATATACCCCACACAAGGCACGGCATAAACCACACACAAGACACGGCATAAACCCCACACAAGGCACGGCATAAACCCAACACAAGGCATGGCATAAACCACACACAAGACACGGCATAAACTCCACACAAAGCACGGCATAAACCCCACACAAGGCACGGCATAAACCACACACAAGACACGGCATAAACCCCACACAAGGCACGGCATAAACCATACACAAGACACGGCATAAACCCCACACAAGGCACGGCATAAACCCCACACAAGAAACGGCATAAACTCCACACAAGGCACGGCATAAACCCCACAAAAGACACGGCTTAAACCCCACACAAGGCACGGCATAAACCACACACAAGACACGGCATAAACCCCACACAAGGCACGGCATAATCCCCACACAAGGCACGGCATAAACCACACACAAGACACGGCATAAACCCCACACAAGGCACGGCATAAACCACACACAAGAAACGGCATAAACCCCACACAAGGCACGGCATAAACTCCACACAAGGCACGGCATAAACCACACAAAAGACACGGCATAAACCACACACAAGACACGGCATAAACTCCACACAAGGCACGGCATAAACCCCACACAAGGCACGGCATAAACCCCACACAAGACACGGCATAAACCACACACAAGGCATGGCATAAACCACACACAAGACATGGCATAAACCCCACACAAAGCACGGCATAAACCACACACAAGGCACGGCATAAACTCCACACAAGGCACGGCATAAACCGCACACAAGGCACGGCATAAACCCAACACAAGATACGGCATAAACCACACACTAGACACGGCATAAACTCCACACAAGGCATGGAATAAACCCCACACAAGGCACGGCATAAACCCCACACAAGACACGGCATAAACCACACACAAGGCATGGCATAAACCACACACAAGACATGGCATAAACCACACACAAGGCACGGCATAAACCCCACACAAGGCACGGCATAAACCACACACAAGGCACGACATAAACCCCACACAAGACACGGCATAAACCACACACAAGGCATGGCATAAACCACACACAAGACATGACATAAACCACACACAAGGCATGGCATAAACCCCACACAAGACACGGCATAAACCACACACAAGACACGGCATAAACCCCACATAAGGCACGGCATAAACCACACACAAGGCACGGCAAAAACCACACACAAGGCACGGCATAAACCACACACAAGACATGGCATAAACCACACACAAGGCATGGCATAAACCACACACAAGACATGGCATAAACTCCACACAAGACACGGCATAAACCCCACACAAGACACGGCATAAACCCCACACAAGGCACGGCATAAACCCTACACAAGGCACGGCATAAACCCCACACAAGACACGGCATAAACTCCACACAAGGCACGGCATAAACCCCACAAAAGACACGGCATAAACCCCACACAAGGCACGGCATAAACCACACACAAGACACGGCGTAAACCCAACACAAGACACGGCATAAACCACACAAGACACGGCATAAACTCCACACAAGACACGGCATAAACCACACAAGACACGGCATAAACTCCACACAAGGCACGGCATAAACCACACACAAGACATGGCATAAACCCCACACAAGTCATGGCATAAACCCCACAAAAGGCACGGCATAAACCACACAAAAGACACGGCATAAACCCCAAACAAGACACGGCATGAACCCCACACAAGACACGGCATAAACCACACACAAGGCACGGCATAAACCACACACAAGACACGGCATAAACCACACAAGACACGGCATAAACCCCACTCAAGGCATGGCATAAACCCCACACAAGGCACGGCATAAACCCCACACAAGGCATGGCATAAACCACACACAAGACACGGCATAAACCCCACACAAGGCACGGCATAAACCACACACAAGACATGGCATATACCCCACACAAGACACGTTATAAACCCCACACAAGGCACGGCATAAACCACACACAAGAAACGGCATAAACCCCACACAAGGCATGGCATAAACCACACACAAGACACGGCATAAACCCCACACAAGGCTCGGCATAAACCACACACAAGACATGGCATAAACCCCACACAAGACACGGCATAAACCCCACACAAGGCACGGCATAAACCACACACAAGACACGGCATAAACCACACAAGACACGGCATAAACCCCACTCAAGGCATGGCATAAACCCCACACAAGACACGGCATAAACCCCACACAAGGCACGGCATAAACCACACACAAGACACGGCATAAACCCCACACAAGGCACGGCATAAACCACACACAAGGCATGGCATAAACCCCACACAAGACACGGCATAAACCCCACACAAGGCACGGCATAAACCCCACACAAGGCACGGCATAAACCACACACAAGACACGGCATAAACCACACACAAGACACGGCATAAACCCCACACAAGGCACGGCATAAACCATACACAAGACACGGCATAAACCCCACACAAGGCACGGCATAAACCCCACACAAGAAACGGCATAAACTCCACACAAGGCACGGCATAAACCCCACAAAAGACACGGCTTAAACCCCACACAAGGCACGGCATAAACCACACACAAGACACGGCATAAACCCCACACAAGGCACGGCATAATCCCCACACAAGGCACGGCATAAACCACACACAAGACACGGCATAAACCCCACACAAGGCACGGCATAAACCACACACAAGAAACGGCATAAACCACACAAGACACGGCATAAACTCCACACAAGACACGGCATAAACCACACAAGACACGGCATAAACTCCACACAAGGCACGGCATAAACCACACACAAGACATGGCATAAACCCCACACAAGTCATGGCATAAACCCCACAAAAGGCACGGCATAAACCACACAAAAGACACGGCATAAACCCCAAACAAGACACGGCATGAACCCCACACAAGACACGGCATAAACCCCACACAAGGCACGGCATAAACCACACACAAGACATGGCATAAACCCAACACAAGACACGGCATAAATCCCACACAAGGCACGGCATAAACCACACACAAGACACGGCATAAACCCCACACAAGGCACGGCATAAACCACACACAAGACATGGCATAAACCCCACACAAGACACGGCATAAACCCCACACAAGGCACGGCATAAACCACACACAAGACACGGCATAAACCCCACACAAGGCACGGCATAAACCCCACACAAGACACGGCATAAACTCCACACAAGGCACGGCATAAACCCCACAAAAGACACGGCATATACCCCACACAAGGCACGGCATAAACCACACACAAGACACGGCATAAACCCCACACAAGGCACGGCATAAACCCAACACAAGGCATGGCATAAACCACACACAAGACACGGCATAAACTCCACACAAAGCACGGCATAAACCCCACACAAGGCACGGCATAAACCACACACAAGACACGGCATAAACCCCACACAAGGCACGGCATAAACCATACACAAGACACGGCATAAACCCCACACAAGGCACGGCATAAACCCCACACAAGAAACGGCATAAACTCCACACAAGGCACGGCATAAACCCCACAAAAGACACGGCTTAAACCCCACACAAGGCACGGCATAAACCACACACAAGACACGGCATAAACCCCACACAAGGCACGGCATAATCCCCACACAAGGCACGGCATAAACCACACACAAGACACGGCATAAACCCCACACAAGGCACGGCATAAACCACACACAAGAAACGGCATAAACCCCACACAAGGCACGGCATAAACTCCACACAAGGCACGGCATAAACCACACAAAAGACACGGCATAAACCACACACAAGACACGGCATAAACTCCACACAAGGCACGGCATAAACCCCACACAAGGCACGGCATAAACCCCACACAAGACACGGCATAAACCACACACAAGGCATGGCATAAACCACACACAAGACATGGCATAAACCCCACACAAAGCACGGCATAAACCACACACAAGGCACGGCATAAACTCCACACAAGGCACGGCATAAACCGCACACAAGGCACGGCATAAACCCAACACAAGATACGGCATAAACCACACACTAGACACGGCATAAACTCCACACAAGGCATGGAATAAACCCCACACAAGGCACGGCATAAACCCCACACAAGACACGGCATAAACCACACACAAGGCATGGCATAAACCACACACAAGACATGGCATAAACCACACACAAGGCACGGCATAAACCCCACACAAGGCACGGCATAAACCACACACAAGGCACGACATAAACCCCACACAAGACACGGCATAAACCACACACAAGGCATGGCATAAACCACACACAAGACATGACATAAACCACACACAAGGCATGGCATAAACCCCACACAAGACACGGCATAAACCACACACAAGACACGGCATAAACCCCACATAAGGCACGGCATAAACCACACACAAGGCACGGCAAAAACCACACACAAGGCACGGCATAAACCACACACAAGACATGGCATAAACCACACACAAGGCATGGCATAAACCACACACAAGACATGGCATAAACTCCACACAAGACACGGCATAAACCCCACACAAGACACGGCATAAACCCCACACAAGGCACGGCATAAACCCTACACAAGGCACGGCATAAACCCCACACAAGACACGGCATAAACTCCACACAAGGCACGGCATAAACCCCACAAAAGACACGGCATAAACCCCACACAAGGCACGGCATAAACCACACACAAGACACGGCGTAAACCCAACACAAGACACGGCATAAACCACACAAGACACGGCATAAACTCCACACAAGACACGGCATAAACCACACAAGACACGGCATAAACTCCACACAAGGCACGGCATAAACCACACACAAGACATGGCATAAACCCCACACAAGTCATGGCATAAACCCCACAAAAGGCACGGCATAAACCACACAAAAGACACGGCATAAACCCCAAACAAGACACGGCATGAACCCCACACAAGACACGGCATAAACCACACACAAGGCACGGCATAAACCACACACAAGACACGGCATAAACCACACAAGACACGGCATAAACCCCACTCAAGGCATGGCATAAACCCCACACAAGGCACGGCATAAACCCCACACAAGGCATGGCATAAACCACACACAAGACACGGCATAAACCCCACACAAGGCACGGCATAAACCACACACAAGACATGGCATATACCCCACACAAGACACGTTATAAACCCCACACAAGGCACGGCATAAACCACACACAAGAAACGGCATAAACCCCACACAAGGCATGGCATAAACCACACACAAGACACGGCATAAACCCCACACAAGGCTCGGCATAAACCACACACAAGACATGGCATAAACCCCACACAAGACACGGCATAAACCCCACACAAGGCACGGCATAAACCACACACAAGACACGGCATAAACCACACAAGACACGGCATAAACCCCACTCAAGGCATGGCATAAACCCCACACAAGACACGGCATAAACCCCACACAAGGCACGGCATAAACCACACACAAGACACGGCATAAACCCCACACAAGGCACGGCATAAACCACACACAAGGCATGGCATAAACCCCACACAAGACACGGCATAAACCCCACACAAGGCACGGCATAAACCCCACACAAGGCACGGCATAAACCACACACAAGACACGGCATAAACCCCACACAAGGCATGGCATAAACCACACACAAGACACGGCATAAACCCCACACAAGGCACGGCATAAACCCCACACAAGACACGGCATAAACTCCACACAAGGCACGGCATAAACCCCACAAAAGACACGGCATAAACCCCACACAAGGCACGGCATAAACCACACACAAGACACGGCATAAACCCCACACCAGGCACGGCATAAACCCAACACAAGACACGGCAAAAACCACACACAAGACACGGCATAAACTCCACACAAGGCACGGCATAAACCCCACACAAGGCACGGCATAAACCACACACAAGACACGGCATAAACCCCACACAAGACACGGCATAAACCACACAAGACACGGCATAAACTCCACACAAGAGACGGCATAAACCACACAAGACACGGCATAAACTCCACACAAGGAACGGCATAAACCCCACACAAGACACGGCATAAACCCCACACAAGGCACGGCATAAACCACACACAAGACAAGGCATAAACCCCACACAAGACACGGTATAAACCACACAAGACACGGCATAAACGCCACACAGGACACGGCATAAACCACACACAAGACACGGCATAAACCCCACACAAGGCACGGCATAAACCCCACACAAGACACGGCATAAACCACACACAAGACACGGCATAAACCCCACACAAGGCACGGCATAAACCACACACAAGACATGGCATAAACCCCACACAAGACACGGCATAAACCCCACACAAGGCACGGCATAAACCACACACAAGACACGGCATAAACCCCACACAAGGCACGGCATAAACCACACACAAGACACGGCATAAACCCCACACAAGGCACGGCATAAACCCCACACAAGACACGGCATAAACTCCACACAAGGCACGGCATGAACCCCACAAAAGACATGGCATAAACCCCACACAAGGCACGGCATAAACCACACACAAGACACGGCATAAACCCCACACAAGGCACGGCATAAACCCCACACAAGGCACGGCATAAACCACACACAAGACACGGCATAAACCCCACACAAGGCACGGCATAAACCACACACAAGACACGGCATAATCCCCACACAAGGCACGGCATAAACTCCACACAAGGCACGGCATAAACCACATACAAGGCATGGCATAAACCCCACACAAGACACGGCATAAACCCCACACAAGGCACGGCTTAAACCACACACAAGACACGGCATAAACCACACACAAGACACGGCATAAACCCCACACAAGGCACGGCATAAACCCCACACAAGACACGGCATAAACTCCACACAAGGCACGGCATGAACCCCACAAAAGACACGGCATAAACCCCACACAAGGCACGGCATAAACCACACACAAGACACGGCATACACCCCACACAAGGCACGGCATAAACCACACACAAGACAAGGCATAAACCCCACACAAGACACGGTATAAACCACACAAGACACGGCATAAACTCCACACAGGACACGGCATAAACCACACAAAAGACACGGCATAAACCCCACACAAGGCACGGCATAAACCCCACACAAGACACGGCATAAACCACACACAAGACACGGCATAAACCCCACACAAGGCACGGCATAAACCACACACAAGACATGGCATAAACCCCACACAAGACACGGCATAAACCCCACACAAGGCACGGCATAAACCACACACAAGATACGGCATAAACCACACAAGACACGGCATAAACCCCACTCAAGGCATGGCATAAACCCCACACAAGGCACGGCATAAACCCCACACAAGGCATGGCATAAACCACACACAAGACACGGCATAAACCCCACACAAGGCACGGCATAAACCACACACAAGACATGGCATAAACCCCACACAAGACACGGCATAAACCCCACACAAGGCACGGCATAAACCACACACAAGACACGGCATAAACCCCACACAAGGCACGGCATAAACCACACACAAGACACGGCATAAACCCCACACAAGGCACGGCATAAACCACACACAAGACATGGCATAAACCCAACACAAGACACGGCATAAATCCCACACAAGGCACGGCATAAACCACACACAAGACTCGGCATAAACCCCACACAAGGCACGGCATAAACCACACACAAGGCACGGCATAAACCACACACAAGACACGGCATAAACCCCACACAAGGCACGGCATAAACCACACACAAGACACGGCATAAACCCCACACAAGGCACGGCATAAACCACATACAAGACATGGCATAAACCCCACACAAGACACGGCATAAACCCCACACAAGGCACGGCATAAACCACACACAAGACACGGCATAAACCACACAAGACACGGCATAAACCCCACTCAAGGCATGGCATAAACCCCACACAAGACACGGCATAAACCCCACACAAGGCACGGCATAAACCACACACAAGACACGGCATAAACCCCACACAAGGCACGGAATAAACCACACACAAGACATGGCATAAACCCCACACAAGACACGGCATAAACCCCACACAAGGCACGGCATAAACCACACACAAGACACGGCATAAACCGCACAAGACACGGCATAAACCCCACTCAAGGCATGGCATAAACCCCACACAAGGCACGGCATAAACCCCACACAAGGCATGGCATAAACCACACACAAGACACGGCATAAACCCCACACAAGGCACGGCATAAACCACACACAAGACATGGCATAAACCCAACACAAGACACGGCATAAATCCCACACAAGGCACGGCATAAACCACACACAAGACTCGGCATAAACCCCACACAAGGCACGGCATAAACCACACACAAGACATGGCATAAACCCCACACAAGACACGGCATAAACCCCACACAAGGCACGGCATAAACCACACACAAGACACGGCATAAACCCCACACAAGGCACGGCATAAACCCAACACAAGACACGGCATAAACCACACACAAGACACGGCATAAACTCCACACAAGGCACGGCATAAACCCCACGCAAGGCACGGCATAAACCACACACAAGACACGGCATAAACCCCACACAAGGCACGGCATAAACCACACACAAGACACGGCATAAACCCCACACAAGGCACGGCAAGAACCCCACACAAGACACGGCATAAACTCCACACAAGGCACGGCATAAACCCCACAAAAGACACGGCTTAAACCCCACAAAAGGCACGGCATAAACCACACACAAGACACGGCATAAACCCCACACAAGGCACGGCATAAACCCCACACAAGGCACGGCATAAACCACACACAAGACACGGCATAAACCCCACACAAGGCACGGCATAAACCACACACAATACACGGCATAAACCCCACACAAGGCACGGCATAATCTCCACACAAGGCACGGCATAAACCACACACAAGACACGGCATGAACCACACACAAGACACGGCATAAACTCCACACAAGGCACGGCATAAACCCCACACAAGGCACGGCATCAACCCCACACAAGACACGGCATAAACCACACACAAGGCATGGCATAAACCACACACAAGACATGGCATAAACCCCACACAAGGCACGGCATAAACCACACACAAGGCACGGCATAAACTCCACACAAGGCACGGCATAAACCCCACACAAGGCACGGCATAAACCCAACACAAGACACGGCATAAACCACACACAAGACACGGCATAAACTCCACACAAGGCACGGCATAAACCCCACACAAGGCACGGCATAAACCCCACACAAGACACGGCATAAACCACACACAAGGCATGGCATAAACCTCACACAAGACATGGCATAAACCACACACAAGGCACGGCATAAAACCCACACAAGGCACGGCATAAACCACACACAAGGCACGACATAAACCCCACACAAGACACGGCATAAACCACACACAAGGCATGGCATAAACCACACACAAGACATGGCATTAACCACACACAAGGCATGGCTTAAACCCCACACAAGACACGGCATAAACCACACACAAGATACGGCATAAACCCCACATAAGGCACGGCATAAACCACACACAAGGCACGGCATAAACCACACACAAGGCACGACATAAACCACACACAAGACATGGCATAAACCACACACAAGGCATGGCATAAACCACACACAAGACATGGCATAAACTCCTCACAAGACACGGCATAAACCCCACACAAGACACGGCATAAACCCCACACAAGGCACGGCATAAACCCCACACAAGGCACGGCATAAACCCCACACAAGGCATGGCATAAACCACACATAAGACACGGCATAAACCCCACACAAGGCACGGCATAAACCACACACAAGACATGGCATAAACCCCACACAAGATACGGCATAAACCACACAAGACACGGCATAAACCCCACTCAAGGCATGGCATAAACCCCACACAAGGCACGGCATAATCCCCACACAAGGCACGGCATAAACCCCACACAAGGCACGGCATAAACCACACACAAGACATGGCATAAACCCCACACAAGACACGGCATAAACCCCACACAAGGCACGGCATAAACCACACACAAGATACGGCATAAACCACACACAAGACATGGCATAAACCCCACACAAGACACGGCATAAACCCCACATAAGGCACGGCATAAACCACACACAAGACACGGCATAAACCCCACACAAGGCACGGCATAAACCACACACAAGACACGGCATAAACCCCACACAAGACACGGCATAGACTCCACACAAGGCACGGCATAAACCCCACAAAAGACACGGCATAAACCCCACACAAGGCACGGCATAAACCACACACAAGACACGGCATAAACCCCACACAAGGCACGGCATAAACCCCACACAAGGCACGGCATAAACCACACACAAGACACGGCATAAACCCCACACAAGGCACGGCATAAACCACACACAAGACACGGCATAAACCCCACACAAGGCACGGCATAAACTCCACACAAGGCACGGCATAAACCACATACAAGACATGGCATAAACCCCACACAAGACACGGCATAAACCCCACACAAGGCACGGCATAAACCACACACAAGACACGGCATAAACCCCACACAAGACACGGCATAAACCCCACACAAGGCACGGCATTAACCACACACAAGACATGGCATAAACCCCACACAAGACACGGCATAAACCCCACACAAGGCACGGCATAAACCACACACAAGACACGGCATAAACCGCACAAGACACGGCATAAACCCCACTCAAGGCATGGCATAAACCCCACACAAGGCACGGCATAAACCCCACACAAGGCATGGCATAAACCCCACACAAGGCACGGCATAAACCCCACACAAGGCATGGCATAAACCACACACAAGACACGGCATAAACCCCACACAAGGCACGGCATAAACCACACAAAAGACATGGCATAAACCCAACACAAGACACGGCATAAATCCCACACAAGGCACGGCATAAACCACACACAAGACTCGGCATAAACCCCACACAAGGCACGGCATAAACCACACACAAGACATGGCTTAAACCCCACACAAGACACGGCATAAACCCCACACAAAGCACGGCATAAACCACACACAAGACACGGCATAAACCCCACACAAGGCACGGCATAAACTCAACACAAGACACGGCATAAACCACACACAAGACACGGCATAAACTCCACACAAGGCACGGCATAAACCCCACACAAGGCACGGCATAAACCACACACAAGACACGGCATAATCCCCACACAAGGCACGGCATAAACCACACACAAGACACGGCATAAACCCCACACAAGGCACGGCATAAACCCCACACAAGACACGACATAAACTCCACACAAGGCACGGCATAAACCCCACAAAAGACACCGCTTAAACCCCACACAAGGCACGGCATAAACCACACACAAGACACGGCATAATCCCCACACAAGGCTCGGCATAAGCCCCACACAAGGCATGGCATAAACCACACACAAGACACGGCATAAACCCCACACAAGGCACGGCATAAACCACACACAAGACACGGCATAAACTCCACACAAGGCACGGCATAAACCCCACACAAGGCACGGCATCAACCCCACACAAGACACGGCATAAACCACACACAAGGCATGGCATAAACCACACACAAGACATGGCATAAACCCCACACAAGGCACGGCATAAACCACACACAAGGCACGGCATAAACTCCACACAAGGCATGGCATAAACCCCACACAAGGCACGGCATAAACCCAACACAAGACACGGCATAAACCACACACAAGACACGGCATAAACTCCACACAAGGCACGGCATAAACCCCACACAAGGCACGGCATAAACCCCACACAAGACACGGCATAAACCACACACAAGGCATGGCATAAACCACACACAAGACATGGCATAAACCACACACAAGGCACGGCATAAACCCCACACAAGGCACGGCATAAACCACACACAAGGCACGACATAAACCCCACACAAGACACGGCATAAACCACACACAAGGCATGGCATAAACCACACACAAGACATGGCATTAACCACACACAAGACATGGCTTAAACCCCACACAAGACACGGCATAAACCACACACAAGACACGGCATAAACCCCACATAAGGCACGGCATAAACCACACACAAGGCACGGCATAAACCACACACAAGACACGGCATAAACCCCACACAAGGCACGGCATAAACCACACACAAGGCATGGCATAAACCACACACAAGACATGGCATAAACCACACACAAGGCATGGCATAAACCACACAAAAGACATGGCATTAACCACACACAAGACATGGCTTAAACCCCACACAAGACACGGCATAAACCACACACAAGACACGGCATAAACCCCACATAAGGCACGGCATAAACCACACACAAGGCACGGCATAAACCCCACACAAGGCACGGCATAAACCCCACACAAGGCACGGCATAAACCACACACAAGGCACGGCATAAACCGCACACAAGGCATGGCATAAACCACACACAAGGCATGGCATAAACTCCACACAAGACACGGCATAAACCCCACACAAGACACGGCATAAACCCCACACAAGGCACGGCATAAACCCCACACAAGGCACGGCATAAACCCCACACAAGGCACGGCATAAACTCCACAAAAGGCACGGCATAAACCCCACAAAAGACACGGCATAAACCACACAAGACACGGCATAAACTCCACACAAGACACGGCATAAACCACACAAGACACGGCATAAACTCCACACAAGGGACGGCGTAAACCACACACAACACACGGCATAAACCCCACACAAGGCACGGCATAAACCACACACAAGACATGGCATAAACCCCACAAGACACGGCATAAACCCCACACAAGGCACGGCATAAACCCCACACAAGGCGCGGCATAAACCACACAAGACACGGCATAAACTCCACACAAGACATGGCATAAACCACACAAGACACGGCATAAACCCCACACAAGACACGGCATAATCCCCACACAAGACATGGCATAAACCCCACACAAGGCATGGCATAAACCACACACAAGTCACGGCATAAACCCCACACAAGGCACGGCATAAACCACACACATGACACGGCATAAACTCCACACAAGACACGGCATAAACCCCACACAAGGCACGGCATAAACTCCACACAAAGCACGGCATAAACCCCACAAAAGGCACGGCATAAGTCCCACACAAGGCACGGCATAAACCCCACAAAAGGCACGGCATAAATCCCACACAAGGCACGCCATAAACCACACACAAGACATGGCATAAACCCCACACAAGGCATGGCATAAACCCCACACAAGGCACGGCATAAACCACACACAAGACACGGCATAAACCCCAAACAAGACACGGCAAAAACCCCACACAAGACACGGCATAAACCACACACAAGGCACGGCATAAACCACACACAAGACACGGCATAAACCACACAAGACACGGCATAAACCCCACTCAAGGCATGGCATAAACCCCACACAAGGCACGGCATAAACCCCACACAAGGCATGGCATAAACCACACACAAGACACGGCATAAACCCCACACAAGGCACGGCATAAACCACACACAAGACATGGCATGAACCCCACACAAGACACGGCATAAACCCCACACAAGGCACGGCATAAACCACACACAAGACACGGCATAAACCCCACACAAGGCATGGCATAAACCACAAACAAGACACGGCATAAACCCCACACAAGGCGCGGCATAAACCACACACAAGACATGGCATAAACCCCACACAAGACACGGCATAAACCCCAAACAAGGCACGGCATAAACCACACACAAGACACGGCATAAACCACAAAAGACACGGCATAAACCCCACTCAAGGCATGGCATAAACCCCACACAAGACACGGCATAAACCCCACACAAGGCACGGCATAAACCACACACAAGACACGGCATAACCCCACACAAGGCACGGCATAAACCACACACAAGACATGGCATAAACCCCACACAAGACACGGCATAAACCCCACACAAGGCACGGCATAAACCACACACAAGACACGGCATAAACCACACAAGACACGGCATAAACCCCACTCAAGGCATGGCATAAACCCCACACAAGGCACGGCATAAATCCCACACAAGGCACGGCATAAACCACACACAAGACACGGCATAAACCCCACACAAGGCACGGCATAAACCACACACAAGACATGGCATAAACCCCACACAAGACACGGCATAAACCCCACACAAGGCACGGCATAAACCACACACAAGACACGGCATAAACCCCACACAAGGCACGGCATAAACCCCACACAAGACACGGCATAAACTCCACACAAGGCACGGCATAAACCACACACAAGACACGGCATAAACCCCACACAAGACACGGCATAAACCACACAAGACACGGCATAGACTCCACACAAGACACGGCATAAACCACAAACAAGACACGGCATAAACCACACAAGACACGGCATAAACTCCACACAAGACACGGCATAAACCACACAAGACACGGCATAAACTCCACACAAGGCACGGCATAAACCACACAAGACACGGCATAAACTCCACACAAGACACGGCATAAACCCCACACAAGACACGGCATAAACTCCACACAAGGCACGGCATAAACCACACAAGACACGGCATAAACCACACAAGACACGGCATAAACTCAACACAAGGCACGGCATAAACCACACAAGACACGGCATAAACCACACACAAGACACGGCATAAACCCCACACAAGACACGGCATAAACCACACAAGACACGGCATAAACTCCACACAAGAGACGGCATAAACCACACAAGACACGGCATAAACTCCACACAAGGCACGGCATAAACCCCACACAAGACACGGCATAAGCCCCACACAAGGCACGGCATAAACCACACACAAGACACGGCATAAACCCCACACAAGACACGGTATAAATCACACAAGACACGGCATAAACTCCACACAAGACACGGCATAAACCACACACAAGACACGGCATAAACCCCACACAAGGCACGGCATAAACCCCACACAAGACACGGCATAAACCACACACAAGACACGGCATAAACCCCACACAAGGCACGGCATAAACCACACACAAGACATGGCATAAACCCCACACAAGACACGGCATAAACCCCACACAAGGCACGGCATAAACAACACACAAGATACGGCATAAACCACACAAGACACGGCATAATCCCCACTCAAGGCATGGCATAAACCCCACACAAGGCACGGCATAAACCCCACACAAGGCATGGCATAAACCACACACAAGACACGGCATAAACCCCACACAAGGCACGGCATAAACCACACACAAGACATGGCATAAACCCCACACAAGACACGGCATAAACCCCACACAAGGCACGGCATAAACCACACACAAGACACGGCATAAACCCCACACAAGGCACGGCATAAACCACACACAAGACACGGCATAAGCCCCACACAAGACACGGCATAAACTCCACACAAGGCACGGCATAAACCCCACAAAAGACACGGCATAAACCCCACACAAGGCACGGCATAAACCACACACAAGACACGGCATAAACCCCACACAAGGCACGGCATAAACCCCACACAAGGCACGGCATAAACCACACACAAGACACGGCATAAACCCCACACAAGGCACGGCATAAACCACACACAAGACACGGCATAAACCCCACACAAGGCACGGCATAAACTCCACACAAGGCACGGCATAAACCACATACAAGACATGGCATAAACCCCACACAAGACACGGCATAAACCCCACACAAGGCACGGCATAAACCACACACAAGACACGGCATAAACCCCACACAAGACACGGCATAAACCCCACACAAGGCACGGCATAAACCACACACAAGACATGGCATAAACCCCACACAAGACACGGCATAAACCCCACACAAGGCACGGCATAAACCACACACAAGACACGGCATAAACCGCACAAGACACGATATAAACCCCACTCAAGGCATGGCATACACCCCACACAAGGCACGGCATAAACCCCACACAAGACATGGCATAAACCCCACACAAGACACGGCATAAACCCCACACAAGGCACGGCATAAACCACACACAAGACATGGCATAAACCCAACACAAGACACGGCATAAATCCCACACAAGGCACGGCATAAACCACACACAAGACTCGGCATAAACCCCACACAAGGCACGGCATAAACCACACACAAGACATGGCATAAACCCCACACAAGACACGGCATAAACCCCACACAAGGCACGGCATAAACCACACACAAGACACGGCATAAACCCCACACAAGGCACGGCATAAACTCAACACAAGACACGGCATAAACCACACACAAGACACGGCATAAACTCCACACAAGGCACGGCATAAACCCCACACAAGGCACGGCATAAACCACACACAAGACACGGCATAATCCCCACACAAGGCACGGCATAAACCACACACAAGACACGGCATAAACCCCACACAAGGCACGGCATATACCCCACACAAGACACGGCATAAACTCCACACAAGGCACGGCATAAACCCCACAAAAGACACCGCTTAAACCCCAAACAAGGCACGGCATAAACCACACACAAGACACGGCATAAACCCCACACAAGGCACGGCATAAACCCCACACAAGGCACGGCATAAACCACACACAAGACACGGCATAAACCCCACACAAGGCACGGCATAAACCACACACAAGACACGGCATAAACCCCACACAAGGCACGGCATCAACCCCACACAAGACACGGCATAAACCACACACAAGGCATGGCATAAACCACACACAAGACATGGCATAAACCCCACACAAGGCACGGCATAAACCACACACAAGGCACGGCATAAACTCCACACAAGGCACGGCATAAACCCCACACAAGGCACGGCATAAACCCAACACAAGACACGGCATAAACCACACACAAGACACGGCATAAACTCCACACAAGGCACGGCATAAACCCCACACAAGGCACGGCATAAACCCCACACAAGACACGGCATAAACCACACACAAGGCATGGCATAAACCACACACAAGACATGGCATAAACCACACACAAGGCACGGCATAAACCCCACACAAGGCACGACATAAACCCCACACAAGACACGGCATAAACCACACACAAGGCATGGCATAAACCACACACAAGACATGGCATTAACCACACACAAGACATGGCTTAAACCCCACACAAGACACGGCATAAACCACACACAAGACACGGCATAAACCCCACATAAGGCACGGCATAAACCACACACAAGACACGGCATAAACCCCACACAAGGCACGGCATAAACCACACACAAGGCACGGCATAAACCACACACAAGGCATGGCATAAACCACACACAAGACATGGCATAAACCACACACAAGGCATGGCATAAACCACACACAAGACATGGCATAAACTCCACACAAGACACGGCATAAACCCCACACAAGACACGGCATAAACCCCACGCAAGGCACGGCATAAACCCCACACAAGGCACGGCATAAACACCACACAAGACACGGCATAAACTCCATAAATGGCACGGCATAAACCCCACAAAAGACACGGCATAAACCCCACACAAGGCACGGCATAAACCACACACAAGACACGGCGTAAACCCCACACAAGACACGGCATAAACCACACAAGACACGGCATAAACTCCACACAAGACACGGCATAAACCACACAAGACACGGCATAAACTCCACTCAAGGCACGGCATAAACCACACACAAGACACGGCATAAACCCCACACAAGGCACGGCATAAACCACACACAAGACATGGCATAAACCCCACAAGACACGGCATAAACCCCACACAAGACACGGCATAAACCCCACACAAGGCACGGCATAAACCACACAAGACACGGCATAAACTCCACACAAGACACGGCATAAACCACACAAGACACGGCATAAACCCCACACAAGACACGGCATAAACCCCACACAAGACATGGCATAAACCCCACACAAGGCATGGCATAAACCACACACAAGACACGGCATAAACCCCACACAAGGCACGGCATAAACCACACACAAGACACGGCATAAACTCCACACAAGACACGGCATAAACCCCACACAAGGCACGGCATAAACTCCACAAAAAGCACGGCATAAACCCCACAAAAGGCACGGCATAAATCCCACACAAGGCACGGCATAAACCCCACAAAAGGCACGGCATAAATCCCACACAAGGCACGGGATAAACCACACACAAGACATGGCATAAACCCCACACAAGGCATGGCATAAACCCCACACAAGGCACGGCATAAACCACACACAAGACACGGCATAAACCCCACACAAGGCACGGCATAAACCACACACAAGACATGGCATAAACCCCACACAAGACACGGCATAAACCCCACACAAGGCACGGCATAAACCACACACAAGACACGGCATAAACCCCACACAAGGCACGGCATAAACCCCACACAAGACACGGCATAAACTCCACACAAGGCACGGCATAAACCACACACAAGACACGGCATAAACCCCACACAAGACACGGCATAAACCACACAAGACACGGCATAGACTCCACACAAGACACGGCATAAACCACACACAAGACACGGCATAAACCACACAAGACACGGCATAAACTCCACACAAGACACGGCATAAACCACACAAGACACGGCATAAACTCCACACAAGGCACGGCATAAACCACACAAGACACGGCATAAACCCCACACAAGACACGGCATAAACCACACAAGACACGGCATAGACTCCACACAAGACACGGCATAAACCACAAACAAGACACGGCATAAACCACACAAGACACGGCATAAACTCCACACAAGACACGGCATAAACCACACAAGACACGGCATAAACTCCACACAAGGCACGGCATAAACCACACAAGACACGGCATAAACTCCACACAAGACACGGCATAAACCCCACACAAGACACGGCATAAACTCCACACAAGGCACGGCATAAACCACACAAGACACGGCATAAACCACACAAGACACGGCATAAACTCAACACAAGGCACGGCATAAACCACACAAGACACGGCATAAACCACACACAAGACACGGCATAAACCCCACACAAGACACGGCATAAACCACACAAGACACGGCATAAACTCCACACAAGAGACGGCATAAACCACACAAGACACGGCATAAACTCCACACAAGGCACGGCATAAACCCCACACAAGACACGGCATAAGCCCCACACAAGGCACGGCATAAACCACACACAAGACACGGCATAAACCCCACACAAGACACGGTATAAATCACACAAGACACGGCATAAACTCCACACAAGACACGGCATAAACCACACACAAGACACGGCATAAACCCCACACAAGGCACGGCATAAACCCCACACAAGACACGGCATAAACCACACACAAGACACGGCATAAACCCCACACAAGGCACGGCATAAACCACACACAAGACATGGCATAAACCCCACACAAGACACGGCATAAACCCCACACAAGGCACGGCATAAACAACACACAAGATACGGCATAAACCACACAAGACACGGCATAATCCCCACTCAAGGCATGGCATAAACCCCACACAAGGCACGGCATAAACCCCACACAAGGCATGGCATAAACCACACACAAGACACGGCATAAACCCCACACAAGGCACGGCATAAACCACACACAAGACATGGCATAAACCCCACACAAGACACGGCATAAACCCCACACAAGGCACGGCATAAACCACACACAAGACACGGCATAAACCCCACACAAGGCACGGCATAAACCACACACAAGACACGGCATAAGCCCCACACAAGACACGGCATAAACTCCACACAAGGCACGGCATAAACCCCACAAAAGACACGGCATAAACCCCACACAAGGCACGGCATAAACCACACACAAGACACGGCATAAACCCCACACAAGGCACGGCATAAACCCCACACAAGGCACGGCATAAACCACACACAAGACACGGCATAAACCCCACACAAGGCACGGCATAAACCACACACAAGACACGGCATAAACCCCACACAAGGCACGGCATAAACTCCACACAAGGCACGGCATAAACCACATACAAGACATGGCATAAACCCCACACAAGACACGGCATAAACCCCACACAAGGCACGGCATAAACCACACACAAGACACGGCATAAACCCCACACAAGACACGGCATAAACCCCACACAAGGCACGGCATAAACCACACACAAGACATGGCATAAACCCCACACAAGACACGGCATAAACCCCACACAAGGCACGGCATAAACCACACACAAGACACGGCATAAACCGCACAAGACACGATATAAACCCCACTCAAGGCATGGCATACACCCCACACAAGGCACGGCATAAACCCCACACAAGACATGGCATAAACCCCACACAAGACACGGCATAAACCCCACACAAGGCACGGCATAAACCACACACAAGACATGGCATAAACCCAACACAAGACACGGCATAAATCCCACACAAGGCACGGCATAAACCACACACAAGACTCGGCATAAACCCCACACAAGGCACGGCATAAACCACACACAAGACATGGCATAAACCCCACACAAGACACGGCATAAACCCCACACAAGGCACGGCATAAACCACACACAAGACACGGCATAAACCCCACACAAGGCACGGCATAAACTCAACACAAGACACGGCATAAACCACACACAAGACACGGCATAAACTCCACACAAGGCACGGCATAAACCCCACACAAGGCACGGCATAAACCACACACAAGACACGGCATAATCCCCACACAAGGCACGGCATAAACCACACACAAGACACGGCATAAACCCCACACAAGGCACGGCATATACCCCACACAAGACACGGCATAAACTCCACACAAGGCACGGCATAAACCCCACAAAAGACACCGCTTAAACCCCAAACAAGGCACGGCATAAACCACACACAAGACACGGCATAAACCCCACACAAGGCACGGCATAAACCCCACACAAGGCACGGCATAAACCACACACAAGACACGGCATAAACCCCACACAAGGCACGGCATAAACCACACACAAGACACGGCATAAACCCCACACAAGGCACGGCATCAACCCCACACAAGACACGGCATAAACCACACACAAGGCATGGCATAAACCACACACAAGACATGGCATAAACCCCACACAAGGCACGGCATAAACCACACACAAGGCACGGCATAAACTCCACACAAGGCACGGCATAAACCCCACACAAGGCACGGCATAAACCCAACACAAGACACGGCATAAACCACACACAAGACACGGCATAAACTCCACACAAGGCACGGCATAAACCCCACACAAGGCACGGCATAAACCCCACACAAGACACGGCATAAACCACACACAAGGCATGGCATAAACCACACACAAGACATGGCATAAACCACACACAAGGCACGGCATAAACCCCACACAAGGCACGGCATAAACCACACACAAGGCACGACATAAACCCCACACAAGACACGGCATAAACCACACACAAGGCATGGCATAAACCACACACAAGACATGGCATTAACCACACACAAGACATGGCTTAAACCCCACACAAGACACGGCATAAACCACACACAAGACACGGCATAAACCCCACATAAGGCACGGCATAAACCACACACAAGACACGGCATAAACCCCACACAAGGCACGGCATAAACCACACACAAGGCACGGCATAAACCACACACAAGGCATGGCATAAACCACACACAAGACATGGCATAAACCACACACAAGGCATGGCATAAACCACACACAAGACATGGCATAAACTCCACACAAGACACGGCATAAACCCCACACAAGACACGGCATAAACCCCACGCAAGGCACGGCATAAACCCCACACAAGGCACGGCATAAACACCACACAAGACACGGCATAAACTCCATAAATGGCACGGCATAAACCCCACAAAAGACACGGCATAAACCCCACACAAGGCACGGCATAAACCACACACAAGACACGGCGTAAACCCCACACAAGACACGGCATAAACCACACAAGACACGGCATAAACTCCACACAAGACACGGCATAAACCACACAAGACACGGCATAAACTCCACTCAAGGCACGGCATAAACCACACACAAGACACGGCATAAACCCCACACAAGGCACGGCATAAACCACACACAAGACATGGCATAAACCCCACAAGACACGGCATAAACCCCACACAAGACACGGCATAAACCCCACACAAGGCACGGCATAAACCACACAAGACACGGCATAAACTCCACACAAGACACGGCATAAACCACACAAGACACGGCATAAACCCCACACAAGACACGGCATAAACCCCACACAAGACATGGCATAAACCCCACACAAGGCATGGCATAAACCACACACAAGACACGGCATAAACCCCACACAAGGCACGGCATAAACCACACACAAGACACGGCATAAACTCCACACAAGACACGGCATAAACCCCACACAAGGCACGGCATAAACTCCACAAAAAGCACGGCATAAACCCCACAAAAGGCACGGCATAAATCCCACACAAGGCACGGCATAAACCCCACAAAAGGCACGGCATAAATCCCACACAAGGCACGGGATAAACCACACACAAGACATGGCATAAACCCCACACAAGGCATGGCATAAACCCCACACAAGGCACGGCATAAACCACACACAAGACACGGCATAAACCCCACACAAGGCACGGCATAAACCACACACAAGACATGGCATAAACCCCACACAAGACACGGCATAAACCCCACACAAGGCACGGCATAAACCACACACAAGACACGGCATAAACCCCACACAAGGCACGGCATAAACCCCACACAAGACACGGCATAAACTCCACACAAGGCACGGCATAAACCACACACAAGACACGGCATAAACCCCACACAAGACACGGCATAAACCACACAAGACACGGCATAGACTCCACACAAGACACGGCATAAACCACACACAAGACACGGCATAAACCACACAAGACACGGCATAAACTCCACACAAGACACGGCATAAACCACACAAGACACGGCATAAACTCCACACAAGGCACGGCATAAACCACACAAGACACGGCATAAACTCCACACAAGACACGGCATAAACCCCACACAAGACACGGCATAAACTCCACACAAGGCACGGCATAAACCACACAAGACACGGCATAAACCACACAAGACACGGCATAAACTCCACACAAGGCACGGCATAAACCACACAAGACACGGCATAAACCACACACAAGACACGGCATAAACCCCACACAAGACACGGCATAAACCACACAAGACACGGCATAAACTCCACACAAGAGACGGCATAAACCACACAAGACACGGCATAAACTCCACACAAGGCACGGCATAAACCCCACACAAGACACGGCATAAACCCCACACAAGGCACGGCATAAACCACACACAAGACAAGGCATAAACCCCACACAAGACACGGTATAAACCACACAAGACACGGCATAAACGCCACACAGGACACGGCATAAACCACACACAAGACACGGCATAAACCCCACACAAGGCACGGCATAAACCCCACACAAGACACGGCATAAACCACACACAAGACACGGCATAAACCCCACACAAGGCACGGCATAAACCACACACAAGACATGGCATAAACCCCACACAAGACACGGCATAAACCCCACACAAGGCACGGCATAAACCACACACAAGATACGGCATAAACCACACAAGATACGGCATAAACCCCACTCAAGGCATGGCATAAACCCCACACAAGGCACGGCATAAACCCCACACAAGGCAAGGCATAAACCACACACAAGACACGGCATAAACCCCACACAAGGCACGGCATAAACCACACACAAGACATGGCATAAACCCCACACAAGACACGGCATAAACCCCACACAAGGCACGGCATAAACCACACACAAGACACGGCATAAACCCCACACAAGGCACGGCATAAACCACACACAAGACACGGCATAAACCCCACACAAGGCACGGCATAAACCCCACACAAGACACGGCATAAACTCCACACAAGGCACGGCATGAACCCCACAAAAGACATGGCATAAACCCCACACAAGGCACGGCATAAACCACACACAAGACACGGCATAAACCCCACACAAGGCACGGCATAAACCCCACACAAGGCACGGCATAAACCACACACAAGACACGGCATAAACCCCACACAAGGCACGGCATAAACCACACACAAGACACGGCATAATCCCCACACAAGGCACGGCATAAACTCCACACAATGCACGGCATAAACCACATACAAGACATGGCATAAACCCCACACAAGACACGGCATAAACCCCACACAAGGCACGGCTTAAACCACACACAAGACACGGCATAAACCACACACAAGACACGGCATAAACCCCACACAAGGCACGGCATAAACCCCACACAAGACACGGCATAAACTCCACACAAGGCACGGCATGAACCCCACAAAAGACACGGCATAAACCCCACACAAGGCACGGCATAAACCACACACAAGACACGGCATACACCCCACACAAGGCACGGCATAAACCACACACAAGACAAGGCATAAACCCCACACAAGACACGGTATAAACCACACAAGACACGGCATAAACTCCACACAGGACACGGCATAAACCACACAAAAGACACGGCATAAACCCCACACCAGGCACGGCATAAACCCCACACAAGACACGGCATAAACCACACACAAGACACGGCATAAACCCCACACAAGGCACGGCATAAACCACACACAAGACATGGCATGAACCCCACACAAGACACGGCATAAACCCCACACAAGGCACGGCATAAACCACACACAAGACACGGCATAAACCCCACACAAGGCATGGCATAAACCACAAACAAGACACGGCATAAACCCCACACAAGGCGCGGCATAAACCACACACAAGACATGGCATAAACCCCACACAAGACACGGCATAAACCCCAAACAAGGCACGGCATAAACCACACACAAGACACGGCATAAACCACAAAAGACACGGCATAAACCCCACTCAAGGCATGGCATAAACCCCACACAAGACACGGCATAAACCCCACACAAGGCACGGCATAAACCACACACAAGACACGGCATAACCCCACACAAGGCACGGCATAAACCACACACAAGACATGGCATAAACCCCACACAAGACACGGCATAAACCCCACACAAGGCACGGCATAAACCACACACAAGACACGGCATAAACCACACAAGACACGGCATAAACCCCACTCAAGGCATGGCATAAACCCCACACAAGGCACGGCATAAATCCCACACAAGGCACGGCATAAACCACACACAAGACACGGCATAAACCCCACACAAGGCACGGCATAAACCACACACAAGACATGGCATAAACCCCACACAAGACACGGCATAAACCCCACACAAGGCACGGCATAAACCACACACAAGACACGGCATAAACCCCACACAAGGCACGGCATAAACCCCACACAAGACACGGCATAAACTCCACACAAGGCACGGCATAAACCACACACAAGACACGGCATAAACCCCACACAAGACACGGCATAAACCACACAAGACACGGCATAGACTCCACACAAGACACGGCATAAACCACACACAAGACACGGCATAAACCACACAAGACACGGCATAAACTCCACACAAGACACGGCATAAACCACACAAGACACGGCATAAACTCCACACAAGGCACGGCATAAACCACACAAGACACGGCATAAACTCCACACAAGACACGGCATAAACCCCACACAAGACACGGCATAAACTCCACACAAGGCACGGCATAAACCACACAAGACACGGCATAAACCACACAAGACACGGCATAAACTCAACACAAGGCACGGCATAAACCACACAAGACACGGCATAAACCACACACAAGACACGGCATAAACCCCACACAAGACACGGCATAAACCACACAAGACACGGCATAAACTCCACACAAGAGACGGCATAAACCACACAAGACACGGCATAAACTCCACACAAGGCACGGCATAAACCCCACACAAGACACGGCATAAGCCCCACACAAGGCACGGCATAAACCACACACAAGACACGGCATAAACCCCACACAAGACACGGTATAAATCACACAAGACACGGCATAAACTCCACACAAGACACGGCATAAACCACACACAAGACACGGCATGAACCCCACACAAGGCACGGCATAAACCCCACACAAGACACGGCATAAACCACACACAAGACACGGCATAAACCCCACACAAGGCACGGCATAAACCACACACAAGACATGGCATAAACCCCACACAAGACACGGCATAAACCCCACACAAGGCACGGCATAAACAACACACAAGATACGGCATAAACCACACAAGACACGGCATAATCCCCACTCAAGGCATGGCATAAACCCCACACAAGGCACGGCATAAACCCCACACAAGGCATGGCATAAACCACACACAAGACACGGCATAAACCCCACACAAGGCACGGCATAAACCACACACAAGACATGGCATAAACCCCACACAAGACACGGCATAAACCCCACACAAGGCACGGCATAAACCACACACAAGACACGGCATAAACCCCACACAAGGCACGGCATAAACCACACACAAGACACGGCATAAGCCCCACACAAGACACGGCATAAACTCCACACAAGGCACGGCATAAACCCCACAAAAGACACGGCATAAACCCCACACAAGGCACGGCATAAACCACACACAAGACACGGCATAAACCCCACACAAGGCACGGCATAAACCCCACACAAGGCACGGCATAAACCACACACAAGACACGGCATAAACCCCACACAAGGCACGGCATAAACCACACACAAGACACGGCATAAACCCCACACAAGGCACGGCATAAACTCCACACAAGGCACGGCATAAACCACATACAAGACATGGCATAAACCCCACACAAGACACGGCATAAACCCCACACAAGGCACGGCATAAACCACACACAAGACACGGCATAAACCCCACACAAGACACGGCATAAACCCCACACAAGGCACGGCATAAACCACACACAAGACATGGCATAAACCCCACACAAGACACGGCATAAACCCCACACAAGGCACGGCATAAACCACACACAAGACACGGCATAAACCGCACAAGACACGATATAAACCCCACTCAAGGCATGGCATACACCCCACACAAGGCACGGCATAAACCCCACACAAGGCATGGCATAAACCACACACAAGACACGGCATAAACCCCACACAAGGCACGGCATAAACCACACACAAGACATGGCATAAACCCAACACAAGACACGGCATAAATCCCACACAAGGCACGGCATAAACCACACACAAGACTCGGCATAAACCCCACACAAGGCACGGCATAAACCACACACAAGACATGGCATAAACCCCACACAAGACACGGCATAAACCCCACACAAGGCACGGCATAAACCACACACAAGACACGGCATAAACCCCACACAAGTCACGGCATAAACTCAACACAAGACACGGCATAAACCACACACAAGACACGGCATAAACTCCACACAAGGCACGGCATAAACCCCACACAAGGCACGGCATAAACCACACACAAGACACGGCATAATCCCCACACAAGGCACGGCATAAACCACACACAAGACACGGCATAAACCCCACACAAGGCACGGCATATACCCCACACAAGACACGGCATAAACTCCACACAAGGCACGGCATAAACCCCACAAAAGACACCGCTTAAACCCCAAACAAGGCACGGCATAAACCACACACAAGACACGGCATAAACCCCACACAAGGCACGGCATAAACCCCACACAAGGCACGGCATAAACCACACACAAGACACGGCATAAACCCCACACAAGGCACGGCATAAACCACACACAAGACACGGCATAAACCCCACACAAGGCACGGCATCAACCCCACACAAGACACGGCATAAACCACACACAAGGCATGGCATAAACCACACACAAGACATGGCATAAACCCCACACAAGGCACGGCATAAACCACACACAAGGCACGGCATAAACTCCACACAAGGCACGGCATAAACCCCACACAAGGCACGGCATAAACCCAACACAAGACACGGCATAAACCACACACAAGACACGGCATAAACTCCACACAAGGCACGGCATAAACCCCACACAAGGCACGGCATAAACCCCACACAAGACACGGCATAAACCACACACAAGGCATGGCATAAACCACACACAAGACATGGCATAAACCACACACAAGGCACGGCATAAACCCCACACAAGGCACGGCATAAACCACACACAAGGCACGACATAAACCCCACACAAGACACGGCATAAACCACACACAAGGCATGGCATAAACCACACACAAGACATGGCATTAACCACACACAAGACATGGCTTAAACCCCACACAAGACACGGCATAAACCACACACAAGACACGGCATAAACCCCACATAAGGCACGGCATAAACCACACACAAGACACGGCATAAACCCCACACAAGGCACGGCATAAACCACACACAAGGCACGGCATAAACCACACACAAGGCATGGCATAAACCACACACAAGACATGGCATAAACCACACACAAGGCATGGCATAAACCACACACAAGACATGGCATAAACTCCACACAAGACACGGCATAAACCCCACACAAGACACGGCATAAACCCCACGCAAGGCACGGCATAAACCCCACACAAGGCACGGCATAAACACCACACAAGACACGGCATAAACTCCATAAATGGCACGGCATAAACCCCACAAAAGACACGGCATAAACCCCACACAAGGCACGGCATAAACCACACACAAGACACGGCGTAAACCCCACACAAGACACGGCATAAACCACACAAGACACGGCATAAACTCCACACAAGACACGGCATAAACCACACAAGACACGGCATAAACTCCACTCAAGGCACGGCATAAACCACACACAAGACACGGCATAAACCCCACACAAGGCACGGCATAAACCACACACAAGACATGGCATAAACCCCACAAGACACGGCATAAACCCCACACAAGACACGGCATAAACCCCACACAAGGCACGGCATAAACCACACAAGACACGGCATAAACTCCACACAAGACACGGCATAAACCACACAAGACACGGCATAAACCCCACACAAGACACGGCATAAACCCCACACAAGACATGGCATAAACCCCACACAAGGCATGGCATAAACCACACACAAGACACGGCATAAACCCCACACAAGGCACGGCATAAACCACACACAAGACACGGCATAAACTCCACACAAGACACGGCATAAACCCCACACAAGGCACGGCATAAACTCCACAAAAAGCACGGCATAAACCCCACAAAAGGCACGGCATAAATCCCACACAAGGCACGGCATAAACCCCACAAAAGGCACGGCATAAATCCCACACAAGGCACGGGATAAACCACACACAAGACATGGCATAAACCCCACACAAGGCATGGCATAAACCCCACACAAGGCACGGCATAAACCACACACAAGACACGGCATAAACCCCACACAAGGCACGGCATAAACCACACACAAGACATGGCATAAACCCCACACAAGACACGGCATAAACCCCACACAAGGCACGGCATAAACCACACACAAGACACGGCATAAACCCCACACAAGGCACGGCATAAACCCCACACAAGACACGGCATAAACTCCACACAAGGCACGGCATAAACCACACACAAGACACGGCATAAACCCCACACAAGACACGGCATAAACCACACAAGACACGGCATAGACTCCACACAAGACACGGCATAAACCACACACAAGACACGGCATAAACCACACAAGACACGGCATAAACTCCACACAAGACACGGCATAAACCACACAAGACACGGCATAAACTCCACACAAGGCACGGCATAAACCACACAAGACACGGCATAAACTCCACACAAGACACGGCATAAACCCCACACAAGACACGGCATAAACTCCACACAAGGCACGGCATAAACCACACAAGACACGGCATAAACCACACAAGACACGGCATAAACTCCACACAAGGCACGGCATAAACCACACAAGACACGGCATAAACCACACACAAGACACGGCATAAACCCCACACAAGACACGGCATAAACCACACAAGACACGGCATAAACTCCACACAAGAGACGGCATAAACCACACAAGACACGGCATAAACTCCACACAAGGCACGGCATAAACCCCACACAAGACACGGCATAAACCCCACACAAGGCACGGCATAAACCACACACAAGACAAGGCATAAACCCCACACAAGACACGGTATAAACCACACAAGACACGGCATAAACGCCACACAGGACACGGCATAAACCACACACAAGACACGGCATAAACCCCACACAAGGCACGGCATAAACCCCACACAAGACACGGCATAAACCACACACAAGACACGGCATAAACCCCACACAAGGCACGGCATAAACCACACACAAGACATGGCATAAACCCCACACAAGACACGGCATAAACCCCACACAAGGCACGGCATAAACCACACACAAGATACGGCATAAACCACACAAGATACGGCATAAACCCCACTCAAGGCATGGCATAAACCCCACACAAGGCACGGCATAAACCCCACACAAGGCAAGGCATAAACCACACACAAGACACGGCATAAACCCCACACAAGGCACGGCATAAACCACACACAAGACATGGCATAAACCCCACACAAGACACGGCATAAACCCCACACAAGGCACGGCATAAACCACACACAAGACACGGCATAAACCCCACACAAGGCACGGCATAAACCACACACAAGACACGGCATAAACCCCACACAAGGCACGGCATAAACCCCACACAAGACACGGCATAAACTCCACACAAGGCACGGCATGAACCCCACAAAAGACATGGCATAAACCCCACACAAGGCACGGCATAAACCACACACAAGACACGGCATAAACCCCACACAAGGCACGGCATAAACCCCACACAAGGCACGGCATAAACCACACACAAGACACGGCATAAACCCCACACAAGGCACGGCATAAACCACACACAAGACACGGCATAATCCCCACACAAGGCACGGCATAAACTCCACACAATGCACGGCATAAACCACATACAAGACATGGCATAAACCCCACACAAGACACGGCATAAACCCCACACAAGGCACGGCTTAAACCACACACAAGACACGGCATAAACCACACACAAGACACGGCATAAACCCCACACAAGGCACGGCATAAACCCCACACAAGACACGGCATAAACTCCACACAAGGCACGGCATGAACCCCACAAAAGACACGGCATAAACCCCACACAAGGCACGGCATAAACCACACACAAGACACGGCATACACCCCACACAAGGCACGGCATAAACCACACACAAGACAAGGCATAAACCCCACACAAGACACGGTATAAACCACACAAGACACGGCATAAACTCCACACAGGACACGGCATAAACCACACAAAAGACACGGCATAAACCCCACACAAGGCACGGCATAAACCCCACACAAGACACGGCATAAACCACACACAAGACACGGCATAAACCCCACACAAGGCACGGCATAAACCACACACAAGACATGGCATAAACCCCACACAAGACACGGCATAAACCCCACACAAGGCACGGCATAAACCACACACAAGATACGGCATAAACCACACAAGACACGGCATAAACCCCACTCAAGGCATGGCATAAACCCCACACAAGGCACGGCATAAACCCCACACAAGGCATGGCATAAACCACACACAAGACACGGCATAAACCCCACACAAGGCACGGCATAAACCACACACAAGACATGGCATAAACCCCACACAAGACACGGCATAAACCCCACACAAGGCACGGCATAAACCACACACAAGACACGGCATAAACCCCACACAAGGCACGGCATAAACCACACACAAGACACGGCATAAACCCCACACAAGGCACGGCATAAACCACACACAAGACATGGCATAAACCCAACACAAGACACGGCATAAATCCCACACAAGGCACGGCATAAACCACACACAAGACTCGGCATAAACCCCACACAAGGCACGGCATAAACCACACACAAGGCACGGCATAAACCACACACAAGACACGGCATAAACCCCACACAAGGCACGGCATAAACCACACACAAGACACGGCATAAACCCCACACAAGGCACGGCATAAACCACATACAAGACATGGCATAAACCCCACACAAGACACGGCATAAACCCCACACAAGGCACGGCATAAACCACACACAAGACACGGCATAAACCACACAAGACACGGCATAAACCCCACTCAAGGCATGGCATAAACCCCACACAAGACACGGCATAAACCCCACACAAGGCACGGCATAAACCACACACAAGACACGGCATAAACCCCACACAAGGCACGGCATAAACCACACACAAGACATGGCATAAACCCCACACAAGACACGGCATAAACCCCACACAAGGCACGGCATAAACCACACACAAGACACGGCATAAACCGCACAAGACACGGCATAAACCCCACTCAAGGCATGGCATAAACCCCACACAAGGCACGGCATAAACCCCACACAAGGCATGGCATAAACCACACACAAGACACGGCATAAACCCCACACAAGGCACGGCATAAACCACACACAAGACATGGCATAAACCCAACACAAGACACGGCATAAATCCCACACAAGGCACGGCATAAACCACACACAAGACTCGGCATAAACCCCACACAAGGCACGGCATAAACCACACACAAGACATGGCATAAACCCCACACAAGACACGGCATAAACCCCACACAAGGCACGGCATAAACCACACACAAGACACGGCATAAACCCCACACAAGGCACGGCATAAACCCAACACAAGACACGGCATAAACCACACACAAGACACGGCATAAACTCCACACAAGGCACGGCATAAACCCCACGCAAGGCACGGCATAAACCACACACAAGACACGGCATAAACCCCACACAAGGCACGGCATAAACCACACACAAGACACGGCATAAACCCCACACAAGGCACGGCAAAAACCCCACACAAGACACGGCATAAACTCCACACAAGGCACGGCATAAACCCCACAAAAGACACGGCTTAAACCCCACAAAAGGCACGGCATAAACCACACACAAGACATGGCATAAACCACACACAAGGCACGGCATAAACCCCACACAAGGCACGGCATAAACCACACACAAGGCACGACATAAACCCCACACAAGACACGGCATAAACCACACACAAGGCATGGCATAAACCACACACAAGACATGGCATTAACCACACACAAGACATGGCTTAAACCCCACACAAGACACGGCATAAACCACACACAAGACACGGCATAAACCCCACATAAGGCACGGCATAAACCACACACAAGACATGGCATAAACCCCACACAAGGCACGGCATAAACCACACACAAGGCACGGCATAAACCACACACAAGGCATGGCATAAACCACACACAAGACATGGCATAAACCACACACAAGGCATGGCATAAACCACAGACAAGACATGGCATAAACTCCACACAAGACACGGCATAAACCCCACACAAGACACGGCATAAACCCCACGCAAGGCACGGCATAAACCCCACACAAGGCACGGCATAAACACCACACAAGACACGGCATAAACTCCATAAATGGCACGGCATAAACCCCACAAAAGACACGGCATAAACCCCACACAAGGCACGGCATAAACCACACACAAGACACGGCGTAAACCCCACACAAGACACGGCATAAACCACACAAGACACGGCATAAACTCCACACAAGACACGGCATAAACCACACAAGACACGGCATAAACTCCACTCAAGGCACGGCATAAACCACACACAAGACACGGCATAAACCCCACACAAGGCACGGCATAAACCACACACAAGACATGGCATAAACCCCACAAGACACGGCATAAACCCCACACAAGACACGGCATAAACCCCACACAAGGCACGGCATAAACCACACAAGACACGGCATAAACTCCACACAAGACACGGCATAAACCACACAAGACACGGCATAAACCCCACACAAGACACGGCATAAACCCCACACAAGACATGGCATAAACCCCACACAAGGCATGGCATAAACCACACACAAGACACGGCATAAACCCCACACAAGGCACGGCATAAACCACACACAAGACACGGCATAAACTCCACACAAGACACGGCATAAACCCCACACAAGGCACGGCATAAACTCCACAAAAAGCACGGCATAAACCCCACAAAAGGCACGGCATAAATCCCACACAAGGCACGGCATAAACCCCACAAAAGGCACGGCATAAATCCCACACAAGGCACGGGATAAACCACACACAAGACATGGCATAAACCCCACACAAGGCATGGCATAAACCCCACACAAGGCACGGCATAAACCACACACAAGACACGGCATAAACCCCACACAAGGCACGGCATAAACCACACACAAGACATGGCATAAACCCCACACAAGACACGGCATAAACCCCACACAAGGCACGGCATAAACCACACACAAGACACGGCATAAACCCCACACAAGGCACGGCATAAACCCCACACAAGACACGGCATAAACTCCACACAAGGCACGGCATAAACCACACACAAGACACGGCATAAACCCCACACAAGACACGGCATAAACCACACAAGACACGGCATAGACTCCACACAAGACACGGCATAAACCACACACAAGACACGGCATAAACCACACAAGACACGGCATAAACTCCACACAAGACACGGCATAAACCACACAAGACACGGCATAAACTCCACACAAGGCACGGCATAAACCACACAAGACACGGCATAAACTCCACACAAGACACGGCATAAACCCCACACAAGACACGGCATAAACTCCACACAAGGCACGGCATAAACCACACAAGACACGGCATAAACCACACAAGACACGGCATAAACTCCACACAAGGCACGGCATAAACCACACAAGACACGGCATAAACCACACACAAGACACGGCATAAACCCCACACAAGACACGGCATAAACCACACAAGACACGGCATAAACTCCACACAAGAGACGGCATAAACCACACAAGACACGGCATAAACTCCACACAAGGCACGGCATAAACCCCACACAAGACACGGCATAAACCCCACACAAGGCACGGCATAAACCACACACAAGACAAGGCATAAACCCCACACAAGACACGGTATAAACCACACAAGACACGGCATAAACGCCACACAGGACACGGCATAAACCACACACAAGACACGGCATAAACCCCACACAAGGCACGGCATAAACCCCACACAAGACACGGCATAAACCACACACAAGACACGGCATAAACCCCACACAAGGCACGGCATAAACCACACACAAGACATGGCATAAACCCCACACAAGACACGGCATAAACCCCACACAAGGCACGGCATAAACCACACACAAGATACGGCATAAACCACACAAGACAAGGCATAAACCCCACTCAAGGCATGGCATAAACCCCACACAATGCACGGCATAAACCCCACACAAGGCAAGGCATAAACCACACACAAGACACGGCATAAACCCCACACAAGGCACGGCATAAACCACACACAAGACATGGCATAAACCCCACACAAGACACGGCATAAACCCCACACAAGGCACGGCATAAACCACACACAAGACACGGCATAAACCCCACACAAGGCACGGCATAAACCACACACAAGACACGGCATAAACCCCACACAAGGCACGGCATAAACCCCACACAAGACACGGCATAAACTCCACACAAGGCACGGCATGAACCCCACAAAAGACATGGCATAAACCCCACACAAGGCACGGCATAAACCACACACAAGACACGGCATAAACCCCACACAAGGCACGGCATAAACCCCACACAAGGCACGGCATAAACCACACACAAGACACGGCATAAACCCCACACAAGGCACGGCATAAACCACACACAAGACACGGCATAATCCCCACACAAGGCACGGCATAAACTCCACACAAGGCACGGCATAAACCACATACAAGACATGGCATAAACCCCACACAAGACACGGCATAAACCCCACACAAGGCACGGCTTAAACCACACACAAGACACGGCATAAACCACACACAAGACACGGCATAAACCCCACACAAGGCACGGCATAAACCCCACACAAGACACGGCATAAACTCCACACAAGGCACGGCAAGAAACCCCACAAAAGACACGGCATAAACCCCACACAAGGCACGGCATAAACCACACACAAGACACGGCATACACCCCACACAAGGCACGGCATAAACCACACACAAGACAAGGCATAAACCCCACACAAGACACGGTATAAACCACACAAGACACGGCATAAACTCCACACAGGACACGGCATAAACCACACAAAAGACACGGCATAAACCCCACACAAGGCACGGCATAAACCCCACACAAGACACGGCATAAACCACACACAAGACACGGCATAAACCCCACACAAGGCACGGCATAAACCACACACAAGACATGGCATAAACCCCACACAAGACACGGCATAAACCCCACACAAGGCACGGCATAAACCACACACAAGATACGGCATAAACCACACAAGACACGGCATAAACCCCACTCAAGGCATGGCATAAACCCCACACAAGGCACGGCATAAACCCCACACAAGGCATGGCATAAACCACACACAAGACACGGCATAAACCCCACACAAGGCACGGCATAAACCACACACAAGACATGGCATAAACCCCACACAAGACACGGCATAAACCCCACACAAGGCACGGCATAAACCACACACAAGACACGGCATAAACCCCACACAAGGCACGGCATAAACCACACACAAGACACGGCATAAACCCCACACAAGGCACGGCATAAACCACACACAAGACATGGCATAAACCCAACACAAGACACGGCATAAATCCCACACAAGGCACGGCATAAACCACACACAAGACTCGGCATAAACCCCACACAAGGCACGGCATAAACCACACACAAGGCACGGCATAAACCACACACAAGACACGGCATAAACCCCACACAAGGCACGGCATAAACCACACACAAGACACGGCATAAACCCCACACAAGGCACGGCATAAACCACATACAAGACATGGCATAAACCCCACACAAGACACGGCATAAACCCCACACAAGGCACGGCATAAACCACACACAAGACACGGCATAAACCACACAAGACACGGCATAAACCCCACTCAAGGCATGGCATAAACCCCACACAAGACACGGCATAAACCCCACACAAGGCACGGCATAAACCACACACAAGACACGGCATAAACCCCACACAAGGCACGGCATAAACCACACACAAGACATGGCATAAACCCCACACAAGACACGGCATAAACCCCACACAAGGCACGGCATAAACCACACACAAGACACGGCATAAACCGCACAAGACACGGCATAAACCCCACTCAAGGCATGGCATAAACCCCACACAAGGCACGGCATAAACCCCACACAAGGCATGGCATAAACCACACACAAGACACGGCATAAACCCCACACAAGGCACGGCATAAACCACACACAAGACATGGCATAAACCCAACACAAGACACGGCATAAATCCCACACAAGGCACGGCATAAACCACACACAAGACTCGGCATAAACCCCACACAAGGCACGGCATAAACCACACACAAGACATGGCATAAACCCCACACAAGACACGGCATAAACCCCACACAAGGCACGGCATAAACCACACACAAGACACGGCATAAACCCCACACAAGGCACGGCATAAACCCAACACAAGACACGGCATAAACCACACACAAGACACGGCATAAACTCCACACAAGGCACGGCATAAACCCCACGCAAGGCACGGCATAAACCACACACAAGACACGGCATAAACCCCACACAAGGCACGGCATAAACCACACACAAGACACGGCATAAACCCCACACAAGGCACGGCAAAAACCCCACACAAGACACGGCATAAACTCCACACAAGGCACGGCATAAACCCCACAAAAGACACGGCTTAAACCCCACAAAAGGCACGGCATAAACCACACACAAGACACGGCATAAACCCCACACAAGGCACGGCATAAACCCCACACAAGGCACGGCATAAACCACACACAAGACACGGCATAAACCCCACACAAGGCACGGCATAAACCACACACAAGACACGGCATAAACCCCACACAAGGCACGGCATAATCTCCACACAAGGCACGGCATAAACCACACACAAGACACGGCATGAACCACACACAAGACACGGCATAAACTCCACACAAGGCACGGCATAAACCCCACACAAGGCACGGCATCAACCCCACACAAGACACGGCATAAACCACACACAAGGCATGGCATAAACCACACACAAGACATGGCATAAACCCCACACAAGGCACGGCATAAACCACACACAAGGCACGGCATAAACTCCACACAAGGCACGGCATAAACCCCACACAAGGCACGGCATAAACCCAACACAAGACACGGCATAAACCACACACAAGACACGGCATAAACTCCACACAAGGCACGGCATAAACCCCACACAAGGCACGGCATAAACCCCACACAAGACACGGCATAAACCACACACAAGGCATGGCATAAACCTCACACAAGACATGGCATAAACCACACACAAGGCACGGCATAAAACCCACACAAGGCACGGCATAAACCACACACAAGGCACGACATAAACCCCACACAAGACACGGCATAAACCACACACAAGGCATGGCATAAACCACACACAAGACATGGCATTAACCACACACAAGGCATGGCTTAAACCCCACACAAGACACGGCATAAACCACACACAAGACACGGCATAAACCCCACATAAGGCACGGCATAAACCACACACAAGGCACGGCATAAACCACACACAAGGCACGGCATAAACCACACACAAGACATGGCATAAACCACACACAAGGCATGGCATAAACCACACACAAGACATGGCATAAACTCCTCACAAGACACGGCATAAACCCCACACAAGACACGGCATAAACCCCACACAAGGCACGGCATAAACCCCACACAAGGCACGGCATAAACCCCACACAAGGCATGGCATAAACCACACATAAGACACGGCATAAACCCCACACAAGGCACGGCATAAACCACACACAAGACATGGCATAAACCCCACACAAGATACGGCATAAACCACACAAGACACGGCATAAACCCCACTCAAGGCATGGCATAAACCCCACACAAGGCACGGCATAATCCCCACACAAGGCACGGCATAAACCCCACACAAGGCACGGCATAAACCACACACAAGACATGGCATAAACCCCACACAAGACACGGCATAAACCCCACACAAGGCACGGCATAAACCACACACAAGATACGGCATAAACCACACACAAGACATGGCATAAACCCCACACAAGACACGGCATAAACCCCACATAAGGCACGGCATAAACCACACACAAGACACGGCATAAACCCCACACAAGGCACGGCATAAACCACACACAAGACACGGCATAAACCCCACACAAGACACGGCATAGACTCCACACAAGGCACGGCATAAACCCCACAAAAGACACGGCATAAACCCCACACAAGGCACGGCATAAACCACACACAAGACACGGCATAAACCCCACACAAGGCACGGCATAAACCCCACACAAGGCACGGCATAAACCACACACAAGACACGGCATAAACCCCACACAAGGCACGGCATAAACCACACACAAGACACGGCATAAACCCCACACAAGGCACGGCATAAACTCCACACAAGGCACGGCATAAACCACATACAAGACATGGCATAAACCCCACACAAGACACGGCATAAACCCCACACAAGGCACGGCATAAACCACACACAAGACACGGCATAAACCCCACACAAGACACGGCATAAACCCCACACAAGGCACGGCATAAACCACACACAAGACATGGCATAAACCCCACACAAGACACGGCATAAACCCCACACAAGGCACGGCATAAACCACACACAAGACACGGCATAAACCGCACAAGACACGGCATAAACCCCACTCAAGGCATGGCATAAACCCCACACAAGGCACGGCATAAACCCCACACAAGGCATGGCATAAACCCCACACAAGGCACGGCATAAACCCCACACAAGGCATGGCATAAACCACACACAAGACACGGCATAAACCCCACACAAGGCACGGCATAAACCACACAAAAGACATGGCATAAACCCAACACAAGACACGGCATAAATCCCACACAAGGCACGGCATAAACCACACACAAGACTCGGCATAAACCCCACACAAGGCACGGCATAAACCACACACAAGACACGGCTTAAACCCCACACAAGACACGGCATAAACCCCACACAAAGCACGGCATAAACCACACACAAGACACGGCATAAACCCCACACAAGGCACGGCATAAACTCAACACAAGACACGGCATAAACCACACACAAGACACGGCATAAACTCCACACAAGGCACGGCATAAACCCCACACAAGGCACGGCATAAACCACACACAAGACACGGCATAATCCCCACACAAGGCACGGCATAAACCACACACAAGACACGGCATAAACCCCACACAAGGCACGGCATAAACCCCACACAAGACACGACATAAACTCCACACAAGGCACGGCATAAACCCCACAAAAGACACCGCTTAAACCCCACACAAGGCACGGCATAAACCACACACAAGACACGGCATAATCCCCACACAAGGCACGGCATAAGCCCCAAACAAGGCATGGCATAAACCACACACAAGACACGGCATAAACCCCACACAAGGCACGGCATAAACCACACACAAGACACGGCATAAACCCCACACAAGGCACGGCATAAACTCCACACAAGGCACGGCATAAACCACACACAAGACACGGCATGAACCACACACAAGACACGGCATAAACTCCACACAAGGCACGGCATAAACCCCACACAAGGCACGGCATCAACCCCACACAAGACACGGCATAAACCACACACAAGGCATGGCATAAACCACACACAAGACATGGCATAAACCCCACACAAGGCACGGCATAAACCACACACAAGGCACGGCATAAACTCCACACAAGGCACGGCATAAACCCCACACAAGGCACGGCATAAACCCAACACAAGACACGGCATAAACCACACACAAGACACGGCATAAACTCCACACAAGGCACGGCATAAACCCCACACAAGGCACGGCATAAACCCCACACAAGACACGGCATAAACCACACACAAGGCATGGCATAAACCACACACAAGACATGGCATAAACCACACACAAGGCACGGCATAAACCCCACACAAGGCACGGCATAAACCACACACAAGGCACGACATAAACCCCACACAAGACACGGCATAAACCACACACAAGGCATGGCATAAACCACACACAAGACATGGCATTAACCACACACAAGACATGGCTTAAACCCCACACAAGACACGGCATAAACCACACACAAGACACGGCATAAACCCCACATAAGGCACGGCATAAACCACACACAAGGCACGGCATAAACCACACACAAGACACGGCATAAACCCCACACAAGGCACGGCATAAACCACACACAAGGCACGGCATAAACCACACACAAGGCATGGCATAAACCACACACAAGACATGGCATAAACCACACACAAGGCATGGCATAAACCACACAAAAGACATGGCATTAACCACACACAAGACATGGCTTAAACCCCACACAAGACACGGCATAAACCACACACAAGACACGGCATAAACCCCACATAAGGCACGGCATAAACCACACACAAGGCACGGCATAAACCCCACACAAGGCACGGCATAAACCCCACACAAGGCACGGCATAAACCACACACAAGGCACGGCATAAACCGCACACAAGGCACGGCATAAACCACACACAAGGCATGGCATAAACTCCACACAAGACACGGCATAAACCCCACACAAGACACGGCATAAACCCCACACAAGGCACGGCATAAACCCCACACAAGGCACGGCATAAACCCCACACAAGGCACGGCATAAACTCCACAAAAGGCACGGCATAAACCCCACAAAAGACACGGCATAAACCCCACACAAGGCACGGCATAAACCACACACAAGACACGGCGTAAACCCCACACAAGACACGGCATAAACCACACAAGACACGGCATAAACTCCACACAAGGCACGGCATAAACCACACAAGACACGGCATAAACTCCACACAAGGCACGGCATAAACCACACACAAGACACGGCATAAACCCCACACAAGGCACGGCATAAACCACACACAAGACATGGCATAAACCCCACAAGACACGGCATATACCCCACACAAGACACGGCATAAACCCCACACAAGGCACGGCATAAACCACACAAGACACGGCATAATCTCCACACAAGACACGGCATAAACCACACAAGACACGGCATAAACCCCACACAAGACACGGCATAAACCCCACACAAGACACGGCATAAACCCCACACAAGGCACGGCATAAACCACACACAAGATACGGCATAAACCACACACAAGACACGGCATAAACCCCACATAAGGCACGGCATAAACCACACACAAGACACGGCATAAACCCCACACAAGGCACGGCATAAACCACACACAAGACACGGCATAAACCCCACACAAGACACGGCATAGACTCCACACAAGGCACGGCATAAACCCCACAAAAGACACGGCATAAACCCCACACAAGGCACGGCATAAACCACACACAAGACACGGCATAAACCCCACACAAGGCACGGCATAAACCCCACACAAGGCACGGCATAAACCACACACAAGACACGGCATAAACCCCACACAAGGCACGGCATAAACCACACACAAGACACGGCATAAACCCCACACAAGGCACGGCATAAACTCCACACAAGGCACGGCATAAACCACATACAAGACATGGCATAAACCCCACACAAGACACGGCATAAACCCCACACAAGGCACGGCATAAACCACACACAAGACACGGCATAAACCCCACACAAGACACGGCATAAACCCCACACAAGGCACGGCATAAACCACACACAAGACATGGCATAAACCCCACACAAGACACGGCATAAACCCCACACAAGGCACGGCATAAACCACACACAAGACACGGCATAAACCGCACAAGACACGGCATAAACCCCACTCAAGGCATGGCATAAACCCCACACAAGGCACGGCATAAACCCCACACAAGGCATGGCATAAACCCCACACAAGGCACGGCATAAACCCCACACAAGGCATGGCATAAACCACACACAAGACACGGCATAAACCCCACACAAGGCACGGCATAAACCACACAAAAGACATGGCATAAACCCAACACAAGACACGGCATAAATCCCACACAAGGCACGGCATAAACCACACACAAGACTCGGCATAAACCCCACACAAGGCACGGCATAAACCACACACAAGACATGGCTTAAACCCCACACAAGACACGGCATAAACCCCACACAAAGCACGGCATAAACCACACACAAGACACGGCATAAACCCCACACAAGGCACGGCATAAACTCAACACAAGACACGGCATAAACCACACACAAGACACGGCATAAACTCCACACAAGGCACGGCATAAACCCCACACAAGGCACGGCATAAACCACACACAAGACACGGCATAATCCCCACACAAGGCACGGCATAAACCACACACAAGACACGGCATAAACCCCACACAAGGCACGGCATAAACCCCACACAAGACACGACATAAACTCCACACAAGGCACGGCATAAACCCCACAAAAGACACCGCTTAAACCCCACACAAGGCACGGCATAAACCACACACAAGACACGGCATAATCCCCACACAAGGCACGGCATAAGCCCCAAACAAGGCATGGCATAAACCACACACAAGACACGGCATAAACCCCACACAAGGCACGGCATAAACCACACACAAGACACGGCATAAACCCCACACAAGGCACGGCATAAACTCCACACAAGGCACGGCATAAACCACACACAAGACACGGCATGAACCACACACAAGACACGGCATAAACTCCACACAAGGCACGGCATTAACCCCACACAAGGCACGGCATCAACCCCACACAAGACACGGCATAAACCACACACAAGGCATGGCATAAACCACACACAAGACATGGCATAAACCCCACACAAGGCACGGCATAAACCACACACAAGGCACGGCATAAACTCCACACAAGGCACGGCATAAACCCCACACAAGGCACGGCATAAACCCAACACAAGACACGGCATAAACCACACACAAGACACGGCATAAACTCCACACAAGGCACGGCATAAACCCCACACAAGGCACGGCATAAACCCCACACAAGACACGGCATAAACCACACACAAGGCATGGCATAAACCACACACAAGACATGGCATAAACCACACACAAGGCACGGCATAAACCCCACACAAGGCACGGCATAAACCACACACAAGGCACGACATAAACCCCACACAAGACACGGCATAAACCACACACAAGGCATGGCATAAACCACACACAAGACATGGCATTAACCACACACAAGACATGGCTTAAACCCCACACAAGACACGGCATAAACCACACACAAGACACGGCATAAACCCCACATAAGGCACGGCATAAACCACACACAAGGCACGGCATAAACCACACACAAGACACGGCATAAACCCCACACAAGGCACGGCATAAACCACACACAAGGCACGGCATAAACCACACACAAGGCATGGCATAAACCACACACAAGACATGGCATAAACCACACACAAGGCATGGCATAAACCACACAAAAGACATGGCATTAACCACACACAAGACATGGCTTAAACCCCACACAAGACACGGCATAAACCACACACAAGACACGGCATAAACCCCACATAAGGCACGGCATAAACCACACACAAGGCACGGCATAAACCCCACACAAGGCACGGCATAAACCCCACACAAGGCACGGCATAAACCACACACAAGGCACGGCATAAACCGCACACAAGGCACGGCATAAACCACACACAAGGCATGGCATAAACTCCACACAAGACACGGCATAAACCCCACACAAGACACGGCATAAACCCCACACAAGGCACGGCATAAACCCCACACAAGGCACGGCATAAACCCCACACAAGGCACGGCATAAACTCCACAAAAGGCACGGCATAAACCCCACAAAAGACACGGCATAAACCCCACACAAGGCACGGCATAAACCACACACAAGACACGGCGTAAACCCCACACAAGACACGGCATAAACCACACAAGACACGGCATAAACTCCACACAAGACACGGCATAAACCACACAAGACACGGCATAAACTCCACACAAGGCACGGCATAAACCACACACAAGACACGGCATAAACCCCACACAAGGCACGGCATAAACCACACACAAGACATGGCATAAACCCCACAAGACACGGCATATACCCCACACAAGACACGGCATAAACCCCACACAAGGCACGGCATAAACCACACAAGACACGGCATAATCTCCACACAAGACACGGCATAAACCACACAAGACACGGCATAAACCCCACACAAGACACGGCATAAACCCCACACAAGACATGGCATAAACCCCACACAAGGCATGGCACAAACCACACACAAGACACGGCATAAACCCCACACAAGGCACGGCATAAACCACACACAAGACACGGCATAAACTCCACACAAGACACGGCATAAACCCCACACAAGGCACGGCATAAACTCCACAAAAAGCACGGCATAAACACCACAAAAGGCACGGCATAAATCCCACACAAGGCACGGCATAAACCCCACAAAAGGCACGGCATAAATCCCACACAAGGCACGGCATAAATCCCACACAAGGCACGGGATAAACCACACACAAGACATGGCATAAACCCCACACAAGGCATGGCATAAACCCCACACAAGGCACGGCATAAACCACACACAAGACACGGCATAAACCCCACACAAGGCACGGCATAAACCACACACAAGACATGGCATAAACCCCACACAAGACACGGCATAAACCCCACACAAGGCACGGCATAAACCACACACAAGACACGGCATAAACCCCACACAAGGCACGGCATAAACCCCACACAAGACACGGCATAAACTCCACACAAGGCACGGCATAAACCACACACAAGACACGGCATAAACCCCACACAAGACACGGCATAAACCACACAAGACACGGCATAGACTCCACACAAGACACGGCATAAACCACACACAAGACACGGCATAAACCACACAAGACACGGCATAAACTCCACACAAGACACGGCATAAACCACACAAGACACGGCATAAACTCCACACAAGGCACGGCATAAACCACACAAGACACGGCATAAACTCCACACAAGACACGGCATAAACCCCACACAAGACACGGCATAAACTCCACACAAGGCACGGCATAAACCACACAAGACACGGCATAAACCACACAAGACACGGCATAAACTCCACACAAGGCACGGCATAAACCACACAAGACACGGCATAAACCACACACAAGACACGGCATAAACCCCACACAAGACACGGCATAAACCACACAAGACACGGCATAAACTCCACACAAGAGACGGCATAAACCACACAAGACACGGCATAAACTCCACACAAGGCACGGCATAAACCCCACACAAGACACGGCATAAACCCCACACAAGGCACGGCATAAACCACACACAAGACAAGGCATAAACCCCACACAAGACACGGTATAAACCACACAAGACACGGCATATACGCCACACAGGACACGGCATAAACCACACACAAGACACGGCATAAACCCCACACAAGGCACGGCATAAACCCCACACAAGACACGGCATAAACCACACACAAGACACGGCATAAACCCCACACAAGGCACGGCATAAACCACACACAAGACATGGCATAAACCCCACACAAGACACGGCATAAACCCCACACAAGGCACGGCATAAACCACACACAAGATACGGCATAAACCACACAAGACACGGCATAAACCCCACTCAAGGCATGGCATAAACCCCACACAAGGCACGGCATAAACCCCACACAAGGCAAGGCATAAACCACACACAAGACACGGCATAAACCCCACACAAGGCACGGCATAAACCACACACAAGACATGGCATAAACCCCACACAAGACACGGCATAAACCCCACACAAGGCACGGCATAAACCACACACAAGACACGGCATAAACCCCACACAAGGCACGGCATAAACCACACACAAGACACGGCATAAACCCCACACAAGGCACGGCATAAACCCCACACAAGACACGGCATAAACTCCACACAAGGCACGGCATGAACCCCACAAAAGACATGGCATAAACCCCACACAAGGCACGGCATAAACCACACACAAGACACGGCATAAACCCCACACAAGGCACGGCATAAACCCCACACAAGGCACGGCATAAACCACACACAAGACACGGCATAAACCCCACACAAGGCACGGCATAAACCACACACAAGACACGGCATAATCCCCACACAAGGCACGGCATAAACTCCACACAAGGCACGGCATAAACCACATACAAGACATGGCATAAACCCCACACAAGACACGGCATAAACCCCACACAAGGCACGGCTTAAACCACACACAAGACACGGCATAAACCACACACAAGACACGGCATAAACCCCACACAAGGCACGGCATAAACCCCACACAAGACACGGCATAAACTCCACACAAGGCACGGCATGAACCCCACAAAAGACACGGCATAAACCCCACACAAGGCACGGCATAAACCACACACAAGACACGGCATACACCCCACACAAGGCACGGCATAAACCACACACAAGACAAGGCATAAACCCCACACAAGACACGGTATAAACCACACAAGACACGGCATAAACTCCACACAGGACACGGCATAAACCACACAAAAGACACGGCATAAACCCCACACAAGGCACGGCATAAACCCCACACAAGACACGGCATAAACCACACACAAGACACGGCATAAACCCCACACAAGGCACGGCATAAACCACACACAAGACATGGCATAAACCCCACACAAGACACGGCATAAACCCCACACAAGGCACGGCATAAACCACACACAAGATACGGCATAAACCACACAAGACACGGCATAAACCCCACTCAAGGCATGGCATAAACCCCACACAAGGCACGGCATAAACCCCACACAAGGCATGGCATAAACCACACACAAGACACGGCATAAACCCCACACAAGGCACGGCATAAACCACACACAAGACATGGCATAAACCCCACACAAGACACGGCATAAACCCCACACAAGGCACGGCATAAACCACACACAAGACACGGCATAAACCCCACACAAGGCACGGCATAAACCCCACACAAGGCACGGCATAAACCACACACAAGACATGGCATAAACCCAACACAAGACACGGCATAAATCCCACACAAGGCACGGCATAAACCACACACAAGACTCGGCATAAACCCCACACAAGGCACGGCATAAACCACACACAAGGCACGGCATAAACCACACACAAGACACGGCATAAACCCCACACAAGGCACGGCATAAACCACACACAAGACACGGCATAAACCCCACACAAGGCACGGCATAAACCACATACAAGACATGGCATAAACCCCACACAAGGCACGGCATAAACCACACACAAGACACGGCATAAACCACACAAGACACGGCATAAACCCCACTCAAGGCATGGCATAAACCCCACACAAGACACGGCATAAACCCCACACAAGGCACGGCATAAACCACACACAAGACACGGCATAAACCCCACACAAGGCACGGCATAAACCACACACAAGACATGGCATAAACCCCACACAAGACACGGCATAAACCCCACACAAGGCACGGCATAAACCACACACAAGACACGGCATAAACCGCACAAGACACGGCATAAACCCCACTCAAGGCATGGCATAAACCCCACACAAGGCACGGCATAAACCCCACACAAGGCATGGCATAAACCACACACAAGACACGGCATAAACCCCACACAAGGCACGGCATAAACCACACACAAGACATGGCATAAACCCAACACAAGACACGGCATAAATCCCACACAAGGCACGGCATAAACCACACACAAGACTCGGCATAAACCCCACACAAGGCACGGCATAAACCACACACAAGACATGGCATAAACCCCACACAAGACACGGCATAAACCCCACACAAGGCACGGCATAAACCACACACAAGACACGGCATAAACCCCACACAAGGCACGGCATAAACCCAACACAAGACACGGCATAAACCACACACAAGACACGGCATAAACTCCACACAAGGCACGGCATAAACCCCACGCAAGGCACGGCATAAACCACACACAAGACACGGCATAAACCCCACACAAGGCACGGCATAAACCACACACAAGACACGGCATAAACCCCACACAAGGCACGGCAAAAACCCCACACAAGACACGGCATAAACTCCACACAAGGCACGGCATAAACCCCACAAAAGACACGGCTTAAACCCCACAAAAAGCACGGCATAAACCACACACAAGACACGGCATAAACCCCACACAAGGCACGGCATAAACCCCACACAAGGCACGGCATAAACCACACACAAGACACGGCATAAACCCCACACAAGGCACGGCATAAACCACACACAAGACACGGCATAAACCCCACACAAGGCACGGCATAATCTCCACACAAGGCACGGCATAAACCACACACAAGACACGGCATGAACCACACACAAGACACGGCATAAACTCCACACAAGGCACGGCATAAACCCCACACAAGGCACGGCATCAACCCCACACAAGACACGGCATAAACCACACACAAGGCATGGCATAAACCACACACAAGACATGGCATAAACCCCACACAAGGCACGGCATAAACCACACACAAGGCACGGCATAAACTCCACACAAGGCACGGCATAAACCCCACACAAGGCACGGCATAAACCCAACACAAGACACGGCATAAACCACACACAAGACACGGCATAAACTCCACACAAGGCACGGCATAAACCCCTTACAAGGCACGGCATAAACCCCACACAAGACACGGCATAAACCACACACAAGGCATGGCATAAACCTCACACAAGACATGGCATAAACCACACACAAGGCACGGCATAAAACCCACACAAGGCACGGCATAAACCACACACAAGGCACGACATAAACCCCACACAAGACACGGCATAAACCACACACAAGGCATGGCATAAACCACACACAAGACATGGCATTAACCACACACAAGGCATGGCTTAAACCCCACACAAGACACGGCATAAACCTCACACAAGACACGGCATAAACCCCACATAAGGCACGGCATAAACCACACACAAGGCACGGCATAAACCACACACAAGGCACGGCATAAACCACACACAAGACATGGCATAAACCACACACAAGGCATGGCATAAACCACACACAAGACATGGCATAAACTCCTCTCAAGACACGGCATAAACCCCACACAAGACACGGCATAAACCCCACACAAGGCACGGCATAAACCCCACACAAGGCACGGCATAAACCCCACACAAGGCATGGCATAAACCACACATAAGACACGGCATAAACCCCACACAAGGCACGGCATAAACCACACACAAGACATGGCATAAACCCCACACAAGATACGGCATAAACCACACAAGACACGGCATAAACCCCACTCAAGGCATGGCATAAACCCCACACAAGGCACGGCATAATCCCCACACAAGGCACGGCATAAACCCCACACAAGGCACGGCATAAACCACACACAAGACATGGCATAAACCCCACACAAGACACGGCATAAACCCCACACAAGGCACGGCATAAACCACACACAAGATACGGCATAAACCACACACAAGACATGGCATAAACCCCACACAAGACACGGCATAAACCCCACATAAGGCACGGCATAAACCACACACAAGACACGGCATAAACCCCACACAAGGCACGGCATAAACCACACACAAGACACGGCATAAACCCCACACAAGACACGGCATAGACTCCACACAAGGCACGGCATAAACCCCACAAAAGACACGGCATAAACCCCACACAAGGCACGGCATAACCACACACAAGACACGGCATAATCCCCACACAAGGCACGGCATAAACCCCACACAAGGCACGGCATAAACCACACACAAGACACGGCATAAACCCCACACAAGGCACGGCATAAACCACACACAAGACACGGCATAAACCCCACACAAGGCACGGCATAAACTCCACACAAGGCACGGCATAAACCACATACAAGACATGGCATAAACCCCACACAAGACACGGCATAAACCCCACACAAGGCACGGCATAAACCACACACAAGACACGGCATAAACCCCACACAAGACACGGCATAAACCCCACACAAGGCACGGCATAAACCACACACAAGACATGGCATAAACCCCACACAAGACACGGCATAAACCCCACACAAGGCACGGCATAAACCACACACAAGACACGGCATAAACCGCACAAGACACGGCATAGACCCCACTCAAGGCATGGCATAAACCCCACACAAGGCACGGCATAAACCCCACACAAGGCATGGCATAAACCCCACACAAGGCACGGCATAAACCCCACACAAGGCATGGCATAAACCACACACAAGACACGGCATAAACCCCACACAAGGCACGGCATAAACCACACAAAAGACATGGCATAAACCCAACACAAGACACGGCATAAATCCCACACAAGGCACGGCATAAACCACACACAAGACTCGGCATAAACCCCACACAAGGCACGGCATAAACCACACACAAGACATGGCTTAAACCCCACACAAGACACGGCATAAACCCCACACAAAGCACGGCATAAACCACACACAAGACACGGCATAAACCCCACACAAGGCACGGCATAAACTCAACACAAGACACGGCATAAACCACACACAAGACACGGCTTAAACTCCACACAAGGCACGGCATAAACCCCACACAAGGCACGGCATAAACCACACACAAGACACGGCATAATCCCCACACAAGGCACGGCATAAACCACACACAAGACACGGCATAAACCCCACACAAGGCACGGCATAAACCCCACACAAGACACGACATAAACTCCACACAAGGCACGGCATAAACCCCACAAAAGACACCGCTTAAACCCCACACAAGGCACGGCATAAACCACACACAAGACACGGCATAATCCCCACACAAGGCACGGCATAAGCCCCACACAAGGCATGGCATAAACCACACACAAGACACGGCATAAACCCCACACAAGGCACGGCATAAACCACACACAAGACACGGCATAAACCCCACACAAGGCACGGCATAAACTCCACACAAGGCACGGCATAAACCACACACAAGACACGGCATGAACCACACACAAGACACGGCATAAACTCCACACAAGGCACGGCATAAACCCCACACAAGGCACGGCATCAACCCCACACAAGACACGGCATAAACCACACACAAGGCATGGCATAAACCACACACAAGACATGGCATAAACCCCACACAAGGCACGGCATAAACCACACACAAGGCACGGCATAAACTCCACACAAGGCACGGCATAAACCCCACACAAGGCACGGCATAAACCCAACACAAGACACGGCATAAACCACACACAAGACACGGCATAAACTCCACACAAGGCACGGCATAAACCCCACACAAGGCACGGCATAAACCCCACACAAGACACGGCATAAACCACACACAAGGCATGGCATAAACCACACACAAGACATGGCATAAACCACACACAAGGCACGGCATAAACCCCACACAAGGCACGGCATAAACCCAACACAAGACACGGCATAAACCACACACAAGACACGGCATAAACTCCACACAAGGCACGGCATAAACCCCACACAAGGCACGGCATAAACCCCACACAAGACACGGCATAAACCACACACAAGGCATGGCATAAACCACACACAAGACATGGCATAAACCACACACAAGGCACGGCATAAACCCCACACAAGGCACGGCATAAACCACACACAAGGCACGACATAAACCCCACACAAGACACGGCATAAACCACACACAAGGCATGGCATAAACCACACACAAGACATGGCATTAACCATACACAAGACATGGCTTAAACCCCACACAAGACACGGCATAAACCACACACAAGACACGGCATGAACCCCACATAAGGCACGGCATAAACCACACACAAGGCACGGCATAAACCACACACAAGACACGGCATAAACCCCACACAAGGCACGGCATAAACCACACACAAGGCACGGCATAAACCACACACAAGACATGGCATAAACCACACACAAGGCATGGCATAAACCACACAAAAGACATGGCATTAACCACACACAAGACATGGCTTAAACCCCACACAAGACACGGCATAAACCACACACAAGACACGGCATAAACCCCACATAAGGCACGGCATAAACCACACACAAGGCACGGCATAAACCCCACACAAGGCACGGCATAAACCCCACACAAGGCACGGCATAAACCACACACAAGGCACGGCATAAACCACACACAAGGCACGGCATAAACCACACACAAGGCATGGCATAAACTCCACACAAGACACGGCATAAACCCCACACAAGACACGGCATAAACCCCACACAAGGCACGGCATAAACCCCACACAAGGCACGGCATAAACCCCACACAAGGCACGGCATAAACCCCACACAAGGCACGGCATAAACTCCACAAAAGGCACGGCATAAACCCCACAAAAGACACGGCATAAACCCCACACAAGGCACGGCATAAACCACACACAAGACACGGCGTAAACCCCACACAAGACACGGCATAAACCACACAAGACACGGCATAAACTCCACACAAGACACGGCATAAACCACACAAGACACGGCATAAACTCCACACAAGGCACGGCATAAACCACACACAAGACACGGCATAAACCCCACACAAGGCACGGCATAAACCACACACAAGACATGGCATAAACCCCACAAGACACGGCATATACCCCACACAAGACACGGCATAAACCCCACACAAGGCACGGCATAAACCACACAAGACACGGCATAAACTCCACACAAGACACGGCATAAACCACACAAGACACGGCATAAACCCCACACAAGACACGGCATAAGCCCCACACAAGACATGGCATAAACCCCACACAAGGCATGGCACAAACCACACACAAGACACGGCATAAACCCCACACAAGGCACGGCATAAACCACACACAAGACACGGCATAAACTCCACACAAGACACGGCATAAACCCCACACAAGGCACGGCATAAACTCCACAAAAAGCACGGCATAAACACCACAAAAGGCACGGCATAAATCCCACACAAGGCACGGCATAAACCCCACAAAAGGCACGGCATAAATCCCACACAAGGCACGGCATAAACCACACACAAGACATGGCATAAACCCCACACAAGGCATGGCATAAACCCCACACAAGGCACGGCATAAACCACACACAAGACACGGCATAAACCCCACACAAGGCACGGCATAAACCACACACAAGACATGGCATAAACTCCACACAAGACACGGCATAAACCCCACACAAGGCAGGGCATAAACCACACACAAGACACGGCATAAACCCCACACAAGGCACGGCATAAACCCCACACAAGACACGGCATAAACTCCACACAAGGCACGGCATAAACCACACACAAGACACGGCATAAACCCCACACAAGACACGGCATAAACCACACAAGACACGGCATAGACTCCACACAAGACACGGCATAAACCACACACAAGACACGGCATAAACCACACAAGACACGGCATAAACTCCACAAAAGACACGGCATAAACCACACAAGACACGGCATAAACTCCACACAAGGCACGGCATAAACCACACAAGACACGGCATAAACTCCACACAAGACACGGCATAAACCCTACACAAGACACGGCATAAACTCCACACAAGGCACGGCATAAACCACACAAGACACGGCATAAACCACACAAGACACGGCATAAACTCCACACAAGGCACGGCATAAACCACACAAGACACGGCATAAACCACACACAAGACACGGCATAAACCCCACACAAGACACGGCATAAACCACACAAGACACGGCATAAACTCCACACAAGAGACGGCATAAACCACACAAGACACGGCATAAACTCCACACAAGGCACGGCATAAACCCCACACAAGACACGGCATAAACCCCACACAAGGCACGGCATAAACCACACACAAGACAAGGCATAAACCCCACACAAGACACGGTATAAACCACACAAGACACGGCATAAACTCCACACAGGACACGGCATAAACCACACACAAGACACGGCATAAACCCCACACAAGGCACGGCATAAACCCCACACAAGACACGGCATAAACCACACACAAGACACGGCATAAACCCCACACAAGGCACGGCATAAACCACACACAAGACATGGCATAAACCCCACACAAGACACGGCATAAACCCCACACAAGGCACGGCATAAACCACACACAAGATAAGGCATAAACCACACAAGACACGGCATAAACCCCACTCAAGGCATGGCATAAACCCCACACAAGGCACGGCATAAACCCCACACAAGGCATGGCATAAACCACACACAAGACACGGCATAAACCCCACACAAGGCACGGCATAAACCACACACAAGACATGCTATAAACCCCACACAAGCCACGGCATAAACCCCACACAAGGCACGGCATAAACCACACACAAGACACGGCATAAACCCCACACAAGGCACGGCATAAACCACACACAAGACACGGCATAAACCCCACACAAGGCACGGCATAAACCCCACACAAGACACGGCATAAACCCCACACAAGGCACGGCATAAACCACACACAAGACACGGCATAAACCACACAAGACACGGCATAAACCCCACTCAAGGCATGGCATAAACCCCACACAAGACACGGCATAAACCCCACACAAGGCACGGCATAAACCACACACAAGACACGGCATAAACCCCACACAAGGCACGGCATAAACAACACACAAGACATGGCATAAACCCCACACAAGACACGGCATAAACCCCACACAAGGCACGGCATAAACCACACACAAGACACGGCATAAACCGCACAAGACACGGCATAAACCCCACTCATGGCATGGCATAAACCACACACAAGGCACGGCATAAACTCCACACAAGACACGGCATAAACCCTACACAAGACACGGCATAAACTCCACACAAGGCACGGCATAAACCACACAAGACACGGCATAAACCACACAAGACACGGCATAAACTCCACACAAGGCACGGCATAAACCACACAAGACACGGCATAAACCACACACAAGACACGGCATAAACCCCACACAAGACACGGCATAAACCACACAAGACACGGCATAAACTCCACACAAGAGACGGCATAAACCACACAAGACACGGCATAAACTCCACACAAGGCACGGCATAAACCCCACACAAGACACGGCATAAACCCCACACAAGGCACGGCATAAACCACACACAAGACAAGGCATAAACCCCACACAAGACACGGTATAAACCACACAAGACACGGCATAAACTCCACACAGGACACGGCATAAACCACACACAAGACACGGCATAAACCCCACACAAGGCACGGCATAAACCCCACACAAGACACGGCATAAACCACACACAAGACACGGCATAAACCCCACACAAGGCACGGCATAAACCACACACAAGACATGGCATAAACCCCACACAAGACACGGCATAAACCCCACACAAGGCACGGCATAAACCACACACAAGATAAGGCATAAACCACACAAGACACGGCATAAACCCCACTCAAGGCATGGCATAAACCCCACACAAGGCACGGCATAAACCCCACACAAGGCATGGCATAAACCACACACAAGACACGGCATAAACCCCACACAAGGCACGGCATAAACCACACACAAGACATGCTATAAACCCCACACAAGCCACGGCATAAACCCCACACAAGGCACGGCATAAACCACACACAAGACACGGCATAAACCCCACACAAGGCACGGCATAAACCACACACAAGACACGGCATAAACCCCACACAAGGCACGGCATAAACCCCACACAAGACACGGCATAAACTCCACACAAGGCACGGCATGAACCCCACAAAAGACACGGCATAAACCCCACACAAGGCACGGCATAAACCACACACAAGACACGGCATAAACCCCACACAAGGCACGGCATAAACCCCACACAAGGCACGGCATAAACCACACACAAGACACGGCATAAACCCCACACAAGGCACGGCATAAACCACACACAAGACACGGCATAAACCCCACACAAGGCACGGCATAAACTCCACACAAGGCACGGCATAAACCACATACAAGACATGGCATAAACCCCACACAAGACACGGCATAAACCCCACACAAGGCACGGCATAAACCACACACAAGACACGGCATAAACCACACAAGACACGGCATAAACCCCACTCAAGGCATGGCATAAACCCCACACAAGACACGGCATAAACCCCACACAAGGCACGGCATAAACCACACACAAGACACGGCATAAACCCCACACAAGGCACGGCATAAACAACACACAAGACATGGCATAAACCCCACACAAGACACGGCATAAACCCCACACAAGGCACGGCATAAACCACACACAAGACACGGCATAAACCGCACAAGACACGGCATAAACCCCACTCATGGCATGGCATAAACCACACACAAGGCACGGCATAAACCCCACACAAGGCACGGCATAAATCACACACAAGGCACGACATAAACCCCACACAAGACACGGCATAAACCACACACAAGGCATGGCATAAACCACACACAAGACATGGCATAAACCACACACAAGGCACGGCATAAACCCCACACAAGGCACGGCATAAACCACACACAAGGCACGACATAAACCCCACACAAGACACGGCATAAACCACACACAAGGCATGGCATTAACCACACACAAGACATGGCATTAACCACACACAAGACATGGCTTAAACCCCACACAAGACACGGCATAAACCACACACAAGACACGGCATAAACCCCACATAAGGCACGGCATAAACCACACACAAGGCACGGCATAAACCACACACAAGACACGGCATAAACCCCACACAAGGCACGGCATAAACCACACACAAGGCACGGCATAAACCACACACAAGGCATGGCATAAACCACACACAAGACATGGCATAAACCACACACAAGGCATGGCATAAACCACACAAAAGACATGGCATTAACCACACACAAGACATGGCTTAAACCCCACACAAGACACGGCATAAACCACACACAAGACACGGCATAAACCACACATAAGGCACGGCATAAACCACACACAAGGCACGGCATAAACCCCACACAAGGCACGGCATAAACCCCACACAAGGCACGGCATAAATCACACACAAGGCACGGCATAAACCACACACAAGGCACGGCATAAACCACACACAAGGCATGGCATAAACTCCACACAAGACACGGCATAAACCCCACACAAGACACGGCATAAACCCCACACAAGGCACGGCATAAACCCCACACAAGGCACGGCATAAACCCCACACAAGGCACGGCATAAACTCCACAAAAGGCACGGCATAAACCCCACAAAAGACACGGCATAAACCCCACACAAGGCACGGCATAAACCACACACAAGACACGGCGTAAACCCCACACAAGACACGGCATAAACCACACAAGACACGGCATAAACTCCACACAAGACACGGCATAAACCACACAAGACACGGCATAAACTCCACACAAGGCACGGCATAAACCACACACAAGACACGGCATAAACCCCACACAAGGCACGGCATAAACCACACACAAGACATGGCATAAACCCCACAAGACACGGCATATACCCCACACAAGACACGGCATAAACCCCACACAAGGCACGGCATAAACCACACAAGACACGGCATAAACTCCACACAAGACACGGCATAAACCACACAAGACACGGCATAAACCCCACACAAGACACGGCATAAACCCCACACAAGACATGGCATAAACCCCACACAAGGCATGGCACAAACCACACACAAGACACGGCATAAACCCCACACAAGGCACGGCATAAACCACACACAAGACACGGCATAAACTCCACACAAGACACGGCATAAACCCCACACAAGGCACGGCATAAACTCCACAAAAAGCACGGCATAAACACCACAAAAGGCACGGCATAAATCCCACACAAGGCACGGCATAAACCCCACAAAAGGCACGGCATAAATCCCACACAAGGCACGGCATAAACCACACACAAGACATGGCATAAACCCCACACAAGGCATGGCATAAACCCCACACAAGGCACGGCATAAACCACACACAAGACACGGCATAAACCCCACACAAGGCACGGCATAAACCACACACAAGACATGGCATAAACCCCACACAAGACACGGCATAAACCCCACACAAGGCAGGGCATAAACCACACACAAGACACGGCATAAACCCCACACAAGGCACGGCATAAACCCCACACAAGACACGGCATAAACTCCACACAAGGCACGGCATAAACCACACACAAGACACGGCATAAACCCCACACAAGACACGGCATAAACCACACAAGACACGGCATAGACTCCACACAAGACACGGCATAAACCACACACAAGACACGGCATAAACCACACAAGACACGGCATAAACTCCACAAAAGACACGGCATAAACCACACAAGACACGGCATAAACTCCACACAAGGCACGGCATAAACCACACAAGACACGGCATAAACTCCACACAAGACACGGCATAAACCCTACACAAGACACGGCATAAACTCCACACAAGGAACGGCATAAACCACACAAGACACGGCATAAACCACACAAGACACGGCATAAACTCCACACAAGGCACGGCATAAACCACACAAGACACGGCATAAACCACACACAAGACACGGCATAAACCCCACACAAGACACGGCATAAACCACACAAGACACGGCATAAACTCCACACAAGAGACGGCATAAACCACACAAGACACGGCATAAACTCCACACAAGGCACGGCATAAACCCCACACAAGACACGGCATAAACCCCACACAAGGCACGGCATAAACCACACACAAGACAAGGCATAAACCCCACACAAGACACGGTATAAACCACACAAGACACGGCATAAACTCCACACAGGACACGGCATAAACCACACACAAGACACGGCATAAACCCCACACAAGGCACGGCATAAACCCCACACAAGACACGGCATAAACCACACACAAGACACGGCATAAACCCCACACAAGGCACGGCATAAACCACACACAAGACATGGCATAAACCCCACACAAGACACGGCATAAACCCCACACAAGGCACGGCATAAACCACACACAAGATAAGGCATAAACCACACAAGACACGGCATAAACCCCACTCAAGGCATGGCATAAACCCCACACAAGGCACGGCATAAACCCCACACAAGGCATGGCATAAACCACACACAAGACACGGCATAAACCCCACACAAGGCACGGCATAAACCACACACAAGACATGCTATAAACCCCACACAAGCCACGGCATAAACCCCACACAAGGCACGGCATAAACCACACACAAGACACGGCATAAACCCCACACAAGGCACGGCATAAACCACACACAAGACACGGCATAAACCCCACACAAGGCACGGCATAAACCCCACACAAGACACGGCATAAACTCCACACAAGGCACGGCATGAACCCCACAAAAGACACGGCATAAACCCCACACAAGGCACGGCATAAACCACACACAAGACACGGCATAAACCCCACACAAGGCACGGCATAAACCCCACACAAGGCACGGCATAAACCACACACAAGACACGGCATAAACCCCACACAAGGCACGGCATAAACCACACACAAGACAGGGCATAAACCCCACACAAGGCACGGCATAAACTCCACACAAGGCACGGCATAAACCACATACAAGACATGGCATAAACCCCACACAAGACACGGCATAAACCCCACACAAGGCACGGCATAAACCACACACAAGACACGGCATAAACCACACAAGACACGGCATAAACCCCACTCAAGGCATGGCATAAACCCCACACAAGACACGGCATAAACCCCACACAAGGCACGGCATAAACCACACACAAGACACGGCATAAACCCCACACAAGGCACGGCATAAACAACACACAAGACATGGCATAAACCCCACACAAGACACGGCATAAACCCCACACAAGGCACGGCATAAACCACACACAAGACACGGCATAAACCGCACAAGACACGGCATAAACCCCACTCATGGCATGGCATAAACCCCACACAAGGCACGGCATAAACCCCACACAAGGCATGGCATAAACCACACACAAGACACGGCATAAACCCCACACAAGGCACGGCATAAACCACACACAAGACATGGCATAAACCCAACACAAGACACGGCATAAATCCCACACAAGGCACGGCATAAACCACACACAAGACTCGGCATAAACCCCACACAAGGCACGGCATAAACCACACACAAGGCATGGCATAAACCCCACACAAGACACGGCATAAACCCCACACAAGGCACGGCATAAACCACACACAAGACACGGCATAAACCCCACACAAGGCACGGCATAAACCCAACACAAGACACGGCATAAACCACACACAAGACACGGCATATACTCCACACAAGGCACGGCATAAACCCCACACAAGGCACGGCATAAACCACACACAAGACACGGCATAAACCCCACACAAGGCACGGCATAAACCACACACAAGACACGGCATAAACACCACACAAGGCACGGCATAAACCCCACACAAGTCACGGCATAAACTCCACACAAGGCACGGCATAAACCCCACAAAAGACACGGCTTAAACCCCACACAAGGCACGGCATAAACCACACACAAGACACGGCATAAACCCCACACTATGCACGGCATAAACCCCACACAAGGCAGGGCATAAACCACACACAAGACACGGCATAAACACCACACAAGGCACGGCATAAACCACACACAAGACACGGCATAAACCCCACACAAGGCACGGCATAAACCCCACACAAGACACGGCATAAACACCACACAAGGCACGGAATAAACCACACACAAGACACGGCATAAACCCCACACAAGGCACGGCATAAACACCACACAAGGCACGGCATAAACCACACACAAGACACGGCATAAACCCCACACAAGGCACGGCATAAACCCCACACAAGGCACGGCATCAACCCCACACAAGACACGGCATAAACCACACACAAGGCATGGCATAAACCACACACAAGACATGGCATAAACCCCACACAAGACACGGCATAAACTCCACACAAGGCACGGCATAAACCCCACACAAGGCACGGCATAAACCCCACACAAGACACGGCATAAACCACACACAAGGCATGGCATAAACCACACACAAGACATGGCATAAACCACACACAAGGCACGGCATAAACCCCACACAAGGCACGGCATAAACCACACACAAGGCACGACATAAACCCCACACAAGACACGGCATAAACCACACACAAGGCATGGCATAAACCACACACAAGACATGGCATTAACCACACACAAGGCATGGCTTAAACCCCACACAAGACACGGCATAAACCCCACATAAGGCACGGCATAAACCACACACAAGGCACGGCATAAACCACACACAAGGCACGGCATAAACCACACACAAGACATGGCATAAACCACACACAAGGCATGGCATAAACCACACACAAGACATGGCATAAACTCCACACAAGACACGGCATAAACCCCACACAAGACACGGCATAAACCCCACACAAGGCACGGCATAAACCCCACACAAGGCACGGCATAAACCCCACACAAGACACGGCATAAACTCCACAAAAGGCACGGCATAAACCCCACAAAAGACACGGCATAAACCCCACACAAGGCACGGCATAAACCACACACAAGACACGGCGTAAACCCCACACAAGACACGGCATAAACCACACAAGACACGGCATAAACTCCACACAAGACACGGCATAAACCACACAAGACACGACATAAACTCCACACAAGGCACGGCATAAAACACACACAAGACACGGCATAAACCCCACACAAGGCACGGCATAAACCACACACAAGACATGGCATAAACCCCACAAGACAGGGCATAAACCCCACACAAGACACGGCATAAACCCCACACAAGGCACGGCATAAACCCCACAAAAGACACGGCATAAACCCCACACAAGGCACGGCATAAACCACACACAAGACACGGCGTAAACCCCACACAAGACACGGCATAAACCACACAAGACACGGCATAAACTCCACACAAGACACGGCATAAACCACACAAGACACGGCATAAATCCCACACAAGGCACGGCATAAACCACACACAAGACATGGCATAAACCCCACACAAGGCATGGCATAAACCCCACACAAGGCACGGCATAAACCACACACAAGACACGGCATAAACCACACACAAGACACGGCATAAACCCCACACAAGGCACGGCATAAACCCCACACAAGGCACGGCATAAACCCCACACAAGACACGGCATAAACACCACACAAGGCACGGAATAAACCACACACAAGACACGGCATAAACCCCACACAAGGCACGGCATAAACACCACACAAGGCACGGCATAAACCACACACAAGACACGGCATAAACCCCACACAAGGCACGGCATAAACCCCACACAAGGCACGGCATCAACCCCACACAAGACACGGCATAAACCACACACAAGGCATGGCATAAACCACACACAAGACATGGCATAAACCCCACACAAGACACGGCATAAACTCCACACAAGGCACGGCATAAACCACACACAAGACATGGCATAAACCCAACACAAGACACGGCATAAATCCCACACAAGGCACGGCATAAACCACACACAAGACTCGGCATAAACCCCACACAAGGCACGGCATAAACCACACACAAGGCATGGCATAAACCCCACACAAGACACGGCATAAACCCCACACAAGGCACGGCATAAACCACACACAAGACACGGCATAAACCCCACACAAGGCACGGCATAAACCCAACACAAGACACGGCATAAACCACACACAAGACACGGCATATACTCCACACAAGGCACGGCATAAACCCCACACAAGGCACGGCATAAACCACACACAAGACACGGCATAAACCCCACACAAGGCACGGCATAAACCACACACAAGACACGGCATAAACCCCACACAAGGCACGGCATAAACCCCACACAAGTCACGGCATAAACTCCACACAAGGCACGGCATAAACCCCACAAAAGACACGGCTTAAACCCCACACAAGGCACGGCATAAACCACACACAAGACACGGCATAAACCCCACACTAGGCACGGCATAAACCCCACACAAGGCAGGGCATAAACCACACACAAGACACGGCATAAACACCACACAAGGCACGGCATAAACCACACACAAGACACGGCATAAACCCCACACAAGGCACGGCATAAACCCCACACAAGGCACGGCATAAACCCCACACAAGACACGGCATAAACACCACACAAGGCACGGAATAAACCACACACAAGACACGGCATAAACCCCACACAAGGCACGGCATAAACACCACACAAGGCACGGCATAAACCACACACAAGACACGGCATAAACCCCACACAAGGCACGGCATAAACCCCACACAAGGCACGGCATCAACCCCACACAAGACACGGCATAAACCACACACAAGGCATGGCATAAACCACACACAAGACATGGCATAAACCCCACACAAGACACGGCATAAACTCCACACAAGGCACGGCATAAACCCCACACAAGGCACGGCATAAACCCCACACAAGACACGGCATAAACCACACACAAGGCATGGCATAAACCACACACAAGACATGGCATAAACCACACACAAGGCACGGCATAAACCCCACACAAGGCACGGCATAAACCACACACAAGGCACGACATAAACCCCACACAAGACACGGCATAAACCACACACAAGGCATGGCATAAACCACACACAAGACATGGCATTAACCACACACAAGGCATGGCTTAAACCCCACACAAGACACGGCATAAACCACACACAAGACACGGCATAAACCCCACATAAGGCACGGCATAAACCACACACAAGGCACGGCATAAACCACACACAAGGCACGGCATAAACCACACACAAGACATGACATAAACCACACACAAGGCATGGCATAAACCACACACAAGACATGGCATAAACTCCACACAAGACACGGCATAAACCCCACACAAGACACGGCATAAACCCCACACAAGGCACGGCATAAACCCCACACAAGGCACGGCATAAACCCCACACAAGACACGGCATAAACTCCACAAAAGGCACGGCATAAACCCCACAAAAGACACGGCATAAACCCCACACAAGGCACGGCATAAACCACACACAAGACACGGCGTAAACCCCACACAAGACACGGCATAAACCACACAAGACACGGCATAAACTCCACACAAGACACGGCATAAACCACACAAGACACGGCATAAACTCCACACAAGGCACGGCATAAAACACACACAAGACACGGCATAAACCCCACACAAGGCACGGCATAAACCACACACAAGACATGGCATAAACCCCACAAGACAGGGCATAAACCCCACACAAGACACGGCATAAACCCCACACAAGGCACGGCATAAACCCCACAAAAGACACGGCATAAACCCCACACAAGGCACGGCATAAACCACACACAAGACACGGCGTAAACCCCACACAAGACACGGCATAAACCACACAAGACACGGCATAAACTCCACACAAGACACGGCATAAACCACACAAGACACGGCATAAATCCCACACAAGGCACGGCATAAACCACACACAAGACATGGCATAAACCCCACACAAGGCATGGCATAAACCCCACACAAGGCACGGCATAAACCACACACAAGACACGGCATAAACCCCAAACAAGACACGGCATAAATCCCACACAAGGCACGGCATAAACCACACACAAGGCACGGCATAAACCACACACAAGACACGGCATAAACCACACAAGACACGGCATAAACCCCACTCAAGGCATGGCATAAATCCCACACAAGGCACGGCATAAACCCCACACAAGGCATGGCATATACCCCACACAAGACACGGCATAAACCCCACACAAGGCACGGCATAAACCACACACAAGACATGGCATAAACCCCACACAAGACACGGCATAAACCCCACACAAAGCACGGCATAAACCACACATAAGACACGGCATAAACCCCACACAAGGCATGGCATAAACCACACACAAGACACGGCATAAACCCCACACAAGGCACGGCATAAACCACACACAAGACATGGCATAAACCCCACACAAGACACGGCATAAACCACACACAAGACACGGCATAAACCCCACATAAGGCACGGCATAAACCACACACAAGGCACGGCATAAGCCACACACAAGACACGGAATAAACCCCACACAAGGCACGGCATAAACCACACACAAGGAACGGCATAAACCACACACAAGCCATGGCATAAACCACACACAAGACATGGCATAAACCACACACAAGGCATGGCATAAACCACACACAAGACATGGCATAAACTCCACACAAAACACGGCATAAACCCCACACAAGACACGGCATAAACCCCACACAAGGCACGGCATAAACCCCACACAAGGCACGGCATAAACCCCACACAAGACACGGCATAAACTCCACAAAAGGCACGGCATAAACCCCACAAAAGACACGGCATAAACCCCACACAAGGCACGGCATAAACCACACACAAGACACGGCGTAAACCCCACACAAGACACGGCATAAACCACACAAGACACGGCATAAACTCCACACAAGACACGGCATAAACCACACAAGACACGGCATAAACTCCACACAAGGCACGGCATAAACCACACACAAGACACGGCATAAACCCCACACAAGGCACGGCATAAACCACACACAAGACATGGCATAAACCCCACAAGACACGGCATAAACTACACAAGACACGGCATAAACTCCACACAAGACACGGCATAAACCACACAAGACACGGCATATACCCCACACAAGACACGGCATAAACCCCACACAAGACATGGCATAAACCCCACACAAGGCATGCCATAAACCACACACAAGACACGGCATAAACCCCACACAAGGCACGGCATAAACCACACACAAGACACGGCATAAACTCCACACAAGACACGGCAAAAACCCCACACAAGGCACGGCATAAACTCCACACAAAGCACGGCATAAACCCCACAAAATTCACGGCATAAATCCCACACAAGGCACGGCATAAACCCCACAAAAGCACGGCATAAATCCCACACAAGGCACGGCATAAACCACACACAAGACATGGCATAAACCCCACACAAGGCATGGCATAAACCCCACACAAGGCACGGCATAAACCACACACAAGACACGGCATAAACCCCACACAAGGCACGGCATAAACCACACACAAGACATGGCATAAACCCCACACAAGACACGGCATAAACCCCACACAAGGCACGGCATAAACCACACACAAGACACGGCATAAACCCCACACAAGGCACGGCATAAACCCCACACAAGACACGGCATAAACTCCACACAAGGCACGGCATAAACCACACACAAGACACGGCAAAAACCCCACACAAGACACGGCATAAACCACACAAGACACGGCATAAACTCCACACAACGCACGGCATAAACCACACAAGACACGGCATAAACTCCACACAAGACACGGCATAAACCCCACACAAGACACGGCATAAACTCCACACAAGGCACGGCATAAACCACACAAGACACGGCATAAACCACACAAGACACGGCATAAACTCCACACAAGGCACGGCATAAACCACACAAGACACGGCATAAACCACACACAAGACACGGCATAAAACCCACACAAGACACGGCATAAACCACACAAGACACGGCATAAACTCCACACAAGAGACGGCATAAACCACACAAGACACGGCATAAACTCCACACAAGGCACGGCATAAACCCCACACAAGACACGGCATAAACCCCACACAAGGCACGGCATAAACCACACACAAGACACGGCATAAACCACACACAAGACACGGCATAAACCCCACACAAGGCACGGCATAAACCACACACAAGACATGGCATAAACCCCACACAAGACACGGCATAAACCCCACACAAGGCACGGCATAAACCACACACAAGATACGGCATAAACCACACAAGACACGGCATAAACCCCACTCAAGGCATGGCATAAACCCCACACAAGGCACGGCATAAACCCCACACAAGGCATGGCATAAACCACACACATGACACGGCATAAACCCCACACAAGGCACGGCATAAACCACACACAAGACATGGCATAAACCCCACACAAGACACGGCATAAACCCCACACAAGGCACGGCATAAACCACACACAAGACACGGCATAAACCCCACACAAGGCACGGCATAAACCACACACAAGACACGGCATAAACCCCACACAAGGCACGGCATAAACCCCACACAAGACACGGCATAAACTCCACACAAGGCACGGCATGAACCCCACAAAAGACACGGCATAAACCCCACACAAGGCACGGCATAAACCACACACAAGACACGGCATAAACCCCACACAAGGCACGGCATAAACCCCACACAAGGCACGGCATAAACCACACACAAGACACGGCATAAACCCCACACAAGGCACGGCATAAACCACACACAAGACACGGCATAAACCCCACACAAGGCACGGCATAAACTCCACACAAGGCACGGCATAAACCACATACAAGACATGGCATAAACCCCACACAAGACACGGCATAAACCCCACACAAGGCACGGCATAAACCACACACAAGACACGGCATAAACCACACAAGACACGGCATAAACCCCACTCAAGGCATGGCATAAACCCCACACAAGACACGGCATAAACCCCACACAAGGCACGGCATAAACCACACACAAAACACGGCATAAACCCCACACAAGACACGGCATAAACCACACACAAGACATGGCATAAACCCCACACAAGACAAGGCATAAACCCCACACAAGGCACGGCATAAACCACACACAAGACACGGCATAAACCGCACAAGACACGGCATAAACCCCACTCAAGGCATGGCATAAACCCCACACAAGGCACGGCATAAACCCCACACAAGGCAAGGCATAAACCACACACAAGACACGGCATAAACCCCACACAAGGCACGGCATAAACCACACACAAGACATGGCATAAACCCAACACAAGACACGGCATAAATCCCACACAAGGCACGGCATAAACCACACACAAGACTCGGCATAAACCCCACACAAGGCACGGCATAAACCACACAAAAGACATGGCATAAACCCCACACAAGACACGGCATAAACCCCACACAAGGCACGGCATAAACCACACACAAGACACGGCATAAACCCCACACAAGGCACGGCATAAACCCAACACAAGACACGGCATAAACCACTCACAAGACACGGCATAAACTCCACACAAGGCACGGCATAAACCCCACACAAGGTACGGCATAAACCACACACAAGACACGGCATAAACCCCACACAAGGCACGGCAAAAACCACACACAAGACACGGCATAAACCCCACACAAGGCACGGCATAAACCCCACACAAGACACGGCATAAACTCCACACAAGGCACGGCATAAACCCCACAAAAGACACGGCTTAAAACCCACACAAGGCACGGCATAAACCACACACAAGACACGGCATAAACCCCACACAAGGCACGGCATAAACCCCACACAAGGCACGGCATAAACCACACACAAGACACGGCATAAACCCCACACAAGGCACGGCATAAACCACACACAAGACACGGCATAAACCCCACACAAGGCACGGCATAAACTCCACACAAGGCACGGCATAAACCACACACAAGACACGGCATGAACCACACACAAGACACGGCATAAACTCCACACAAGGCCCGGCATAAACCCCACACAAGGCACGGCATCAACCCCCCACATGACACGGCATAAACCACACACAAGGCATGGCATAAACCACACACAAGACATGGCATAAACCCCACACAAGGCACGGCATAAACCACACACAAGGCAGGGCATAAACTCCACACAAGGCACGGCATAAACCCCACACAAGGCACGGCATAAACCCAACACAAGACACGGCATAAACCACACACAAGACACGGCATAAACTCCACACAAGGCACGGCATAAACCCCACACAAGGCACGGCATAAACCCCACACAAGACACGGCATAAACCACACACAAGGCATGGCATAAACCACACACAAGACATGGCATAAAACACACACAAGGCACGGCATAAACCCCACACAAGGCACGGCATAAACCACACACAAGGCACGACATAAACCCCACACAAGACACGGCATAAACCACACACAAGGCATGGCATAAACCACTTACAAGACATGGCATTAACCACACACAAGGCATGGCTTAAACCCCACACAAGACACGGCATAATCCACACACAAGACACGGCATAAACCCCACATAATGCACGGCATAAACCACACACAAGGCACGGCATAAACCACACACAAGGCACGGCATAAAACACACACAAGACATGGCATAAACCACACACACGGCATGGCATAAACCACACACAAGACATGGCATAAACTCCACACAAGACACGGCATAAACCCCACACAAGACACGGCATAAACTCCACAAAAGGCACGGCATAAACCCCACAAAAGACACGGCATAAACCCCACACAAGGCACGGCATAAACCCCACACAAGGCACGGCATAAACCCCACACAAGACACGGCATAAACTCCACAAAAGGCACGGCATAAACCCCACAAAAGACACGGCATAAACCCCACACAAGGCACGGCATAAACCACACAAAAGGCACGGCATAAATCCCACACAAGGCACGGCATAAACCCCACAAGAGCACGAGATAAATCCCACACAAGGCACGGCATAAACCACACACAAGACATGGCATAAACCCCACACAAGGCATGGCATAAACCCCACACAAGGCACGGCATAAACCACACACAAGACACGGCATAAACCCCACACAAGGCACGGCATAAACATAACACAAGACATGGGATAAACCCCACACAAGACACGGCATAAACCCCACACAAGGCACGGCATAAACCACACACAAGACACGGCATAAACCCCACACAAGGCACGGCATAAACCCCACACAAGACACGGCATAAACTCCACACAAGGCACGGCATAAACCACACACAAGACACGGCATAAACCCCACACAAGACACGGCATAAACCACACAAGACACGGCATAAACTCCACACAACGCACGGCATAAACCACACAAGACACGGCATAAACTCCACACAAGACACGGCATAAACCCCACACAAGACACGGCATAAACTCCACACAAGGCACGGCATAAACCACACAAGACACGGCATAAACCACACAAGACACGGCATAAACTCCACACAAGGCACGGCATAAACCACACAAGACACGGCATAAACCACACACAAGACACGGCATAAACCCCACACAAGACACGGCATAAACCACACAAGACACGGCATAAACTCCACACAAGAGACGGCATAAACCACACAAGACACGGCATAAACTCCACACAAGGCACGGCATAAACCCCACACAAGACACGGCATAAACCCCACACAAGGCACGGCATAAACCACACACAAGACACGGCATAAACCACACACAAGGCACGGCATAAACCCCACACAAGGCACGGCATAAACCACACACAAGACATGGCATAAACCCCACACAAGACACGGCATAAACCCCACACAAGGCACGGCATAAACCACACACAAGATACGGCATAAACCACACAAGACACGGCATAAACCCCACTCAAGGCATGGCATAAACCCCACACAAGGCACAGCATAAACCCCACACAAGGCATGGCATAAACCACACACAAGACACGGCATAAACCCCACACAAGGCACGGCATAAACCACACACAAGACGTGGCATAAACCCCACACAAGACACGGCATAAACCCCACACAAGGCACGGCATAAACCACACACAAGACACGGCATAAACCCCACACAAGGCACGGCATAAACCACACACAAGACACGGCATAAACCCCACACAAGGCACGGCATAAACCCCACACAAGACACGGCATAAACTCCACACAAGGCACGGTATGAACCCCACAAAAGACACGGCATAAACCCCACACAAGGCACGGCATAAACCACACACAAGACACGGCATAAACCCCACACAAGGCACGGCATAAACCCCACACAAGGCACGGCATAAACCACACACAAGACACGGCATAAACCCCACACAAGGCACGGCATAAACCACACACAAGACACGGCATAAACCCCACACAAGGCACGGCATAAACTCCACACAAGGCACGGCATAAACCACATACAAGACATGGCATAAACCCCACACAAGACACGGCATAAACCCCACACAAGGCACGGCATAAACCACACACAAGACACGGCATAAACCACACAAGACACGGCATAAACCCCACTCAAGGCATGGCATAAACCCCACACAAGACACGGCATAAACCCCACACAAGGCACGGCATAAACCACACACAAAACACGGCATAAACCCCACACAAGGCACGGCATAAACCACACACAAGACATGGCATAAACCCCACACAAGACACGGCATTAACCCCACACAAGGCACGGCATAAACCACACACAAGACACGGCATAAACCGCACAAGACACGGCATAAACCCCACTCAAGGCATGGCATAAACCCCACACAAGGCACGGCATAAACCCCACACAAGGCATGGCATAAACCACACACAAGACACGGCATAAACCCCACACAAGGCACGGCATAAACCACACACAAGACATGGCATAAACCCAACACAAGACACGGCATAAATCCCACACAAGGCACGGCATAAACCACAAACAAGACTCGGCATAAACCCCACACAAGGCACGGCATAAACCACACAAAAGACATGGCATAAACCCCACACAAGATACGGCATAAACCCCACACAAGGCACGGCATAAACCACACACAAGACACGGCATAAACCCCACACAAGGCACGGCATAAACCCAACACAAGACACGGCATAAACCACTCACAAGAAACGGCATAAACTCCACACAAGGCACGGCATAAACCCCACACAAGGCACGGCATAAACCACACACAAGACACGGCATAAACCCCACACAAGGCACGGCAAAAACCACACACAAGACACGGAATAAACCCCACACAAGGCACGGCATAAACCCCACACAAGACACGGCATAAACTCCACACAAGGCACGGCATAAACCCCACAAAAGACACGGCTTAAACCCCACACAAGGCACGGCATAAACCACACAAAAGACACGGCATAAACCCCACACAAGGCACGGCATAAACCCCACACAAGGCACGGCATAAACCACACACAAGACACGGCATAAACCCCACACAAGGCACGGCATAAACCACACACAAGACACGGCATAAACCCCACACAAGGCACGGCATAAACTCCACACAAGGCACGGCATAAACCACACACAAGACACGGCATGAACCACACACAAGACACGGCATAAACTCCACACAAGGCACGGCATAAACCCCACACAAGGCACGGCATCAACCCCACACATGACACGGCATAAACCACACACAAGGCATGGCATAAACCACACACAAGACATGGCATAAACCCCACACAAGGCACGGCATAAACCACACACAAGGCAGGGCATAAACTCCACACAAGGCACGGCATAAACCCCACACAAGGCACGGCATAAACCCAACACAAGACACGGCATAAACCACACACAAGACACGGCATAAACTCCACACAAGGCACGGCATAAACCCCACACAAGGCACGGCATAAACCCCACACAAGACACGGCATAAACCACACACAAGGCATGGCATAAACCACACACAAGACATGGCATAAAACACACACAAGGCACGGCATAAACCCCACACAAGGCACGGCATAAACCACACACAAGGCACGACATAAACCCCACACAAGACACGGCATAAACCACACACAAGGCATGGCATAAACCACTTACAAGACATGGCATTAACCACACACAAGGCATGGCTTAAACCCCACACAAGACACGGCATAAACCACACACAAGACACGGCATAAACCCCACATAAGGCACGGCATAAACCACACACAAGGCACGGCATAAACCACACACAAGGCACGGCATAAAACACACACAAGACATGGCATAAACCACACACACGGCATGGCATAAACCACACACAAGACATGGCATAAACTCCACACAAGACACGGCATAAACCCCACACAAGACACGGCATAAACTCCACAAAAGGCACGGCATAAACCCCACAAAAGACACGGCATAAACCCCACACAAGGCACGGCATAAACCCCACACAAGGCACGGCATAAACCCCACACAAGACACGGCATAAACTCCACAAAAGGAACGGCATAAACCCCACAAAAGACACGGCATAAACCCCACACAAGGCACGGCATAAACCACACACAAGACACGGCGTAAACCCCACGAGAGACACGGCATAAACCACACAAGACACGGCATAAACTCCACACAAGACACGGCATAAACCACACAAGACACGGCATAAACTCCACACAAGGCACGGCATAAACCACACACAAGACACGGCATAAACCCCACACAAGGCACGGCATAAACCACACACAAGACATGGCATAAACCCCACAAGACACGGCATAAACCCCACACAAGACACGGCATAAACCCCACACAAGGCACGGCATAAACCACACAAGACACGGCATAAACTCCACACAAGACACGGCATAAACCACACAAGACACGGCATAAACCCCACACAAGACACGGCATAAACCCCACACAAGACATGGCATAAACCCCACACAAGGCATGGCATAAACCACACACAAGACACGGCATAAACCCCACACAAGGCAGGGCATAAACCACACACAAGACACGGCATAAACCCCACACAAGGCACGGCATAAACCCCACACAAGACACGGCATAAACTCCACACAAGGCACGGCATAAACCACACACAAGACACGGCATAAACCCCACACAAGACATGGCATAAACCACACAAGACACGGCATAGACTCCACACAAGACACGGCATAAACCACACACAAGACACGGCATAAACCACACAAGACACGGCATAAACTCCACACAAGACACGGCATAAACCACACAAGACACGGCATAAACTCCACACAAGGCACGGCATAAACCACACAAGACACGGCATAAACTCCACACAAGACACGGCATAAACCCCACACAAGACACGGCATAAACTCCACACAAGGCACGGCATAAACCACACAAGACACGGCATAAACCACACAAGACACGGCATAAACTCCACACAAGGCACGGCATAAACCACACAAGACACGGCATAAACCACACACAAGACACGGCATAAACCCCACACAAGACACGGCATAAACCACACAAGACACGGCATAAACTCCACACAAGAGACGGCATAAACCTCACAAGACACGGCATAAACTCCACACAAGGCACGGCATAAACCCCACACAAGACACGGCATAAACCCCACACAAGGCACGGCATAAACCACACACAAGACAAGGCATAAACCCCACACAAGACATGGTATGAACCACACAAGACACGGCATAAACTCCACACAGGACACGGCATAAACCACACACAAGACACGGCATAAACCCCACACAAGGCACGGCATAAACCCCACACAAGACACGGCATAAACCACACAAAAGTCACGGCATAAACCCCACACAAGGCACGGCATAAACCACACACAAGACATGGCATAAACCCCACACAAGACACGGCATAAACCCCACACAAGGCACGGCATAAACCACACACAAGATAAGGCATAAACCACACAAGACACGGCATAAACCCCACTCAAGGCATGGCATAAACCCCACACAAGGCACGGCATAAACCCCACACAAGGCATGGCATAAACCACACACAAGACACGGCATAAACCCCACACAAGGCACGGCATAAACCACACACAAGACATGGCATAAACCCCACACAAGCCACGGCATAAACCCCACACAAGGCACGGCATAAACCACACACAAGACACGGCATAAACCCCACACAAGGCACGGCATAAACCACACACAAGACACGGCATAAACCCCACACAAGGCACGGCATAAACCCCACACAAGACACGGCATAAACTCCACACAAGGCACGGCATGAACCCCACAAAAGACACGGCATAAACCCCACACAAGGCACGGCATAAACCACACACAAGACACGGCATAAACCCCACACAAGGCTCGGCATAAACCCCACACAAGGCACGGCATAAACCACACACAAGACACGGCATAAACCCCACACAAGGCACGGCATAAACCACACACAAGACACGGCATAAACCCCACACAAGGCACGGCATAAACTCCACACAAGGCACGGCATAAACCACATACAAGACATGGCATAAACCCCACACAAGACACGGCATAAACCCCACACAAGGCACGGCATAAACCACACACAAGACACGGCATAAACCACACAAGACACGGCATAAACCCCACTCAAAGCATGGCATAAACCCCACACAAGACACGGCATAAACCCCACACAAGGCACGGCATAAACCACACACAAGACACGGCATAAACCCCACACAAGGCACGGCATAAACCACACACAAGACATGGCATAAACCCCACACAAGACACGGCATAAACCCCACACAAGGCACGGCATAAACCACACACAAGACACGGCATAAACCGCACAAGACACGGCATAAACCCCACTCATGGCATGGCATAAACCCCACACAAGGCACGGCATAAACCCCACACAAGGCATGGCATAAACCACACACAAGGCACGGCATAAACCCCACACAAGGCACGGCATAAACCACACACAAGACATGGCATAAACCCAACACAAGACACGGCATAAATCCCACACAAGGCACGGCATAAACCACACACAAGACTCGGCATAAACCCCACACAAGGCACGGCATAAACCACACACAAGACATGGCATAAACCCCACACAAGACACGGCATAAACCCCACACAAGGCACGGCATAAACCACACACAAGACACGGCATAAACCCCACACAAGGCACGGCATAAACCCAACACAAGACACGGCATAAACCACACACAAGACACGGCATAAACTCCACACAAGGCACGGCATAAACCCCACACAAGGCACGGCATAAACCACACACAAGGCACGGCATAAACCCCACACAAGGCACGGCATCAACCCCACACATGACACGGCATAAACCACACACAAGGCATGGCATAAACCACACACAAGACATGGCATAAACCCCACACAAGGCACGGCATAAACCACACACAAGGCAGGGCATAAACTCCACACAAGGCACGGCATAAACCCCACACAAGGCACGGCATAAACCCAACACAAGACACGGCATAAACCACACACAAGACACGGCATAAACTCCACACAAGGCACGGCATAAACCCCACACAAGGCACGGCATAAACCCCACACAAGACACGGCATAAACCACACACAAGGCATGGCATAAACCACACACAAGACATGGCATAAAACACACACAAGGCACGGCATAAACCCCACACAAGGCACGGCATAAACCACACACAAGGCACGACATAGACCCCACACAAGACACGGCATAAACCACACACAAGGCATGGCATAAACCACTTACATGACATGGCATTAACCACACACAAGGCATGGCTTAAACCCCACACAAGACACGGCATAAACCACACACAAGACACGGCATAAACCCCACATAAGGCACGGCATAAACCACACACAAGGCACGGCATAAACCACACACAAGGCACGGCATAAAACACACAAAAGACATGGCATAAACCACACACAAGGCATGGCATAAACCACACACAAGACATGGCATAAACTCCACACAAGACACGGCATAAACCCCACACAAGACACGGCATAAACCCCACACAAGACACGGCATAAACCACACAAAAGACACGGCATAAACCCCACACAAGGCACGGCATAAACCACACACAAGACATGGAATAAACCCCACACAAGACACGGCATAAACCCCACACAAGGCACGGCATAAACCACACACAAGATAAGGCATAAACCACACAAGACACGGCATAAACCCCACTCAAGGCATGGCATAAACCCCACACAAGGCACGGCATAAACCCCACACAAGGCATGGCATAAACCACACACAAGACACGGCATAAACCCCACACAAGGCACGGCATAAACCACACACAAGACATGGCATAAACCCCACACAAGCCACGGCATAAACCCCACACAAGGCACGGCATAAACCACACACAAGACACGGCATAAACCCCACACAAGGCACGGCATAAACCACACACAAGACACGGTATAAACCCCACACAAGGCACGGCATAAACCCCACACAAGACACGGCATAAACTCCACACAAGGCACGGCATGAACCCCACAAAAGACACGGCATAAACCCCACACAAGGCACGGCATAAACCACACACAAGACACGGCATAAACCCCACACAAGGCACGGCATAAACCCCACACAAGGCACGGCATAAACCACACACAAGACACGGCATAAACCCCACACAAGGCACGGCATAAACCACACACAAGACACGGCATAAACCCCACACAAGGCACGGCATAAACTCCACACAAGGCACGGCATAAACCACATACAAGACATGGCATAAACCCCACACAAGACACGGCATAAACCCCACACAAGGCACGGCATAAACCACACACAAGACACGGCATAAACCACACAAGACACGGCATAAACCCCACTCAAGGCATGGCATAAACCCCACACAAGACACGGCATAAACCCCACACAAGGCACGGCATAAACCACACACAAGACACGGCATAAACCCCACACAAGGCACGGCATAAACCACACACAAGACATGGCATAAACCCCACACAAGACACGGCATAAACCCCACACAAGGCACGGCATAAACCACACACAAGACACGGCATAAACCGCACAAGACACGGCATAAACCCCACTCATGGCATGGCATAAACCCCACACAAGGCACGGCATAAACCCCACACAAGGCATGGCATAAACCACACACAAGGCACGGCATAAACCCCACACAAGGCACGGCATAAACCACACACAAGACATGGCATAAACCCAACACAAGACACGGCATAAATCCCACACAAGGCACGGCATAAACCACACACAAGACTCGGCATAAACCCCACACAAGGCACGGCATAAACCACACCCAAGACATGGCATAAACCCCACACAAGACACGGCATAAACCCCACACAAGGCACGGCATAAACCACACACAAGACACGGCATAAACCCCACACAAGGCACGGCATAAACCCAACACAAGACACGGCATAAACCACACACAAGACACGGCATAAACTCCACACAAGGCACGGCATAAACCCCACACAAGGCACGGCATAAACCACACACAAGACACGGCATAAACCCAAACAAGGCACGGCATAAACCCCACACAAGGCACGGCATCAACCCCACACATGACACGGCATAAACCACACACAAGGCATGGCATAAACCACACACAAGACATGGCATAAACCCCACACAAGGCACGGCATAAACCACACACTAGGCAGGGCATAAACTCCACACAAGGCACGGCATAAACCCCACACAAGGCACGGCATAAACCCAACACAAGACACGGCATAAACCACACACAAGACACGGCATAAACTCCACACAAGGCACGGCATAAACCCCACACAAGGCACGGCATAAACCCCACACAAGACACGGCATAAACCACACACAAGGCATGGCATAAACCACACACAAGACATGGCATAAAACACACACAAGGCACGGCATAAACCCCACACAAGGCACGGCATAAACCACACACAAGGCACGACATAAACCCCACACAAGACACGGCATAAACCACACACAAGGCATGGCATAAACCACTTACAAGACATGGCATAAACCACACACAAGGCATGGCTTAAACCCCACACAAGACACGGCATAAACCACACACAAGACACGGCATAAACCCCACATAAGGCACGGCATAAACCACACACAAGGCACGGCATAAACCACACACAAGGCACGGCATAAAACACACACAAGACATGGCATAAACCACACACAAGGCATGGCATAAACCCCACACAAGACATGGCATAAACTCCACACAAGACACGGCATAAACCCCACACAAGACACGGCATAAACTCCACAAAAGGCACGGCATAAACCCCACAAAAGACACGGCATAAACCCCACACAAGGCACGGCTTAAACCCCACACAAGGCACGGCATAAACCCCACACAAGACACGGCATAAACTCCACAAAAGGCACGGCATAAACCCCACAAAAGACACGGCATAAACCCCACACAAGGCACGGCATAAACCACACACAAGACACGGCGTAAACCCCACACAAGACACGGCATAAACCACACAAGACACGGCATAAACTCCACACAAGACACGGCATAAACCACACAAGACACGGCATAAACTCCACACAAGGCACGGCATAAACCACACACAAGACACGGCATAAACCCCACACAAGGCATGGCATAAACCACACACAAGACACGGCATAAACCCCACACAAGGCACGGCATAAACCACACACAAGACATGGCATAAACCCCACACAAGCCACGGCATAAACCCCACACAAGGCACGGCATAAACCACACACAAGACACGGAATAAACCCCACACAAGGCACGGCATAAACCACACACAAGACACGGCATAAACCCCACACAAGGCACGGCATAAACCCCACACAAGACACGGCATAAACTCCACACAAGGCACGGCATGAACCCCACAAAAGACACGGCATAAACCCCACACAAGGCACGGCATAAACCACACACAAGACACGGCATAAACCCCACACAAGGCACGGCATAAACCCCACACAAGGCACGGCATAAACCACACACAAGACACGGCATAAACCCCATACAAGGCACGGCATAAACCACACACAAGACACGGCATAAACCCCACACAAGGCACGGCATAAACTCCACACAAGGCACGGCATAAACCACATACAAGACATGGCATAAACCCCACACAAGACACGGCATAAACCCCACACAAGGCACGGCATAAACCACACACAAGACACGGCATAAACCACACAAGACACGGCATAAACCCCACTCAAGGCATGGCATAAACCCCACACAAGACACGGCATTAACCCCACACAAGGCACGGCATAAACCACACACAAGACACGGCATAAACCCCACACAAGGCACGGCATAAACCACACACAAGACATGGCATAAACCCCACACAAGACACGGCATAAACCCCACACAAGGCACGGCATAAACCACACACAAGACACGGCATTAACCGCACAAGACACGGCATAAACCCCACTCATGGCATGGCATAAACCCCACACAAGGCACGGCATAAACCCCACACAAGGCATGGCATAAACCACACACAAGGCACGGCATAAACCCCACACAAGGCACGGCATAAACCACACACAAGACATGGCATAAACCCAACACAAAACACGGCATAAATCCCACACATGGCACGGCATAAACTACACACAAGACTCGGCATAAACCCCACACAAGGCACGGCATAAACCACACACAAGACATGGCATAAACCACACACACGGCATGGCATAAACCCCACACAAGGCACGGCATAAACCACACACAAGACACGGCATAAACCCCACACAAGGCACGGCATAAACCCAACACAAGACACGGCATAAACCACACACAAGACACGGCATAAACTCCACACAAGGCACGGCATAAACCCCACACAAGGCACGGCATAAACCACACACAAGACACGGCATAAACCCCACACAAGGCACGGCATAATCCCCACACAAGGCACGGCATCAACCCCACACATGACACGGCATAAACCACACACAAGGCATGGAATAAACCACACACAAGACATGGCATAAACCCCACACAAGGCACGGCATAAACCACACACAAGGCAGGGCATAAACTCCACACAAGGCACGGCATAAACCCCACACAAGGCACGGCATAAACCCAACACAAGACACGGCATAAACCACACACAAGACACGGCATAAACTCCACACAAGGCATGGCATAAACCCCACACAAGACACTGCATAAACCCCACACAAGGCACGGCATAAACCCCACACAAGACACGGCATAAACTCCACACACGGCACGGCATGAACCCCACAAAAGACACGGCATAAACCCCACACAAGGCACGGCATAAACCACACACAAGACACGGCATAAACCCCACACAAGGCACGGCATAAACCCCACACAAGGCCCGGCATAAACCACACACAAGACACGGCATAAACCCCACACAAGGCACGGCATAAACCACACACAAGACACGGCATAAACCCCACACAAGGCACGGCATAAACTCCACACAAGGCACGGCATAAACCACATACAAGACATGGCATAAACCCCACACAAGACACGGCATAAACCCCACACAAGGCACGGCATAAACCACACACAAGACACGGCATAAACCACACAAGACACGGCATAAACCCCACTCAAGGCATGGCATAAACCCCACACAAGACACGGCATAAACCCCACACAAGGCACGGCATAAACCACACACAAAACACGGCATAAACCCCACACAAGGCACGGCATAAACCACACACAAGACATGGCATAAACCCCACACAAGACACGGCATAAACCCCACACAAGGCACGGCATAAACCACACACAAGACACGGCATAAACCGCACAAGACACGGCAAAAACCCCACTCAAGGCATGGCATAAACCCCACACAAGGCACGGCATAAACCCCACACAAGGCATGGCATAAACCACACACAAGACACGGCATAAACCCCACACAAGGCACGGCATAAACCACACACAAGACATGGCATAAACCCAACACAAGACACGGCATAAATCCCACACAAGGCACGGCATAAACCACAAACAAGACTCGGCATAAACCCCACACAAGGCACGGCATAAACCACACAAAAGACATGGCATAAACCCCACACAAGACACGGCATAAACCCCACACAAGGCACGGCATAAACCACACACAAGACACGGCATAAACCCCACACAAGGCACGGCATAAACCCAACACAAGACACGGCATAAACCACTTACAAGACACGGCATAAACTCCACACAAGGCACGGCATAAACCCCACACAAGGCACGGCATAAACCACACACAAGACACGGCATAAACCCCACACAAGGCACGGCAAAAACCACACACAAGACACGGCATAAACCCCACACAAGGCACGGCATAAACCCCACACAAGACACGGCATAAACTCCACACAAGGCACGGCATAAACCCCACAAAAGACACGGCTTAAACCCCACACAAGGCACGGCATAAACCACACACAAGACACGGCATAAACCCCACACAAGGCACGGCATAAACCCCACACAAGGCACGGCATAAACCACACACAAGACACGGCATAAACCCCACACAAAGCACGGCATAAACCACACACAAGACACGGCATAAACCCCACACAAGGCACGGCATAAACTCCACACAAGGCACGGCATAAACCACACACAAGACACGGCATGAACCACACACAAGACACGGCATAAACTCCACACAAGGCACGGCATAAACCCCACACAAGGCACGGCATCAACCCCACACATGACACGGCATAAACCACAAACAAGGCATGGCATAAACCACACACAAGACATGGCATAAACCCCACACAAGGCACGGCATAAACCACACACAAGGCAGGGCATAAACTCCACACAAGGCACGGCATAAACCCCACACAAGGCACGGCATAAACCCAACACAAGACACGGCATAAACCACACACAAGACACGGCATAAACTCCACACAAGGCACGGCATAAACCCCACACAAGGCACGGCATAAACCCCACACAAGACACGGCATAAACCACACACAAGGCATGGCATAAACCACACACAAGACATGGCATAAAACACACACAAGGCACGGCATAAACCCCACACAAGGCACGGCATAAACCACACACAAGGCACGACATAAACCCCACACAAGACACGGCATAAACCACACACAAGGCATGGCATAAACCACTTACAAGACATGGCATTAACCACACACAAGGCATGGCTTAAACCCCACACAAGACACGGCATAAACCACACACAAGACACGGCATAAACCCCACATAAGGCACGGCATAAACCACACACAAGGCACGGCATAAACCACACACAAGGCACGGCATAAAACACACACAAGACATGGCATAAACCACACACACGGCATGGCATAAACCACACACAAGACATGGCATAAACTCCACACAAGACACGGCTTAAACCCCACACAAGACACGGCATAAACTCCACAAAAGGCACGGCATAAACCCCACAAAAGACACGGCATAAACCCCACACAAGGCACGGCATAAACCCCACACAAGGCACGGCATAAACCCCACACAAGACACGGCATAAACTCCACAAAAGGCACGGCATAAACCCCACAAAAGACACGGCATAAACCCCACACAAGGCACGGCATAAACCACACACAAGACACGGCGTAAACCCCACGAGAGACACGGCATAAACCACACAAGACACGGCATAAACTCCACACAAGACACGGCATAAACCACACAAGACACGGCATAAACTCCACACAAGGCACGGCATAAACCACACACAAGACACGGCATAAACCCCACACAAGGCACGGCATAAACCACACACAAGACATGGCATAAACCCCACAAGACACGGCATAAACCCCACACAAGACACGGCATAAACCCCACACAAGGCACGGCATAAACCACACAAGACACGGCATAAACTCCACACAAGACACGGCATAAACCACACAAGACACGGCATAAACCCCACACAAGACACGGCATAAACCCCACACAAGACATGGCATAAACCCCACACAAGGCATGGCATAAACCACACACAAGACACGGCATAAACCCCACACAAGGCAGGGCATAAACCACACACAAGACACGGCATAAACCCCACACAAGGCACGGCATAAACCCCACACAAGACACGGCATAAAGTCCACACAAGGCACGGCATAAACCACACACAAGACACGGCATAAACCCCACACAAGACACGGCATAAACCACACAAGACACGGCATAGACTCCACACAAGACACGGCATAAACCACACACAAGACACGGCATAAACCACACAAGACACGGCATAAACTCCACACAAGACACGGCATAAACCACACAAGACACGGCATAAACTCCACACAAGGCACGGCATAAACCACACAAGACACGGCATAAACTCCACACAAGACACGGCATAAACCCCACACAAGACACGGCATAAACTCCACACAAGGCACGGCATAAACCACACAAGACACGGCATAAACCACACAAGACACGGCATAAACTCCACACAAGGCACGGCATAAACCACACAAGACACGGCATAAACCACACACAAGACACGGCATAAACCCCACACAAGACACGGCATAAACCACACAAGACACGGCATAAACTCCACACAAGAGACGGCATAAACCACACAAGACACGGCATAAACTCCACACAAGGCACGGCATAAACCCCACACAAGACACGGCATAAACCCCACACAAGGCACGGCATAAACCACACACAAGACAAGGCATAAACCCCACACAAGACACGGTATGAACCACACAAGACACGGCATAAACTCCACACAGGACACGGCATAAACCACACACAAGACACGGCATAAACCCCACACAAGGCACGGCATAAACCCCACACAAGACACGGCATAAACCACACAAAAGTCACGGCATAAACCCCACACAAGGCACGGCATAAACCACACACAACACATGGCATAAACCCCACACAAGACACGGCATAAACCCCACACAAGGCACGGCATAAACCACACACAAGATAAGGCATAAACCACACAAGACACGGCATAAACCCCACTCAAGGCATGGCATAAACCCCACACAAGGCACGGCATAAACCCCACACAAGGCATGGCATAAACCACACACAAGACACGGCATAAACCCCACACAAGGCACGGCATAAACCACACACAAGACATGGCATAAACCCCACACAAGCCACGACATAAACCCCACACAAGGCACGGCATAAACCACACACAAGACACGGCATAAACCCCACACAAGGCACGGCATAAACCACACACAAGACACGGCATAAACCCCACACAAGGCACGGCATAAACCCCACACAAGACACGGCATAAACTCCACACAAGGCACGGCATGAACCCCACAAAAGACACGGCATGAACCCCACACAAGGCACGGCATAAACCACACACAAGACACGGCATAAACCCCACACAAGGCACGGCATAAACCCCACACAAGGCACGGCATAAACCACACACAAGACACGGCATAAACCCCACACAAGGCACGGCATAAACCACACACAAGACACGGCATAAACCCCACACAAGGCACGGCATAAACTCCACACAAGGCACGGCATAAACCACATACAAGACATGGCATAAACCCCACACAAGACACGGCATAAACCCCACACAAGGCACGGCATAAACCACACACAAGACACGGCATAAACCACACAAGACACGGCATAAACCCCACTCAAGGCATGGCATAAACCCCACACAAGACACGGCATAAACCCCACACAAGGCACGGCATAAACCACACACAAGACACGGCATAAACCCCACACAAGGCACGGCATAAACCACACACAAGACATGGCATAAACCCCACACAAGACACGGCATAAACCCCACACAAGGCACGGCATAAACCACACACAAGACACGGCATAAACCGCACAAGACACGGCATAAACCCCACTCATGGCATGGCATAAACCCCACACAAGGCACGGCATAAACCCCACACAAGGCATGGCATAAACCACACACAAGGCACGGCATAAACCCCACACAAGGCACGGCATAAACCACACACAAGACATGGCATAAACCCAACACAAGACACGGCATAAATCCCACACAAGGCACGGCATAAACCACACACAAGACTCGGCATAAACCCCACACAAGGCACGGCATAAACCACACACAAGACATGGCATAAACCCCACACAAGACACGGCATAAACCCCACACAAGGCACGGCATAAACCACACACAAGACACGGCATAAACCCCACACAAGGCACGGCATAAACCCAACACAAGACACGGCATAAACCACACACAAGACACGGCATAAACTCCACACAAGGCACGGCATAAACCCCACACAAGGCACGGCATAAACCACACACAAGACACGGCATAAACCCCACACAAGGCACGGCATAAACCCCACACAAGGCACGGCATCAACCCCACACATGACACGGCATAAACCACACACAAGGCATGGCATAAACCACACACAAGACATGGCATAAACCCCACACAAGGCACGGCATAAACCACACACAAGGCAGGGCATAAACTCCACACAAGGCACGGCATAAACCCCACACAAGGCACGGCATAAACCCAACACAAGACACGGCATAAACCACACACAAGACACGGCATAAACTCCACACAAGGCACGGCATAAACCCCACACAAGGCACGGCATAAACCCCACTCAAGACACGGCATAAACCACACACAAGGCATGGCATAAACCACACACAAGACATGGCATAAAACACACACAAGGCACGGCATAAACCCCACACAAGGCACGGCATAAACCACACACAAGGCACGACATAAACCCCACACAAGACACGGCATAAACCACACACAAGGCATGGCATAAACCACTTACATGACATGGCATTAACCACACACAAGGCATGGCTTAAACCCCACACAAGACACGGCATAAACCACACACAAGACACGGCATAAACCCCACATAAGGCACGGCATAAACCACACACAAGGCACGGCATAAACCACACACAAGGCACGGCATAAAACACACACAAGACATGGCATAAACCACACACAAGGCATGGCATAAACCACACACAAGACATGGCATAAACTCCACACAAGACACGGCATAAACCCCACACAAGACACGGCATAAACCCCACACAAGACACGGCATAAACCACACAAAAGACACGGCATAAACCCCACACAAGTCACGGCATAAACCACACACAAGACATGGAATAAACCCCACACAAGACACGGCATAAACCCCACACAAGGCACGGCATAAACCACACACAAGATAAGGCATAAACCACACAAGACACGGCATAAACCCCACTCAAGGCATGGCATAAACCCCACACAAGGCACGGCATAAACCCCACACAAGGCATGGCATAAACCACACACAAGACACGGCATAAACCCCACACAAGGCACGGCATAAACCACACACAAGACATGGCATAAACCCCACACAAGCCACGGCATAAACCCCACACAAGGCACGGCATAAACCACACACAAGACACGGCATAAACCCCACACAAGGCACGGCATAAACCACACACAAGACACGGTATAAACCCCACACAAGGCACGGCATAAACCCCACACAAGACACGGCATAAACTCCACACAAGGCACGGCATGAACCCCACAAAAGACACGGCATAAACCCCACACAAGGCACGGCATAAACCACACACAAGACACGGCATAAACCCCACACAAGGCACGGCATAAACCCCACACAAGGCACGGCATAAACCACACACAAGACACGGCATAAACCCCACACAAGCCACGACATAAACCCCACACAAGGCACGGCATAAACCACACACAAGACACGGCATAAACCCCACACAAGGCACGGCATAAACCACACACAAGACACGGCATAAACCCCACACAAGGCACGGCATAAACCCCACACAAGACACGGCATAAACTCCACACAAGGCACGGCATGAACCCCACAAAAGACACGGCATGAACCCCACACAAGGCACGGCATAAACCACACACAAGACACGGCATAAACCCCACACAAGGCACGGCATAAACCCCACACAAGGCACGGCATAAACCACACACAAGACACGGCATAAACCCCACACAAGGCACGGCATAAACCACACACAAGACACGGCATAAACCCCACACAAGGCACGGCATAAACTCCACACAAGGCACGGCATAAACCACATACAAGACATGGCATAAACCCCACACAAGACACGGCATAAACCCCACACAAGGCACGGCATAAACCACACACAAGACACGGCATAAACCACACAAGACACGGCATAAACCCCACTCAAGGCATGGCATAAACCCCACACAAGACACGGCATAAACCCCACACAAGGCACGGCATAAACCACACACAAGACACGGCATAAACCCCACACAAGGCACGGCATAAACCACACACAAGACATGGCATAAACCCCACACAAGACACGGCATAAACCCCACACAAGGCACGGCATAAACCACACACAAGACACGGCATAAACCGCACAAGACACGGCATAAACCCCACTCATGGCATGGCATAAACCCCACACAAGGCACGGCATAAACCCCACACAAGGCATGGCATAAACCACACACAAGGCACGGCATAAACCCCACACAAGGCACGGCATAAACCACACACAAGACATGGCATAAACCCAACACAAGACACGGCATAAATCCCACACAAGGCACGGCATAAACCACACACAAGACTCGGCATAAACCCCACACAAGGCACGGCATAAACCACACACAAGACATGGCATAAACCCCACACAAGACACGGCATAAACCCCACACAAGGCACGGCATAAACCACACACAAGACACGGCATAAACCCCACACAAGGCACGGCATAAACCCAACACAAGACACGGCATAAACCACACACAAGACACGGCATAAACTCCACACAAGGCACGGCATAAACCCCACACAAGGCACGGCATAAACCACACACAAGACACGGCATAAACCCCACACAAGGCACGGCATAAACCCCACACAAGGCACGGCATCAACCCCACACATGACACGGCATAAACCACACACAAGGCATGGCATAAACCACACACAAGACATGGCATGAACCCCACACAAGGCACGGCATAAACCACACACAAGGCAGGGCATAAACTCCACACAAGGCACGGCATAAACCCCACACAAGGCACGGCATAAACCCAACACAAGACACGGCATAAACCACACACAAGACACGGCATAAACTCCACACAAGGCACGGCATAAACCCCACACAAGGCACGGCATAAACCCCACTCAAGACACGGCATAAACCACACACAAGGCATGGCATAAACCACACACAAGACATGGCATAAAACACACACAAGGCACGGCATAAACCCCACACAAGGCACGGCATAAACCACACACAAGGCACGACATAAACCCCACACAAGACACGGCATAAACCACACACAAGGCATGGCATAAACCACTTACATGACATGGCATTAACCACACACAAGGCATGGCTTAAACCCCACACAAGACACGGCATAAACCACACACAAGACACGGCATAAACCCCACATAAGGCACGGCATAAACCACACACAAGGCACGGCATAAACCACACACAAGGCACGGCATAAAACACACACAAGACATGGCATAAACCACACACAAGGCATGGCATAAACCACACACAAGACATGGCATAAACTCCACACAAGACACGGCATAAACCCCACACAAGACACGGCATAAACCCCACACAAGACACGGCATAAACCACACAAAAGACACGGCATAAACCCCACACAAGTCACGGCATAAACCACACACAAGACATGGAATAAACCCCACACAAGACACGGCATAAACCCCACACAAGGCACGGCATAAACCACACACAAGATAAGGCATAAACCACACAAGACACGGCATAAACCCCACTCAAGGCATGGCATAAACCCCACACAAGGCACGGCATAAACCCCACACAAGGCATGGCATAAACCACACACAAGACACGGCATAAACCCCACACAAGGCACGGCATAAACCACACACAAGACATGGCATAAACCCCACACAAGCCACGGCATAAACCCCACACAAGGCACGGCATAAACCACACACAAGACACGGCATAAACCCCACACAAGGCACGGCATAAACCACACACAAGACACGGTATAAACCCCACACAAGGCACGGCATAAACCCCACACAAGACACGGCATAAACTCCACACAAGGCACGGCATGAACCCCACAAAAGACACGGCATAAACCCCACACAAGGCACGGCATAAACCACACACAAGACACGGCATAAACCCCACACAAGGCACGGCATAAACCCCACACAAGGCACGGCATAAACCACACACAAGACACGGCATAAACCCCACACAAGGCACGGCATAAACCACACACAAGACACGGCATAAACCCCACACAAGGCACGGCATAAACTCCACACAAGGCACGGCATAAACCACATACAAGACATGGCATAAACCCCACACAAGACACGGCATAAACCCCACACAAGGCACGGCATAAACCACACACAAGACACGGCATAAACCACACAAGACACGGCATAAACCCCACTCAAGGCATGGCATAAACCCCACACAAGACACGGCATAAACCCCACACAAGGCACGGCATAAACCACACACAAGACACGGCATAAACCCCACACAAGGCACGGCATAAACCACACACAAGACATGGCATAAACCCCACACAAGACACGGCATAAACCCCACACAAGGCACGGCATAAACCACACACAAGACACGGCATAAACCGCACAAGACACGGCATAAACCCCACTCATGGCATGGCATAAACCCCACACAAGGCACGGCATAAACCCCACACAAGGCATGGCATAAACCACACACAAGGCACGGCATAAACCCCACACAAGGCACGGCATAAACCACACACAAGACATGGCATAAACCCAACACAAGACACGGCATAAATCCCACACAAGGCACGACATAAACCACACACAAGACTCGGCATAAACCCCACACAAGGCACGGCATAAACCACACCCAAGACATGGCATAAACCCCACACAAGACACGGCATAAACCCCACACAAGGCACGGCATAAACCACACACAAGACACGGCATAAACCCCACACAAGGCACGGCATAAACCCAACACAAGACACGGCATAAACCACACACAAGACACGGCATAAACTCCACACAAGGCACGGCATAAACCCCACACAAGGCACGGCATAAACCACACACAAGACACGGCATAAACCCCACACAAGGCACGGCATAAACCCCACACAAGGCACGGCATCAACCCCACACATGACACGGCATAAACCACACACAAGGCATGGCATAAACCACACACAAGACATGGCATAAACCCCACACAAGGCACGGCATAAACCACACACTAGGCAGGGCATAAACTCCACACAAGGCACGGCATAAACCCCACACAAGGCACGGCATAAACCCAACACAAGACACGGCATAAACCACACACAAGACACGGCATAAACTCCACACAAGGCACGGCATAAACCCCACACAAGGCACGGCATAAACCCCACACAAGACACGGCATAAACCACACACAAGGCATGGCATAAACCACACACAAGACATGGCATAAAACACACACAAGGCACGGCATAAACCCCACACAAGGCACGGCATAAACCACACACAAGGCACGACATAAACCCCACACAAGACACGGCATAAACCACACACAAGGCATGGCATAAACCACTTACAAGACATGGCATTAACCACACACAAGGCATGGCTTAAACCCCACACAAGACACGGCATAAACCACACACAAGACACGGCATAAACCCCACATAAGGCACGGCATAAACCACACACAAGGCACGGCATAAACCACACACAAGGCACGGCATAAAACACACACAAGACATGGCATAAACCACACACAAGGCATGGCATAAACCACACACAAGACATGGCATAAACTCCACACAAGACACGGCATAAACCCCACACAAGACACGGCATAAACTCCACAAAAGGCACGGCATAAACCCCACAAAAGACACGGCATAAACCCCACACAAGGCACGGCTTAAACCCCACACAAGGCACGGCATAAACCCCACACAAGACACGGCATAAACTCCACAAAAGGTACGGCATAAACCCCACAAAAGACACGGCATAAACCCCACACAAGGCACGGCATAAACCACACACAAGACACGGCGTAAACCCCACACAAGACACGGCATAAACCACACAAGACACGGCATAAACTCCACACAAGACACGGCATAAACCACACAAGACACGGCATAAACTCCACACAAGGCACGGCATAAACCACACACAAGACACGGCATAAACCCCACACAAGGCATGACATAAACCACACACAAGACACGGCATAAACCCCACACAAGGCACGGCATAAACCACACACAAGACATGGCATAAACTCCACACAAGCCACGGCATAAACCCCACACAAGGCACGGCATAAACCACACACAAGACACGGCATAAACCCCACACAAGGCACGGCATAAACCACACACAAGACACGGCATAAACCCCACACAAGGCACGGCATAAACCCCACACAAGACACGGCATAAACTCCACACAAGGCACGGCATGAACCCCACAAAAGACACGGCATAAACCCCACACAAGGCACGGCATAAACCACACACAAGACACGGTATAAACCCCACACAAGGCACGGCATAAACCCCACACAAGGCACGGCATAAACCACACACAAGACACGGCATAAACCCCACACAAGGCACGGCATAAACCACACACAAGACACGGCATAAACCCCACACAAGGCACGGCATAAACTCCACACAAGGCACGGCATAAACCACATACAAGACATGGCTTAAACCCCACACAAGACACGGCATAAACCCCACACAAGGCACGGCATAAACCACACACAAGACACGGCATAAACCACACAAGACACGGCATAAACCCCACTCAAGGCATGGCATAAACCCCACACAAGACACGGCATTAACCCCACACAAGGCACGGCATAAACCACACACAAGACACGGCATAAACCCCACACAAGGCACGGCATAAACCACACACAAGACATGGCATAAACCCCACACAAGACACGGCATAAACCCCACACAAGGCACGGCATAAACCACACACAAGACACGGCATAAACCGCACAAGACACGGCATAAACCCCACTCATGGCATGGCATAAACCCCACACAAGGCACGGCATAAACCCCACACAAGGCATGGCATAAACCACACACAAGGCACGGCATAAACCCCACACAAGGCACGGCATAAACCACACACAAGACATGGCATAAACCCAACAAAAAACACGGCATAAATCCCACACAAGGCACGGCATAAACCACACACAAGACTCGGCATAAACCCCACACAAGGCACGGCATAAACCACACACAAGACATGGCATAAACCCCACACAAGACACGGCATAAACCCCACACAAGGCACGGCATAAACCACACACAAGACACGGCATAAACCCCACACAAGGCACGGCATAAACCCAACACAAGACACGGCATAAACCACACACAAGACACGGCATAAACTCCACACAAGGCACGGCATAAACCCCACACAAGGCACGGCATAAACCACACACAAGACACGGCATAAACCCCACACAAGGCACGGCATAATCCCCACACAAGGCACGGCATCAACCCCACACATGACACGGCATAAACCACACACAAGGCATGGCATAAACCACACACAAGACATGGCATAAACCCCACACAAGGCACGGCATAAACCACACACAAGGCAGGGCATAAACTCCACACAAGGCACGGCATAAACCCCACACACGGCACGGCATAAACCCAACACAAGACACGGCATAAACCACACACAAGACACGGCATAAACTCCACACAAGGCACGGCATAAACCCCACACAAGGCACGGCATAAACCCCACACAAGACACGGCATAAACCACACACAAGGCATGGCATAAACCACACACAAGACATGGCATAAAACACACACAAGGCACGGCATAAACCCCCCACAAGGCACGGCATAAACCACACACAAGGCACGACATAAACCCCACACAAGACACGGCATAAACCACACACAAGGCATGGCATAAACCACTTACAAGACATGGCATTAACCACACACAAGGTATGGCTTAAACCCCACACAACACACGGCATAAACCACACACAAGACACGGCATAAACCCCACATAAGTCACGGCATAAACCACACACAAGGCACGGCATAAACCACACACAAGGCACGGCATAAAACACACACAAGACATGGCATAAACCACACACAAGGCATGGCATAAACCACACACAAGACTTGGCATAAACTCCACACAAGACACGGCATAAACCCCACACAAGACACGGCATAAACTCCACAAAAGGCACGGCATAAACCCCACAAAAGACACGGCATAAACCCCACAGAAGGCACGGCATAAACCCCACACAAGGCACGGCATAAACCCCACACAAGACACGGCATAAACTCCACAAAAGGCACGGCATAAACTCCACAAAAGACACGGCATAAACCCCACACAAGGCACGGCATAAACCACACACAAGACACGGCGTAAACCCCACACAAGACACGGCATAAACCACACAAGACACGGCATAAACTCCACACAAGACACGGCATAAACCACACAAGACACGGCATAAACTCCACACAAGGCACGGCATAAACCACACACAAGACACGGCATAAACCCCACACAAGGCACGGCATAAACCACACACAAGACATGGCATAAACCCCACAAGACACGGCATAAACCCCACACAAGACACGGCATAATCCCCACACAAGGCACGGCATAAACCACACAAGACACGGCATAAACTCCACACAAGACACGGCATAAACCACACAAGACACGGCATAAACCCCACACAAGACACGGCATAAACCCCACACAAGGCATGGCATAAACCACACACAAGACACGGCATAAACCCCACACAAGGCAGGGCATAAACCACACACAAGACACGGCATAAACCCCACACAAGGCACGGCATAAACCCCACACAAGACACGGCATAAACTCCACACAAGGCACGGCATAAACCACACACAAGACACGGCATAAACCCCACACAAGACACGGCATAAACCACACAAGACACGGCATAGACTCCACACAAGACACGGCATAAACCACACACAACACACGGCATAAACCACACAAGACACGGCATAAACTCCACACAAGACACGGCATAAACCACACAAGACACGGCATAAACTCCACACAAGGCACGGCATAAACCACACAAGACACGGCATAAACTCCACACAAGACACGGCATAAACCCCACACAAGACACGGCATAAACTCCACACAAGGCACGGCATAAACCACACAAGACACGGCATAAACCACACAAGACACGGCATAAACTCCACACAAGGCACGGCATAAACCCCACACAAGGCACGGCATAAACCCCACACAAGACACGGCATAAACCACACAAAATACACGGCATAAACCCCACACAATGCACGGCATAAACCACACACAAGACATGGCATAAACCCCACACAAGACACGGCATAAACCCCACACAAGACACGGCATAAACCACACACAAGATAAGGCATAAACCACACAAGACACGGCATAAACCCCACTCAAGGCATGGCATAAACCCCACACAAGGCACGGCATAAACCCCACACAAGGCATGGCATAAACCACACACAAGACATGGCATAAACCCCACACAAGCCACGTCATAAACCCCACACAAGGCACGGCATAAACCACACACAAGACACGGCATAAACCCCACACAAGGCACGGCATAAACCACACACAAGACACGGCATAAACCCCACACAAGGCACGGCATAAACCCCACAAAAGACACGGCATAAACTCCACACAAGGCAAGGCATGAACCCCACAAAAGACACGGCATAAACCCCACACAAGGCACGGCATAAACCACACACAAGACACGGCATAAACCCCACACAAGGCACGGCATAAACCCCACACAAGGCACGGCATAAACCACACACAAGACACGGCATAAACCCCACACAAGGCACGGCATAAACCACACACAAGACACGGCATAAACCCCACACAAGGCACGGCATAAACTCCACACAAGGCACGGCATAAACCACATACAAGACATGGCATAAACCCCACACAAGACACGGCATAAACCCCACACAAGGCACGGCATAAACCACACACAAGACACGGCATAAACCACACAAGACACGGCATAAACCCCACTCAAGGCATGGCATAAACCCCACACATGACACGGCATAAACCCCAAACAAGGCACGGCATAAACCACACACAAGACACGGCATAAACCCCACACAAGGCATGGCATAAACCACACACAAGACATGGCATAAACCCCACACAAGACACGGCATAAACCCCACACAAGGCACGGCATAAACCACACACAAGACACGGCATAAACCGCAAAAGACACGGCATAAACCCCACTCATGGCATGGCATAAACCACACACAAGTCACGGCATAAACCCCACACAAGGCATGGCATAAACCACACACAAGACACGGCATAAACCCCACACAAGGCACGGCATAAACCACACACAAGACATGGCATAAACCCAACTCAAGACACGGCATAAATCCCACACAAGGCACGGCATAAACCACACACAAGACATGGCATAAACCCCACACAAGACACGGCATAAACCCCACACAAGGCACGGCATAAACCACACACAAGACACGGCATAAACCCCACACAAGGCACGGCATAAACCCAACACAAGACACGGCATAAACCACACACAAGACACGGCATAAACTCCACACAAGGCACGGCATAAACCCCACACAAGGCACGGCATAAACCACACACAAGACACGGCATAAACCCCACACAAGGCACGGCATAAACCCCACACAAGGCACGGCATCAACCCCACACATGACACGGCATAAACCACACACAAGGCATGGCATAAACCACACACAAGGCATGGCATAAACCCCACACAAGGCACGGCATAATCCACACACAAGGCAGGGCATAAACTCCACACAAGGCACGGCATAAACCCCACACAAGGCACGGCATAAACCCAACACAAGACACGGCATAAACCACACACAAGACACGGCATAAACTCCACACAAGGCACGGCATAAACCCCACACAAGGCACGGCATAAACCCCACACAAGACACGGCATAAACCACACACAAGGCATGGCATAAACCACACACAAGACATGGCATAAAACACACACAAGGCACGGCATAAACCCCACACAAGGCACGGCATAAACCACACACAAGGCACGACATAAACCCCACACAAGACACGGCATAAACCACACACAAGGCATGGCATAAACCACTTACAAGACATGGCATTAACCACACACAAGGCATGGCTTAAACCCCACACAAGACACGGCATAAACCACACACAAGACACGGCATAAACCCCACATAAGGCACGGCATAAACCACACACAAGGCACGGCATAAACCACACACAAGGCACGGCATAAAACACACACAAGACATGGCATAAACCACACACAAGGCATGGCATAAACCACACACAAGACATGGCATAAACTCCACACAAGACACGGCATAAACCCCACACAAGACACGGCATAAACTCCACAAAAGGCACGGCATAAACCCCACAAAAGACACGGCATAAACCCCACACAAGGCACGGCATAAACCCCACACAAGGCACGGCATAAACCCCACACAAGACACGGCATAAACTCCACAAAAGGCACGGCATAAACCCCACAAAAGACACGGCATAAACCCCACACAAGGCACGGCATAAACCACACACAAGACACGGCGTAAACCCCACACAAGACACGGCATAAACCACACAAGACACGGCATAAACTCCACACAAGACACGGCATAAACCACACAAGACACGGCATAAACTCCACACAAGGCACGGCATAAACCACACACAAGACACGGCATAAACCCCACACAAGGCACGGCATAAACCACACACAAGACATGGCATAAACCCCACAAGACACGGCATAAACCCCACACAAGACACGGCATAAACCCCACACAAGGCACGGCATAAACCACACAAGACACGGCATAAACTCCACACAAGACACGGCATAAACCACACAAGACACGGCATAAACCCCACACAAGACACGGCATAAACCCCACACAAGACATGGCATAAACCCCACACAAGGCATGGCATAAACCACACACAAGACACGGCATAAACCCCACACAAGGCAGGGCATAAACCACACACAAGACACGGCATAAACCCCACACAAGGCACGGCATAAACCCCACACAAGGCACAGCATAAACTCCACACAAGGCACGGCATAAACCACACACAAGACACGGCATAAACCCCACACAAGACACGGCATAAACCACACAAGACACGGCATAGACTCCACACAAGACACGGCATAAACCACACACAAGACACGGCATAAACCACACAAGACACGGCATAAACTCCACACAAGACACGGCATAAACCACACAAGACACGCCATAAACTCCACACAAGGCACGGCATAAACCACACAAGACACGGCATAAACTCCACACAAGACACGGCATAAACCCCACACAAGACACGGCATAAACCACACAAGACACGGCATAAACCACACACAAGACACGGCATAAACCCCACACAAGACACGGCATAAACCACACAAGACACGGCATAAACTCCACACAAGAGACGGCATAAACCACACAAGACACGGCATAAACTCCACACAAGGCACGGCATAAACCCCACACAAGACACGGCATAAACCCCACACAAGGCACGGCATAAACCACACACCAGACAAGGCATAAACCCCACAAGACACGGCATAAACCCCACACAAGACACGGCATAAACCCCACACAAGGCACGGCATAAACCCCACAAAAGACACGGCATAAACCCCACACAAGGCACGGCATAAATCACACACAAGACACGGCGTAAACTCCACACAAGACACGGCATAAACCCCACACAAGACACGGCATAAACTCCACACAAGGCACGGCATAAACCACACAAGACACGGCATAAACCACACAAGACACGGCATAAACTCCACACAAGGCACGGCATAAACCACACAAGACACGGCATAAACCACACACAAGACACGGCATAAACCCCACACAAGACACGGCATAAACCACACAAGACACGGCATAAACTCCACACAAGAGACGGCATAAACCACACAAGACACGGCATAAACTCCACACAAGGCACGGCATAAACCCCACACAAGACACGGCATAAACCCCACACAAGGCACGGCATAAACCACACACCAGACAAGGCATAAACCCCACACAAGACACGGTATAAACCACACAAGACACGGCATAAACTCCACACAGGACATGGCATAAACCACACACAAGGCATGGCATAAACCACACACAAGACATGGCATAAACTCCACACAAGACACGGCATAAACTCCACACAAGAGACGGCATAAACCACACAAGACACGGCATAAACTCCACACAAGGCACGGCATAAACCCCACACAAGACACGGCATAAACCCCACACAAGGCACGGCATAAACCCCACACAAGACACGGCATAAACCACACACAAGACACGGCATAAACCCCACACAAGGCACGGCATAAACCACACACAAGACATGGCATAAACCCCACACAAGACACGGCATAAACCCCACACAAGGCACGGCATAAACCACACACAAGATACGGCATAAACCACACAAGACACGGCATAAACCCCACTCAAGGCATGGCATAAACCCCACACTAGGCACGGCATAAACCCCACACAAAGCATGGCATAAACCACACACAAGACACGGCATAAACCCCACACAAGGCACGGAATAAACCACACAGAAGACATGGCATAAACCCCACACAAGACACGGCATAAACCCCACACAAGGCACGGCATAAACCACACACAAGACACGGCATAAACCCCACACAAGGCACGGCATAAACCACACACAAGACACGGCATAAACCCCACACAAGGCACGGCATAAACCCCACACAAGACACGGCATAAACTCCACACAAGGCACGGCATGAACCCCACAAAAGACACGGCATAAACCCCACACAAGGCACGGCATAAACCACACACAAGACACGGCATAAACCCCACAGAAGGCACGGCATAAACCCCACACAAGGCACGGCATAAACCACACACAAGACACGGCATAAACCCCACACAAGGAACGGCATAAACCACACACAAGACACGGCATAAACCCCACACAAGGCACGGCATAAACTCCACACAAGGCACGGCATAAACCACATACAAGACATGGCATAAACCCCACACAAGACACGGCATAAACCCCACACAAGGCACGGCATAAACCACACACAAGACACGGCATAAACCACACAAGACACGGCATAAACCCCACTCAAGGCATGGCATAAACCCCACACAAGACACGGCATAAACCCCACACAAGGCACGGCATAAACCACACACAAGACACGGCATAAACCCCACACAAGGCACGGCATAAACCACACACAAGACATGGCATAAACCCCACAAAAGACACGGCATAAACCCCACACAAGGCACGGCATAAACCACACACAAGACACGGCATAAACCGCACAAGAAACGGCATAAACCCCACTCAAGGCATGGCATAAACCCCACACAAGGCACGGCATAAACCCCACACAAGGCATGGCATAAACCACACACAAGACACGGCATAAACCCCACACAAGGCACGGCATAAACCACACACAAGACATGGCATAAACCCAACACAAGACACGGCATAAATCCCACACAAGGCACGGCATAAACCACACACAAGACTCGGCATAAACCCCACACAAGGCACGGCATAAACCACACACAAGACATGGCATAAACCCCACACAAGACACGGCATAAACCCCACACAAGGCACGGCATAAACCACACACAAGACACGGCATAAACCCCACACAAGGCACGGCATAAACCCAACACAAGACACGGCATAAACCACTCACAAGACACGGCATAAACTCCACACAAGGCACGGCATAAACCCCACACAAGGCAAGGCATAAACCACATACAAGACACGGCATAAACCCCACACAAGGCACGGCAAAAACCACACACAAGACACGGCATAAACCCCACACAAGGCACGGCATAAACCCCACACAAGACACGGCATAAACTCCACACAAGGCACGGCATAAACCCCACAAAAGACACGGCTTAAACCCCACATAAGGCACGGCATAAACCACACACAAGACACGGCATAAACCCCACACAAGGCACGGCATAAACCCCACACAAGGCACGGCATAAACCACACACAAGACACGGCATAAACCCCACACAAGGCACGGCATAAACCACACACAAGACACGGCATAAACCCCACACAAGGCACGGCATAAACTCCACACGATGCACGGCATAAACCACACACAAGACACGGCATGAACCACACACAAGGCACGGCATAAACCACACACAAGACACGGCATAAACCACACAAGACACGGCATAAACCCCACTCAAGGCATGGTATAAACCCCACACAAGACACGGCATAAACCCCACACAAGGCACGGCATAAACCACACACAAGACACGGCATAAACTCCACACAAGGCACGGCATAAACCCCACACAAGGCACGGCATCAACCCCACACAAGACACGGCATAAACCACACACAAGGCATGGCATAAACCACACACAAGACATGGCATAAACCCCACACAAGGCACGGCATAAACCACACACAAGGCACGGCATAAACTCCACACAAGGCACGGCATAAACCCCACACAAGGCACGGCATAAACCCAACACAAGACACGGCATAAACCACACACAAGACACGGCATAAACTCCACACAAGGCACGGCATAAACCCCACACAAGGCACGGCATAAACCCCACACAAGACACGGCATAAACCACACACAAGGCATGGCATAAACCACACACAAGACATGGCATAAACCACACACAAGGCACGGCATAAACCCCACACAAGGCACGGCATAAACCCCACACAAGGCACGGCATAAACCCAACACAAGACACGGCATAAACCACACACAAGACACGGCATAAACTCCACACAAGGCACGGCATAAACCCCACACAAGGCACGGCATAAACCCCACACAAGACACGGCATAAACCACACACAAGGCATGGCATAAACCACACACAAGACATGGCATAAACCACACACAAGGCACGGCATAAACCCCACACAAGGCACGGCATAAACCACACACAAGGCACGACATAAACCCCACACAAGACACGGCATAAACCACACACAAGGCATGGCATAAACCACACACAAGACATGGCATTAACCACCCACAAGGCATGGCTTAAACCCCACACAAGACACGGCATAAACCACACACAAGACACGGCATAAACCCCACATAAGGCACGGCATAAACCACACACAAGGCACGGCATAAACCACACACAAGGCACGGCATAAACCACACACAAGACATGGCATAAACCACACACAAGGCATGGCATAAACCACACACAAGACATGGCATAAACTCCACACAAGACACGGCATAAACCCCACACAAGACACGGCATAAACCCCACACAAGGCACGGCATAAACCCCACACAAGGCACGGCATAAACCCCACACAAGACACGGCATAATCTCCACAAAGGGCACGGCATAAACCCCACAAAAGACACGGCATAAACCCCACACAAGGCACGGCATAAACCACACACAAGACACGGCGTAAACCCCACACAAGACACGGCATAAACCACACAAGACACGGCATAAACTCCACACAAGACACGGCATAAACCACACAAGACACGGCATAAACTCCACACAAGGCACGGCATAAACCACACACAAGACACGGCATAAACCCCACACAAGGCACGGCATAAACCACTCACAAGACATGGCATAAACCCCACAAGACACGGCATAAACCCCACACAAGACACGGCATAAACCCCACACAAGGCACGGCATAAACCCCACAAAAGACACGGCATAAACCCCACACAAGGCACGGCATAAATCACACACAAGACACGGCGTAAACCCCACACAAGACACGGCATAAACCACACAAGACACGGCATAAACTCCACACAAGACACGGCATAAACCACACAAGACATGGCATAAATCCCACACAAGGCACGGCATAAACCACACACAAGACATGGCATAAAGCCCACACAAGGCATGGCACAAACCCCACACAAGGCACGGCATAATCCACACACAAGACACGGCATAAACCCCAAACAAGACACGGCATAAATCCCACACAAGGCACGGCATAAACCACACACAAGGCACGGCATAAACCACACACAAGACACGGCATAAACCACACAAGACACGGCATAAACCCCACTCAAGGCATGGCATAAATCCCACACAAGGCACGGCATAAACCCCACACAAGGCATGGCATAAACCCCACACAAGACACGGCATAAACCCCACACAAGGCACGGCATAAACCACACACAAGACATGGCATAAACCCCACACAAGACACGGCATAAACCCCACACAAAGCACGGCATAAACCACACATAAGACACGGCATAAACCCCACACAAGGCATGGCATAAACCACACACAAGACACGGCATAAACCCCACACAAGGCACGGCATAAACCACACACAAGACATGGCATTAACCCCACACAAGACACGGCATAAACCACACACAAGGCACGGCATAAACCCCACATAAGGCACGGCATAAACCACACACAAGGCACGGCATAAACCACACACAAGACACGGCATAAACCCCACACAAGGCACGGCATAAACCACACACAAGGAACGGCATAAACCACACACAAGGCATGGCATAAACCACACACAAGACATGGCATAAACCACACACAAGGCATGGCATAAACCACACACAAGACATGGCATAAACTCCACACAAGACACGGCATAAACCCCACACAAGACACGGCATAAACCCCACACAAGGCACGGCATAAACCCCACACAAGGCACGGCATAAACCCCACACAAGACACGGCATAAACTCCACAAAAGGCACGGCATAAACCCCACAAAAGACACGGCATAAACCCCACACAAGGCACGGCATAAACCACACACAAGTCACGGCGTAAACCCCACACAAGACACGGCATAAACAACACAAGACACGGCATAAACTCCACACAAGACACGGCATAAACCACACAAGACACGGCATAAACTCCACACAAGGCACGGCATAAACCACACACAAGACACGGCATAAACCCCACACAAGGCACGGCATAAACCACACACAAGACATGGCATAAACCCCACAAGACACGGCATAAACCCCACACAAGACACGGCATAAACCCCACACAAGGCACGGCATAAACCACACAAGACACGGCATAAACTCCACACAAGACACGGCATAAACCACACAAGACACGGCATAAACCCCACACAAGACACGGCATAAACCCCACACAAGACATGGCATAAACCCCACACAAGGCATGGCATAAACCACACACAAGACACGGCATAAACCCCACACAAGGCACGGCATAAACCACACACAAGACACGGCATAAACTCCACACAAGACACGGCAAAAACCCCACACAAGGCACGGCATGAACTCCACACAAAGCACGGCATAAACCCCACAAAAGGCACGGCATAAATCCCACACAAGGCACGGCATAAACCCCACAAAAGGCACGGCATAAATCCCACACAAGGCACGGCATAAACCACACACAAGACATGGCATAAACCCCACACAAGGCATGGCATAAACCCCACACAAGGCACGGCATAAACCACACACAAGACACGGCATAAACCCCACACAAGGTACGGCATAAACCACACACAAGACATGGCATAAACCCCACACAAGACACGGCATAAACCCCACACAAGGCACGGCATAAACCACACACAAGAAACGGCATAAACCCCACACAAGGCACGGCATAAACCCCACACAAGACACGGCATAAACTCCACACAAGGCACGGCATAAACCACACACAAGACACGGCATAAACCCCACACAAGACACGGCATAAACCACACAAGACACGGCATAAACTCCACACAACGCACGGCATAAACCACACAAGACACGGCATAAACTCCACACAAGACACGGCATAAACCCCACACAAGACACGGCATAAACTCCACACAAGGCACGGCATAAACCACACAAGACACGGCATAAACCACACAAGACACGGCATAAACTCCACACAAGGCACGGCATAAACCACACAAGACACGGCATAAACCACACACAAGACACGGCATAAACCCCACACAAGACACGGCATAAACCACACAAGACACGGCATAAACTCCACACAAGAGACGGCATAAACCACACAAGACACGGCATAAACTCCACACAAGGCACGGCATAAACCCCACACAAGACACGGCATAAACCTCACACAAGGCACGGCATAAACCACACACAAGACAAGGCATAAACCCCACACAAGACACGGTATAAACCACACAAGACACGGCATAAACTCCACACAAGACACGGCATAAACCACACACAAGACACGGCATAAACCCCACACAAGGCACGGCATAAACCCCACACAAGACACGGCATAAACCACACACAAGACACGGCATAAACCCCACACAAGGCACGGCATAAACCACACACAAGACATGGCATAAACCCCACACAAGACACGGCATAAACCCCACACAAGGCACGGCATAAACCACACACAAGATACGGCATAAACCACACAAGACACGGCATAAACCCCACTCAAGGCATGGCATAAACCCCACACTAGGCACGGCATAAACCCCACACAAGGCATGGCATAAACCACACACAAGACACGGCATAAACCCCACACAAGGCACGGCATAAACCACACACAAGACATGGCATAAACCCCACACAAGACACGGCATAAACCCCACACAAGGCACGGCATAAACCACACACAAGACACGGCATAAACCCCACACAAGGCACGGCATAAACCACACACAAGACACGGCATAAACCCCACACAAGGCACGGCATAAACCCCACACAAGACACGGCATAAACTCCACACAAGGCACGGCATGAACCCCACAAAAGACACGGCATAAACCCCACACAAGGCACGGCATAAACCACACACAAGACACGGCATAAACCCCACACAAGGCACGGCATAAACCCCACACAAGGCACGGCATAAACCACACACAAGACACGGCATAAACCCCACACAAGGAACGGCATAAACCACACACAAGACACGGCATAAACCCCACACAAGGCACGGCATAAACTCCACACAAGGCACGGCATAAACCACATACAAGACATGGCATAAACCCCACACAAGACACGGCATAAACCCCACACAAGGCACGGCATAAACCAGACACAAGACACGGCATAAACCACACAAGACACGGCATAAACCCCACTCAAGGCATGGCATAAACCCCACACAAGACACGGCATAAACCCCACACAAGGCACGGCATAAACCACACACAAGACACGGCATAAACCCCACACAAGGCACGGCATAAACCACACACAAGACATGGCAAAAACCCCACACAAGACACGGCATAAACCCCACACAAGGCACGGCATAAACCACACACAAGACACGGCATAAACCGCACAAGACACGGCATAAACCCCACTCAAGGCATGGCATAAACCCCACACAAGGCACGGCATAAACCCCACACAAGGCATGGCATAAACCACACACAAGACACGGCATAAACCCCACACACAAGGCACGGCATAAACCACACACAAGACATGGCATAAACCCAACACAAGACACGGCATAAATCCCACACAAGGCACGGCATAAACCACACACAAGACTCGGCATAAACCCCACACAAGGCACGGCATAAACCACACACAAGACATGGCATAAACCCCACACAAGACACGGCATAAACCCCACACAAGGCACGGCATAAACCACACACAAGACACGGCATAAACCCCACACAAGGCACGGCATAAACCCAACACAAGACACGGCATAAACCACTCACAAGACACGGCATAAACTCCACACAAGGCACGGCATAAACCCCACACAAGGCACGGCATAAACCACACACAAGACACGGCATAAACCCCACACAAGGCACGGCAAAAACCACACACAAGACACGGCATAAACCCCACACAAGGCACGGCATAAACCCCACACAAGACACGGCATAAACTCCACACAAGGCACGGCATAAACCCCACAAAAGACACGGCTTAAACCCCACATAAGGCACGGCATAAACCACACACAAGACACGGCATAAACCCCACACAAGGCACGGCATAAACCCCACACAAGGCACGGCATAAACCACACACAAGACACGGCATAAACCCCACACAAGGCACGGCATAAACCACACACAAGACACGGCATAAACCCCACACAAGGCACGGCATAAACTCCACACAAGGCACGGCATAAACCACACACAAGACACGGCATGAACCACACACAAGGCACGGCATAATCCACACACAAGACAAGGCATAAACCACACAAGACACGGCATAAACCACACTCAAGGCATGGCATAAACCCCACACAAGATACGGCATAAACCCCACACAAGGCACGGCATAAACCACACACAAGACACGGCATAAACCACACACAAGACACGGCATAAACCCCACACAAGGCACGGCATAAACCACACACAAGACACGGCATGAACCACACACAAGGCACGGCATAATCCACACACAAGACAAGGCATAAACCACACAAGACACGGCATAAACCACACTCAAGGCATGGCATAAACCACACAAGACACGGCATAAACTCCACACAACGCACGGCATAAACCACACAAGACACGGCATAAACTCCACACAAGACACGGCATAAACCCCACACAAGACACGGCATAAACTCCACACAAGGCACGGCATAAACCACACAAGACACGGCATAAACCACACAAGACACGGCATAAACTCCACACAAGGCACGGCATAAACCACACAAGACACGGCATAAACCACACACAAGACACGGCATAAACCCCACACAAGACACGGCATAAACCACACAAGACACGGCATAAACTCCACACAAGAGACGGCATAAACCACACAAGACACGGCATAAACTCCACACAAGGCACGGCATAAACCCCACACAAGACACGGCATAAACCTCACACAAGGCACGGCATAAACCACACACAAGACAAGGCATAAACCCCACACAAGACACGGTATAAACCACACAAGACACGGCATAAACTCCACACAAGACACGGCATAAACCACACACAAGACACGGCATAAACCCCACACAAGGCACGGCATAAACCCCACACAAGACACGGCATAAACCACACACAAGACACGGCATAAACCCCACACAAGGCACGGCATAAACCACACACAAGACATGGCATAAACCCCACACAAGACACGGCATAAACCCCACACAAGGCACGGCATAAACCACACACAAGATACGGCATAAACCACACAAGACACGGCATAAACCCCACTCAAGGCATGGCATAAACCCCACACTAGGCACGGCATAAACCCCACACAAGGCATGGCATAAACCACACACAAGACACGGCATAAACCCCACACAAGGCACGGCATAAACCACACACAAGACATGGCATAAACCCCACACAAGACACGGCATAAACCCCACACAAGGCACGGCATAAACCACACACAAGACACGGCATAAACCCCACACAAGGCACGGCATAAACCACACACAAGACACGGCATAAACCCCACACAAGGCACGGCATAAACCCCACACAAGACACGGCATAAACTCCACACAAGGCACGGCATGAACCCCACAAAAGACACGGCATAAACCCCACACAAGGCACGGCATAAACCACACACAAGACACGGCATAAACCCCACACAAGGCACGGCATAAACCCCACACAAGGCACGGCATAAACCACACACAAGACACGGCATAAACCCCACACAAGGAACGGCATAAACCACACACAAGACACGGCATAAACCCCACACAAGGCACGGCATAAACTCCACACAAGGCACGGCATAAACCACATACAAGACATGGCATAAACCCCACACAAGACACGGCATAAACCCCACACAAGGCACGGCATAAACCAGACACAAGACACGGCATAAACCACACAAGACACGGCATAAACCCCACTCAAGGCATGGCATAAACCCCACACAAGACACGGCATAAACCCCACACAAGGCACGGCATAAACCACACACAAGACACGGCATAAACCCCACACAAGGCACGGCATAAACCACACACAAGACATGGCAAAAACCCCACACAAGACACGGCATAAACCCCACACAAGGCACGGCATAAACCACACACAAGACACGGCATAAACCGCACAAGACACGGCATAAACCCCACTCAAGGCATGGCATAAACCCCACACAAGGCACGGCATAAACCCCACACAAGGCATGGCATAAACCACACACAAGACACGGCATAAACCCCACACAAGGCACGGCATAAACCACACACAAGACATGGCATAAACCCAACACAAGACACGGCATAAATCCCACACAAGGCACGGCATAAACCACACACAAGACTCGGCATAAACCCCACACAAGGCACGGCATAAACCACACACAAGACATGGCATAAACCCCACACAAGACACGGCATAAACCCCACACAAGGCACGGCATAAACCACACACAAGACACGGCATAAACCCCACACAAGGCACGGCATAAACCCAACACAAGACACGGCATAAACCACTCACAAGACACGGCATAAACTCCACACAAGGCACGGCATAAACCCCACACAAGGCACGGCATAAACCACACACAAGACACGGCATAAACCCCACACAAGGCACGGCAAAAACCACACACAAGACACGGCATAAACCCCACACAAGGCACGGCATAAACCCCACACAAGACACGGCATAAACTCCACACAAGGCACGGCATAAACCCCACAAAAGACACGGCTTAAACCCCACATAAGGCACGGCATAAACCACACACAAGACACGGCATAAACCCCACACAAGGCACGGCATAAACCCCACACAAGGCACGGCATAAACCACACACAAGACACGGCATAAACCCCACACAAGGCACGGCATAAACCACACACAAGACACGGCATAAACCCCACACAAGGCACGGCATAAACTCCACACAAGGCACGGCATAAACCACACACAAGACACGGCATGAACCACACACAAGGCACGGCATAATCCACACACAAGACAAAGCATAAACCACACAAGACACGGCATAAACCACACTCAAGGCATGGCATAAACCCCACACAAGATACGGCATAAACCCCACACAAGGCACGGCATAAACCACACACAAGACAAGGCATAAACTCCACACAAGGCACGGCATAAACCCCACACAAGGCACGGCATCAACCCCACACAAGACACGGCATAAACCACACACAAGGCATGGCATAAACCACACAGAAGACATGGCATAAACCCCACACAAGGCACGGCATAAACCACACACAAGGCACGGCATAAACCACACACAAGACACGGCATAAACCACACAAGACACGGCATAAACCCCACTCAAGGCATGGCATAAATCCCACACAAGGCACGGCATAAACCCCACACAAGGCATGGCATAAACCCCACACAAGACACGGCATAAACCCCACACAAGGCACGGCATAAACCACACACAAGACATGGCATTAACCCCACACAAGACACGGCATAAACCCCACACAAAGCACGGCATAAACCACACATAAGACACGGCATAAACCCCACACAAGGCATGGCATAAACCACACACAAGACACGGCATAAACCCCACACAAGGCACGGCATAAACCACACACAAGACATGGCATTAACCCCACACAAGACACGGCATAAACCACACACAAGGCACGGCATAAACCCCACATAAGGCACGGCATAAACCACACACAAAGCACGGCATAAACCACACACAAGACACGGCATAAACCCCACACAAGGCACGGCATAAACCACACACAAGGAACGGCATAAACCACACACAAGGCATGGCATAAACCACACACAAGACATGGCATAAACCACACACAAGGCATGGCATAAACCACACACAAGACATGGCATAAACTCCACACAAGACACGGCATAAACCCCACACAAGACACGGCATAAACCCCACACAAGGCACGGCATAAACCCCTCACAAGGCACGGCATAAACCCCACACAAGACACGGCATAAACTCCACAAAAGGCACGGCATAAACCCCACAAAAGACACGGCATAAACCCCACACAAGGCACGGCATAAACCACACACAAGACACGGCGTAAACCCCACACAAGACACGGCATAAACAACACAAGACACGGCATAAACTCCACACAAGACACGGCATAAACCACACAAGACACGGCATAAACTCCACACAAGGCACGGCATAAACCACACACAAGACACGGCATAAACCCCACACAAGGCACGGCATAAACCACACACAAGACATGGCATAAACCCCACAAGACACGGCATAAACCCCACACAAGACACGGCATAAACCCCACACAAGGCACGGCATAAACCACACAAGACACGGCATAAACTCCACACAAGACACGGCATAAACCACACAAGACACGGCATAAACCCCACACAAGACACGGCATAAACCCCACACAAGACATGGCATAAACCCCACACAAGGCATGGCATAAACCACACACAAGACACGGCATAAACCCCACACAAGGCACGGCATAAACCACACACAAGACACGGCATAAACTCCACACAAGACACGGCAAAAACCCCACACAAGGCACGGCATAAACTCCACACAAAGCACGGCATAAACCCCACAAAAGGCACGGCATAAATCCCACACAAGGCACGGCATAAACCCCACAAAAGGCACGGCATAAATCCCACACAAGGCACGGCATAAACCACACACAAGACATGGCATAAACCCCACACAAGGCATGGCATAAACCCCACACAAGGCACGGCATAAACCACACACAAGACACGGCATAAACCCCACACAAGGTACGGCATAAACCACACACAAGACATGGCATAAACCCCACACAAGACACGGCATAAACCCCACACAAGGCACGGCATAAACCACACACAAGAAACGGCATAAACCCCACACAAGGCACGGCATAAACCCCACACAAGACACGGCATAAACTCCACACAAGGCACGGCATAAACCACACACAAGACACGGCATAAACCCCACACAAGACACGGCATAAACCACACAAGACACGGCATAAACTCCACACAACGCACGGCATAAACCACACAAGACACGGCATAAACTCCACACAAGACACGGCATAAACCCCACACAAGACACGGCATAAACTCCACACAAGGCACGGCATAAACCACACAAGACACGGCATAAACCACACAAGACACGGCATAAACTCCACACAAGGCACGGCATAAACCACACAAGACACGGCATAAACCACACACAAGACACGGCATAAACCCCACACAAGACACGGCATAAACCACACAAGACACGGCATAAACTCCACACAAGAGACGGCATAAACCACACAAGACACGGCATAAACTCCACACAAGGCACGGCATAAACCCCACACAAGACACGGCATAAACCTCACACAAGGCACGGCATAAACCACACACAAGACAAGGCATAAACCCCACACAAGACACGGTATAAACCACACAAGACACGGCATAAACTCCACACAAGACACGGCATAAACCACACACAAGACACGGCATAAACCCCACACAAGGCACGGCATAAACCCCACACAAGACACGGCATAAACCACACACAAGACACGGCATAAACCCCACACAAGGCACGGCATAAACCACACACAAGACATGGCATAAACCCCACACAAGACACGGCATAAACCCCACACAAGGCACGGCATAAACCACACACAAGATACGGCATAAACCACACAAGACACGGCATAAACCCCACTCAAGGCATGGCATAAACCCCACACTAGGCACGGCATAAACCCCACACAAGGCATGGCATAAACCACACACAAGACACGGCATAAACCCCACACAAGGCACGGCATAAACCACACACAAGACATGGCATAAACCCCACACAAGACACGGCATAAACCCCACACAAGGCACGGCATAAACCACACACAAGACACGGCATAAACCCCACACAAGGCACGGCATAAACCACACACAAGACACGGCATAAACCCCACACAAGGCACGGCATAAACCCCACACAAGACACGGCATAAACTCCACACAAGGCACGGCATGAACCCCACAAAAGACACGGCATAAACCCCACACAAGGCACGGCATAAACCACACACAAGACACGGCATAAACCCCACACAAGGCACGGCATAAACCCCACACAAGGCACGGCATAAACCACACACAAGACACGGCATAAACCCCACACAAGGAACGGCATAAACCACACACAAGACACGGCATAAACCCCACACAAGGCACGGCATAAACTCCACACAAGGCACGGCATAAACCACATACAAGACATGGCATAAACCCCACACAAGACACGGCATAAACCCCACACAAGGCACGGCATAAACCAGACACAAGACACGGCATAAACCACACAAGACACGGCATAAACCCCACTCAAGGCATGGCATAAACCCCACACAAGACACGGCATAAACCCCACACAAGGCACGGCATAAACCACACACAAGACACGGCATAAACCCCACACAAGGCACGGCATAAACCACACACAAGACATGGCAAAAACCCCACACAAGACACGGCATAAACCCCACACAAGGCACGGCATAAACCACACACAAGACACGGCATAAACCGCACAAGACACGGCATAAACCCCACTCAAGGCATGGCATAAACCCCACACAAGGCACGGCATAAACCCCACACAAGGCATGGCATAAACCACACACAAGACACGGCATAAACCCCACACAAGGCACGGCATAAACCACACACAAGACATGGCATAAACCCAACACAAGACACGGCATAAATCCCACACAAGGCACGGCATAAACCACACACAAGACTCGGCATAAACCCCACACAAGGCACGGCATAAACCACACACAAGACATGGCATAAACCCCACACAAGACACGGCATAAACCCCACACAAGGCACGGCATAAACCACACACAAGACACGGCATAAACCCCACACAAGGCACGGCATAAACCCAACACAAGACACGGCATAAACCACTCACAAGACACGGCATAAACTCCACACAAGGCACGGCATAAACCCCACACAAGGCACGGCATAAACCACACACAAGACACGGCATAAACCCCACACAAGGCACGGCAAAAACCACACACAAGACACGGCATAAACCCCACACAAGGCACGGCATAAACCCCACACAAGACACGGCATAAACTCCACACAAGGCACGGCATAAACCCCACAAAAGACACGGCTTAAACCCCACATAAGGCACGGCATAAACCACACACAAGACACGGCATAAACCCCACACAAGGCACGGCATAAACCCCACACAAGGCACGGCATAAACCACACACAAGACACGGCATAAACCCCACACAAGGCACGGCATAAACCACACACAAGACACGGCATAAACCCCACACAAGGCACGGCATAAACTCCACACAAGGCACGGCATAAACCACACACAAGACACGGCATGAACCACACACAAGGCACGGCATAATCCACACACAAGACAAGGCATAAACCACACAAGACACGGCATAAACCACACTCAAGGCATGGCATAAACCCCACACAAGATACGGCATAAACCCCACACAAGGCACGGCATAAACCACACACAAGACACGGCATAAACCACACACAAGACACGGCATAAACCCCACACAAGGCACGGCATAAACTCCACACAAGGCACGGCATAAACCACACACAAGACACGGCATGAACCACACACAAGGCACGGCATAATCCACACACAAGACAAGGCATAAACCACACAAGACACGGCATAAACCACACTCAAGGCATGGCATAAACCACACAAGACACGGCATAAACTCCACACAACGCACGGCATAAACCACACAAGACACGGCATAAACTCCACACAAGACACGGCATAAACCCCACACAAGGCACGGCATAAACTCCACACAAGGCACGGCATAAACCACACAAGACACGGCATAAACCACACAAGACACGGCATAAACTCCACACAAGGCACGGCATAAACCACACAAGACACGGCATAAACCACACACAAGACACGGCATAAACCCCACACAAGACACGGCATAAACCACACAAGACACGGCATAAACTCCACACAAGAGACGGCATAAACCACACAAGACACGGCATAAACTCCACACAAGGCACGGCATAAACCCCACACAAGACACGGCATAAACCTCACACAAGGCACGGCATAAACCACACACAAGACAAGGCATAAACCCCACACAAGACACGGTATAAACCACACAAGACACGGCATAAACTCCACACAAGACACGGCATAAACCACACACAAGACACGGCATAAACCCCACACAAGGCACGGCATAAACCCCACACAAGACACGGCATAAACCACACACAAGACACGGCATAAACCCCACACAAGGCACGGCATAAACCACACACAAGACATGGCATAAACCCCACACAAGACACGGCATAAACCCCACACAAGGCACGGCATAAACCACACACAAGATACGGCATAAACCACACAAGACACGGCATAAACCCCACTCAAGGCATGGCATAAACCCCACACTAGGCACGGCATAAACCCCACACAAGGCATGGCATAAACCACACACAAGACACGGCATAATCCCCACACAAGGCACGGCATAAACCACACACAAGACATGGCATAAACCCCACACAAGACACGGCATAAACCCCACACAAGGCACGGCATAAACCACACACAAGACACGGCATAAACCCCACACAAGGCACGGCATAAACCACACACAAGACACGGCATAAACCCCACACAAGGCACGGCATAAACCCCACACAAGACACGGCATAAACTCCACACAAGGCACGGCATGAACCCCACAAAAGACACGGCATAAACCCCACACAAGGCACGGCATAAACCACACACAAGACACGGCATAAACCCCACAAAAGGCACGGCATAAACCCCACACAAGGCACGGCATAAACCACACACAAGACACGGCATAAACCCCACACAAGGAACGGCATAAACCACACACAAGACACGGCATAAACCCCACACAAGGCACGGCATAAACTCCACACAAGGCACGGCATAAACCACATACAAGACATGGCATAAACCCCACACAAGACACGGCATAAACCCCACACAAGGCACGGCATAAACCAGACACAAGACACGGCATAAACCACACAAGACACGGCATAAACCCCACTCAAGGCATGGCATAAACCCCACACAAGACACGGCATAAACCCCACACAAGGCACGGCATAAACCACACACAAGACACGGCATAAACCCCACACAAGGCACGGCATAAACCACACACAAGACATGGCAAAAACCCCACACAAGACACGGCATAAACCCCACACAAGGCACGGCATAAACCACACACAAGACACGGCATAAACCGCACAAGACACGGCATAAACCCCACTCAAGGCATGGCATAAACCCCACACAAGGCACGGCATAAACCCCACACAAGGCATGGCATAAACCACACACAAGACACGGCATAAACCCCACACAAGGCACGGCATAAACCACACACAAGACATGGCATAAACCCAACACAAGACACGGCATAAATCCCACACAAGGCACGGCATAAACCACACACAAGACTCGGCATAAACCCCACACAAGGCACGGCATAAACCACACACAAGACATGGCATAAACCCCACACAAGACACGGCATAAACCCCACACAAGGCACGGCATAAACCACACACAAGACACGGCATAAACCCCACACAAGGCACGGCATAAACCCAACACAAGACACGGCATAAACCACTCACAAGACACGGCATAAACTCCACACAAGGCACGGCATAAACCCCACACAAGGCACGGCATAAACCACACACAAGACACGGCATAAACCCCACACAAGGCACGGCAAAAACCACACACAAGACACGGCATAAACCCCACACAAGGCACGGCATAAACCCCACACAAGACACGGCATAAACTCCACACAAGGCACGGCATAAACCCCACAAAAGACACGGCTTAAACCCCACATAAGGCACGGCATAAACCACACACAAGACACGGCATAAACCCCACACAAGGCACGGCATAAACCCCACACAAGGCACGGCATAAACCACACACAAGACACGGCATAAACCCCACACAAGGCACGGCATAAACCACACACAAGACACGGCATAAACCCCACACAAGGCACGGCATAAACTCCACACAAGGCACGGCATAAACCACACACAAGACACGGCATGAACCACACACAAGGCACGGCATAATCCACACACAAGACAAGGCATAAACCACACAAGACACGGCATAAACCACACTCAAGGCATGGCATAAACCCCACACAAGATACGGCATAAACCCCACACAAGGCACGGCATAAACCACACACAAGACACGGCATAAACTCCACACAAGGCACGGCATAAACCCCACACAAGGCACGGCATCAACCCCACACAAGACACGGCATAAACCACACACAAGGCATGGCATAAACCACACAGAAGACATGGCATAAACCCCACACAAGGCACGGCATAAACCACACACAAGGCACGGCATAAACTCCACACAAGGCACGGCATAAACCCCACACAAGGCACGGCATAAACCCAACACAAGACACGGCATAAACCACACACAAGACACGGCATAAACTCCACACAAGGCACGGCATAAACCCCACACAAGGCACGGCATAAACCCCACACAAGACACGGCATAAACCACACACAAGGCATGGCATAAACCACACACAAGACATGGCATAAACCACACACAAGGCACGGCATAAACCCCACACAAGGCACGGCATAAACCACACACAAGGCACGGCATAAACCACACACAAGACACGGCATAAACCACACAAGACACGGCATAAACCCCACTCAAGGCATGGCATAAATCCCACACAAGGCACGGCATAAACCCCACACAAGGCATGGCATAAACTCCACACAAGACACGGCATAAACCCCACACAAGGCACGGCATAAACCACACACAAGGCATGGCATAAACCCCACACAAGACACGGCATAAACCCCACACAAAGCACGGCATAAACCACACACAAGACACGGCATAAACCCCACACAAGGCATGGCATAAACCACACACAAGACACGGCATAAACCCCACACAAGGCACGGCATAAACCACACACAAGACATGGCATAAACCCCACACAAGACACGGCATAAACCCCACACAAGGCACGGCATATACCACACACAAGACACGGCATAAACCACACAAGCCACGGCATAAACCCCACTCAAGGCATGGCATAAACCCCACACAAGACACGGCATAAACCCCACACAAGGCACGGCATAAACCACACACAAGACACGGCATAAACCCCACACAAGGCACGGCATAAACCACACACAAGACATGGCATAAACCCCACACAAGACACGGCATAAACCCCACACAAGGCACGGCATAAACCACACACAAGACACGGCATAAACCACACAAGACACGGCATAAACCCCACTCAAGGCATGGCATAAACCCCACACAAGGCACGGCATAAACCCCACACAAGGCATGGCATAAAACAACCAACAAGACACGGCATAAACCCCACACAAGGCACGGCATAGACCACACACAAGACATGGCATAAACCCCACACAAGACACGGCATAAATCCCACACAAGGCACGGCATAAACCACACACAAGACACGGCATAAACCCCACACAAGGCACGGCATAAACCACACACAAGACATGGCATAAACCCCACACAAGACACGGCATAAACCCCACACAAGGCACGGCATAAACCAAACACAAGACACGCCATAAACCCCACACAAGGCACGGCATAAACCCCACACAAGACACGGCATGAACTCCACACAAGGCACGGCATAAACCACACACAAGACACGGCATAAACCCCACACAAGACACGGCATAAACCACACAAGACACGGCATAATCTCCACACAAGACACGGCCACACACAAGACACGGCATAAACTCCACACAAGACACGGCATAAACCACACAAGACACGGCATAAACTCCACACAAGGCACGGCATAAACCACACAAGACATGGCACAAACTCCACACAAGACACGGAATAAACCCCACACAAGACACGGCATAAACTCCACACAAGGCACGGCATAAACCACACAAGACACGGCATAAACCACACAAGACACGGCATAAACTCCACACAAGGCACGGCATAAACCACACAAGACACGGCATAAACCACACACAAGACACGGCATAATCCCCACACAAGACACGGCATAAACCACACAGGACACGGCATAAACTCCACACACAGGAGACGGCATAAACCACACAAGACACGGCATAAACTCCACACAAGGCGCGGCATAAACCCCACACAAGACACGGCATAAACCCCACACAAGGCACGGCATAAACCACACACAAGACACGGCATAAACCCCACACAAGACACGGCATAAACCACACAAGACACGGCATAAACTCCACACAAGACACGGCATAAACCACACACAAGACACGGCATAAACCCCACACAAGGCACGGCATAAACCCCACACAAGGCACGGCATAAACCACACTCAAGACACGGCATAAACCCCACACAAGGCACGGCATTAACCACACACAAGACATGGCATAAACCCCACACAAGACACGGCATAAACCCCACACAAGGCACGGCATAAACCACACACAAGACACGGCATAAACCACACAAGACACGGCATAAACCCCACTCAAGGCATGGCATAAACCCCACACAAGGCACGGCATAAACCCCACACAAGGCAGGGCATAAACCACACACAAGGCACGGCATAAACCACAAAAAGACACGGCATAAACCCCACACAAGGCACGGCATAAACCCCACACAAGTCACGGCATAAACTCCACACAAGGCACGGCATAAACCCCACAAAAGACACGGCATAAACCCCACACAAGGCACGGCATAAACCACACACAAGACACGGCATAAACCCCACACAAGGCACGGCATAAACCCCACACAAGGCACGGCATAAACCACACACAAGACACGGCATAAACCCCACACAAGGCACGGCATAAACCACACACAAGACACGGCATAAACCCCACATAAGGCACGGCATAAACTCCACACAAGGCACGGCATAAACCACACACAAGACACGGCATAAACCACACACAAGGCACGGCATAAACCACACACAAGACACGGCATAAACCCCACACAAGGCACGGCATAAACCACACACAAGACACGGCATAAACCCCACATAAGGCACGGCATAAACTCCACACAAGGCACGGCATAAACCACACACAAGACACGGCATAAACCACACACAAGGCCCGGCATAAACCACGCACAAGACATGGCATAAACCCCACACAAGACACGGCATAAACCACACACAAGACACGGAATAAACCCCACACAAGACACGGCATAAACTCCACACAAGGCACGGCATAAACCACACAAGACACGGCATAAACCACACAAGACACGGCATAAACTCCACACAAGGCACGGCATAAACCACACAAGACACGGCATAAACCACACACAAGACACGGCATAATCCCCACACAAGACACGGCATAAACCACACAAGACACGGCATAAACCCCACACAAGGCACGGCATAAACTCCACACAAGGCACGGCATAAACCCCACAATGGGCACGGCATAAACTCCACAAAAGGCACGGCATAAACCACACACAAGACACGGCATAAACCCCACACAAGGCACGGCATAAACCACACACAAGACACGGCATAAACCCCACATAAGGCACGGCATAAACCCCACACAAGGCACGGCATAAACCACACACAAGACACGGCATAAACCCCACACAAGGCACGGCATAAACCACACACAAGACACGGCATAAACCCCACACAAGGCACGGCATAAACCCCACACAAGGCACGGCATAAACTCCACACAAGGCACGGCATAAACCACACACAAGACAGGGCATAAACTCCACACAAGGCACGGCATAAACCCCACACAAGGCACGGCATAAACCACACACAAGGCACGGCATAAACTCCACACAAGGCACGGCATAAACCCCACACAAGGCACGGCATAAACCCAACACAAGACACGGCATAAACCACACACAAGACACGGCATAAACTCCACACAAGGCACGGCATAAACCCCACACAAGGCACGGCATAAACCCCACACAAGACACGGCATAAACCACACACGAGGCATGGCATAAACCACACACAAGACATGGCATAAACCACACACAAGGCACGGCATAAACCCCACACAAGGCACGGCATAAACCACACACAAGGCACGACATAAACCCCACAGTAGACACGGCATAAACCACACACAAGGCATGGCATAAACCACACACAAGACATGGCATAAACCACACACAAGGCATGGCATAAACCCCACACAAGACACGGCATAAACCACACAAGACACGGCATAAACCCCACATGAGGCACGGCATAAACCCCACACAAGGCACGGCATAAACCCCACACAAGAGACGGCATAAACTCCACACAAGGCACGGCATAAACCCCACAAAAGACACGGCATAAACCCCACACAAGGCACGGCATAGACCACACACAAGACACGGCGTAAACCCCACACAAGACACGGCATAAACCACACAAAACAAGGCATAAACTCCACACAAGACACGGCATAAACCACACAAGACACGGCATTAACTCCACACAAGGCACGGCATAAACCACACACAAGACACGGCATAAACCCCACACAAGGCACGGCATAAACCACACACAAGACATGGCATAAACCCCACAAGACACGGCATAAACCCCACACAAGACACGGCATAAACCCCACACAAGGCACGGCATAAACCACACAAGACACGGCTTAAACTCCACACAAGACACGGCATAAACCACACAAGACACGGCATAAACCCCACACAAGACACGGCATAAACCCCACACAAGACATGGCATAAACCCCACACAAGGCATGGCATAAACCACACACAAGACACGGCATAAACCCCACACAAGGCACGGCATAAACCACACACAAGACACGGCATAAACTCCACACAAGACACGGCACAAACCCCACACAAGGCACGGCTTAAACTCCACACAAGGCACGGCATAAACTCCACAAAAGGCACGGCATAAATCCCACACAAGGCACGGCATAAACCCCACAAAAGGCACGGCATAAATCCCACACAAGGCACGGCATAAACCACACACAAGACATGGCATAAACCCCACACAAGGCATGGCATAAACCCCACACAAGGCACGGCATAAACCACACACAAGACACGGCATAAACCCCAAACAAGACACGGCATAAACCCCACACAAGACACGGCATAAACCACACACAAGGCACGGCATAAACCACACACAAGACACGGCATAAACCACACAAGACACGGCATAAACCCCACTCAAGGCATGGCATAAACCCCACACAAGGCACGGCATAAACCCCACACAAGGCATGGCATAAACCACACACAAGACACGGCATAAACCCCACACAAGGCACGGCATAAACCCCAAAAAGACACGGCATAAACCCCACACAAGACACGGCATAAACCACGAAAAGACACGGCATAAACCCCACACAAGGCATGGCATAAACCACACACAAGACACGGCATAAACCCCACACAAGGCACGGCATAAACCACACACAAGACATGGCATAAACCCCACACAAGACACGGCATAAATCCCACACAAGGCACGGCATAAACCACACACAAAACACGGCATAAACCCCACACAAGGCACGGCATAAACCCCACACGAGGCATGGCATAAACCCCACACAAGACACGGCATAAACCCCACACAAGGCACGGCATAAACCACACACAAGACACGGCATAAACCCCACACAAGGCACGGCATAAACCCCACACAAGACACGGCATAAACTCCACACAAGGCACGGCATAAACCACACACAAGACACGGCATAAACCCCACACAAGACACGGCATAAACCACACAAGACACGGCATAAACTCCACACAAGACACGGCCACACACAAGACACGGCATAAACTCCACACAAGACACGGCATAAACCACACAAGACACGGCATAAACTCCACACAAGGCACGGCATAAACCACACAAGACACGGCACAAACTCCACACAAGACACGGAATAAACCCCACACAAGACACGGCATAAACTCTAAACTCCACACAAGGCACGGCATAAACCACACAAGACACGGCATAAACCACACAAGACACGGCATAAACTCCACACAAGGCACGGCATAAACCACACAAGACACGGCATAAACCACACACAAGACACGGCATAATCCCCACACAAGACACGGCATAAACCACACAAGACACGGCATAAACTCCACACAAGAGACGGCATAAACCACACAAGACACGGCATAAACTCCACACAAGGCACGGCATAAACCCCACACAAGACACGGCATAAACCCCACACAAGGCACGGCATAAACCACACACAAGTCACGGCATAAACCCCACACAAGACACGGCATAAACCACACAAGACACGGCATAAACTCCACACAAGACACGGCATAAACCACACACAAGACACGGCATAAACCCCACACAAGGCACGGCATAAACCCCACACAAGGCACGGCATAAACCACACACAAGACACGGCATAAACCCCACACAAGGCACGGCATAAACCACACACAAGACATGGCATAAACCCCACACAAGACACGGCATAAACCCCACACAAGGCACGGCATAAACCACACACAAGACACGGCATAAACCACACAAGACACGGCATAAACCCCACTCAAGGCATGGCATAAACCCCACACAAGGCACGGCATAAACCCCACACAAGACACGGCATAAACCCCACACAAGGCACGGCATAAACCACACACAAGACATGGCATAAACCCCACACAAGACACGGCATAAACCCCACACAAGGCACGGCATAAACCACACACAAGACACGGCATAAACCCCACACAAGGCACGGCATAAACCACAAAAAGACACGGCATAAACCCCACACAAGGCACGGCATAAACCCCACACAAGACACGGCATAAACTCCACACAAGGCACGGCATAAACCCCACAAAAGACACGGCATAAACCCCACACAAGGCACGGCATAAATCACACACAAGACACGGCATAAACCCCACACAAGGCACGGCATAAACCCCACACAAGGCACGGCATAAACCACACACAAGACACGGCATAAACCCCACACAAGGCACGGCATAAACCACACACAAGACACGGCATAAACCCCACACAAGGCACGGCATAAACTCCACACAAGGCACGGCATAAACCACACCCAAGACACGGCATAAATCACACACAAGACAGGGCATAAACTCCACACAAGGCACGGCATAAACCCCACACAAGGCACGGCATCAACCCCACACAAGGCACGGCATAAACCCCACACAAGGCACGGCATAAACCCAACACAAGACACGGCATAAACCACACACAAGACACGGCATAAACTCCACACAAGGCACGGCATAAACCCCACACAAGGCACGGCATAAAACCCACACAAGACACGGCATAAACCACACACGAGGCATGGCATAAACCACACACAAGACATGGCATAAACCACACACAAGGCACGGCATAAACCCCACACAAGGCACGGCATAAACCACACACAAGGCACGACATAAACCCCACAGTAGACACGGCATAAACCACACACAAGGCATGGCATAAACCACACACAAGACATAGCATAAACCACACACAAGGCATGGCATAAACCCCACACAAGACACGGCATAAACCACACACAAGACACGGCATAAACCCCACACAAGGCACGGCATAAACCACACACAAGGCACGGCATAAACCACACACAAGACATGGCATAAACCACACACAAGGCACGGCATAAACCACACACAAGACATGGCATAAACCCCACACAAGACACGGCATAAACCCCACACAAGGCACGGCATAAACCACACACAAGGCACGGCATAAACCACACACAAGGCACGGCATAAACCACACACAAGACATGGCATAAACCACACACAAGGCATGGCATAAACCACACACAAGACATGGCATAAACTCCACACAAGACACGGCATAAACCCCACACAAGACACGGCATAAACCCCACACAAGGCACGGCATAAACCCCACACAAGGCACGGCATAAACCCCACACAAGAGACGGCATAAACTCCACACAAGGCACGGCATAAACCCCACAAAAGACACGGCATAAACCCCACACAAGGCACGGCATAAACCACACACAAGACACGGCGTAAACCCCACACAAGACACGGCATAAACCACACAAGACAAGGCATAAACTCCACACAGGACACGGCATAAACCACACAAGACACGGCATAAACTCCACACAAGGCACGGCATAAACCACACACAAGACACGGCATAAACCCCACACAAGGCACGGCATAAACCACACACAAGACATGGTATAAACCCCACAAGACACGGCATAAACCCCACACAAGACACGGCATAAACCCCACACAAGGCACGGCATAAACCACAAAAGACACGGCATAAACTCCACACAAGACACGGCATAAACCACACAAGACACGGCATAAACCCCACACAAGACACGGCATAAACCCCACACAAGACATGGCATAAACCCCACACAAGGCATGGCATAAACCACACACAAGACACGGCATAAACCCCACACAAGGCACGGCATAAACCACACACAAGACACGGCATAAACTCCACACAAGACACGGCACAAACCCCACACAAGGCACGGCATAAACTCCACACAAGGCACGGCATAAACCCCACAAAAGGCACGGCATAAATCCCACACAAGGCACGGCATAAACCCCACAAAAGGCACGGCATAAATCCCACACAAGGCACGGCATAAACCACACACAAGACATGGCATAAACCCCACACAAGGCATGGCATAAACCCCACACAAGGCACGGCATAAACCACACACAAGACACGGCATAAACCCCAAACAAGACACGGCATAAACCCCACACAAGACACGGCATAAACCACACACAAGGCACGGCATAAACCACACACAAGACACGGCATAAACCACACAAGACACGGCATAAACCCCACACAATGCACGGCATAAACCACACACAAGACACGGCATAAACCCCACACAAGACACGGCATAAACCACACAAGACACGGCATAAACTCCACACAAGACACGGCATAAACCACACACAAGACACGGCATAAACCCCACAAAAGGCACGGCATAAACCCCACACAAGGCACGGCATAAACCACACACAAGACACGGCATAAACCCCACACAAGGCACGGCATAAACCACACACAAGACATGGCATAAACCCCACACAAGACACGGCATAAACCCCACACAAGGCACGGCATAAACCACACACAAGACACGGCATAAACCACACAAGACACGGCATAAACCCCACTCAAGGCATGGCATAAACCCCACACAAGGCACGGCATAAACCCCACACAAGGCAGGGCATAAACCACACACAAGGCACGGCATAAACCACAAAAAGACACGGCATAAACCCCACACAAGGCACGGCATAAACCCCACACAAGTCACGGCATAAACTCCACACAAGGCACGGCATAAACCCCACAAAAGACACGGCATAAACCCCACACAAGGCACGGCATAAACCACACACAAGACACGGCATAAACCCCACACAAGGCACGGCATAAACCCCACACAAGGCACGGCATAAACCACACACAAGACACGGCATAAACCCCACACAAGGCACGGCATAAACCACACACAAGACACGGCATAAACCCCACATAAGGCACGGCATAAACTCCACACAAGGCACGGCATAAACCACACACAAGACACGGCATAAACCACACACAAGGCACGGCATAAACCACACACAAGACACGGCATAAACCCCACACAAGGCACGGCATAAACCACACACAAGACACGGCATAAACCCCACATAAGGCACGGCATAAACTCCACACAAGGCACGGCATAAACCACACACAAGACACGGCATAAACCACACACAAGGCACGGCATAAACCACGCATAAGACATGGCATAAACCCCACACAAGACACGGCATAAACCACACAAAAGACACGGAATAAACCCCACACAAGACACGGCATAAACTCCACACAAGGCACGGCATAAACCACACAAGACACGGCATAAACCACACAAGACACGGCATAAACTCCACACAAGGCACGGCATAAACCACACAAGACACGGCATAAACCACACACAAGACACGGCATAATCCCCACACAAGACACGGCATAAACCACACAAGACACGGCATAAACCCCACACAAGGCACGGCATAAACTCCACACAAGGCACGGCATAAACCCCACAATGGGCACGGCATAAACTCCACAAAAGGCACGGCATAAACCACACACAAGACACGGCATAAACCCCACACAAGGCACGGCATAAACCACACACAAGACACGGCATAAACCCCACATAAGGCACGGCATAAACCCCACACAAGGCACGGCATAAACCACACACAAGACACGGCATAAACCCCACGAAAGGCACGGCATAAACCACACACAAGACACGGCATAAACCCCACACAAGGCACGGCATAAACCCCACACAAGGCACGGCATAAACTCCACACAAGGCACGGCATAAACCACACACAAGACAGGGCATAAACTCCACACAAGGCACGGCATAAACCCCACACAAGGCACGGCATAAACCACACACAAGGCACGGCATAAACTCCACACAAGGCACGGCATAAACCCCACACAAGGCACGGCATAAACCCAACACAAGACACGGCATAAACCACACACAAGACACGGCATAAACTCCACACAAGGCACGGCATAAACCCCACACAAGCCACGGCATAAACCCCACACAAGACACGGCATAAACCACACACGAGGCATGGCATAAACCACACACAAGACATGGCATAAACCACACACAAGGCACGGCATAAACCCCACACAAGGCACGGCATAAACCACACACAAGGCACGACATAAACCCCACAGTAGACACGGCATAAACCACACACAAGGCATGGCATAAACCACACACAAGACATGGCATAAACCACACACAAGGCATGGCATAAACCCCACACAAGACACGGCATAAACCACACACAAGACACGGCATAAACCCCACATGAGGCACGGCATAAACCCCACACAAGGCACGGCATAAACCCCACACAAGAGACGGCATAAACTCCACACAAGGCACGGCATAAACCCCACAAAAGACACGGCATAAACCCCACACAAGGCACGGCATAAACCACACACAAGACACGGCGTAAACCCCACACAAGGCACGGCATAAACCCCACACAAGGCACGGCATAAACCCCACACAAGAGACGGCATAAACTCCACACAAGGCACGGCATAAACCCCACAAAAGACACGGCATAAACCCCACACAAGGCACGGCATAGACCACACACAAGACACGGCGTAAACCCCACACAAGACACGGCATAAACCACACAAAACAAGGCATAAACTCCACACAAGACACGGCATAAACCACACAAGACACGGCATTAACTCCACACAAGGCACGGCATAAACCACACACAAGACACGGCATAAACCCCACACAAGGCACGGCATAAACCACACACAAGACATGGCATAAACCCCACAAGACACGGCATAAACCCCACACAAGACACGGCATAAACCCCACACAAGGCACGGCATAAACCACACAAGACACGGCTTAAACTCCACACAAGACACGGCATAAACCACACAAGACACGGCATAAACCCCACACAAGACACGGCATAAACCCCACACAAGACATGGCATAAACCCCACACAAGGCATGGCATAAACCACACACAAGACACGGCATAAACCCCACACAAGGCACGGCATAAACCACACACAAGACACGGCATAAACTCCACACAAGACACGGCACAAACCCCACACAAGGCACGGCTTAAACTCCACACAAGGCACGGCATAAACTCCACAAAAGGCACGGCATAAATCCCACACAAGGCACGGCATAAACCCCACAAAAGGCACGGCATAAATCCCACACAAGGCACGGCATAAACCACACACAAGACATGGCATAAACCCCACACAAGGCATGGCATAAACCCCACACAAGGCACGGCATAAACCACACACAAGACACGGCATAAACCCCAAACAAGACACGGCATAAACCCCACACAAGACACGGCATAAACCACACACAAGGCACGGCATAAACCACACACAAGACACGGCATAAACCACACAAGACACGGCATAAACCCCACTCAAGGCATGGCATAAACCCCACACAAGGCACGGCATAAACCCCACACAAGGCATGGCATAAACCACACACAAGACACGGCATAAACCCCACACAAGGCACGGCATAAACCCCAAAAAGACACGGCATAAACCCCACACAAGACACGGCATAAACCACAAAAAGACACGGCATAAACCCCACACAAGGCATGGCATAAACCACACACAAGACACGGCATAAACCCCACACAAGGCACGGCATAAACCACACACAAGACATGGCATAAACCCCACACAAGACACGGCATAAATCCCACACAAGGCACGGCATAAACCACACACAAAACACGGCATAAACCCCACACAAGGCACGGCATAAACCCCACACGAGGCATGGCATAAACCCCACACAAGACACGGCATAAACCCCACACAAGGCACGGCATAAACCACACACAAGACACGGCATAAACCCCACACAAGGCACGGCATAAACCCCACACAAGACACGGCATAAACTCCACACAAGGCACGGCATAAACCACACACAAGACACGGCATAAACCCCACACAAGACACGGCATAAACCACACAAGACACGGCATAAACTCCACACAAGACACGGCCACACACAAGACACGGCATAAACTCCACACAAGACACGGCATAAACCACACAAGACACGGCATAAACTCCACACAAGGCACGGCATAAACCACACAAGACACGGCACAAACTCCACACAAGACACGGAATAAACCCCACACAAGACACGGCATAAACTCTAAACTCCACACAAGGCACGGCATAAACCACACAAGACACGGCATAAACCACACAAGACACGGCATAAACTCCACACAAGGCACGGCATAAACCACACAAGACACGGCATAAACCACACACAAGACACGGCATAATCCCCACACAAGACACGGCATAAACCACACAAGACACGGCATAAACTCCACACAAGAGACGGCATAAACCACACAAGACACGGCATAAACTCCACACAAGGCACGGCATAAACCCCACACAAGACACGGCATAAACCCCACACAAGGCACGGCATAAACCACACACAAGTCACGGCATAAACCCCACACAAGACACGGCATAAACCACACAAGACACGGCATAAACTCCACACAAGACACGGCATAAACCACACACAAGACACGGCATAAACCCCACACAAGGCACGGCATAAACCCCACACAAGGCACGGCATAAACCACACACAAGACACGGCATAAACCCCACACAAGGCACGGCATAAACCACACACAAGACATGGCATAAACCCCACACAAGACACGGCATAAACCCCACACAAGGCACGGCATAAACCACACACAAGACACGGCATAAACCACACAAGACACGGCATAAACCCCACTCAAGGCATGGCATAAACCCCACACAAGGCACGGCATAAACCCCACACAAGACACGGCATAAACCCCACACAAGGCACGGCATAAACCACACACAAGACATGGCATAAACCCCACACAAGACACGGCATAAACCCCACACAAGGCACGGCATAAACCACACACAAGACACGGCATAAACCCCACACAAGGCACGGCATAAACCACAAAAAGACACGGCATAAACCCCACACAAGGCACGGCATAAACCCCACACAAGACACGGCATAAACTCCACACAAGGCACGGCATAAACCCCACAAAAGACACGGCATAAACCCCACACAAGGCACGGCATAAATCACACACAAGACACGGCATAAACCCCACACAAGGCACGGCATAAACCCCACACAAGGCACGGCATAAACCACACACAAGACACGGCATAAACCCCACACAAGGCACGGCATAAACCACACACAAGACACGGCATAAACCCCACACAAGGCACGGCATAAACTCCACACAAGGCACGGCATAAACCACACCCAAGACACGGCATAAATCACACACAAGACAGGGCATAAACTCCACACAAGGCACGGCATAAACCCCACACAAGGCACGGCATCAACCCCACACAAGGCACGGCATAAACCCCACACAAGGCACGGCATAAACCCAACACAAGACACGGCATAAACCACACACAAGACACGGCATAAACTCCACACAAGGCACGGCATAAACCCCACACAAGGCACGGCATAAAACCCACACAAGACACGGCATAAACCACACACGAGGCATGGCATAAACCACACACAAGACATGGCATAAACCACACACAAGGCACGGCATAAACCCCACACAAGGCACGGCATAAACCACACACAAGGCACGACATAAACCCCACAGTAGACACGGCATAAACCACACACAAGGCATGGCATAAACCACACACAAGACATAGCATAAACCACACACAAGGCATGGCATAAACCCCACACAAGACACGGCATAAACCACACACAAGACACGGCATAAACCCCACACAAGGCACGGCATAAACCACACACAAGGCACGGCATAAACCACACACAAGACATGGCATAAACCACACACAAGGCACGGCATAAACCACACACAAGACATGGCATAAACCCCACACAAGACACGGCATAAACCCCACACAAGGCACGGCATAAACCACACACAAGGCACGGCATAAACCACACACAAGGCACGGCATAAACCACACACAAGACATGGCATAAACCACACACAAGGCATGGCATAAACCACACACAAGACATGGCATAAACTCCACACAAGACACGGCATAAACCCCACACAAGACACGGCATAAACCCCACACAAGGCACGGCATAAACCCCACACAAGGCACGGCATAAACCCCACACAAGAGACGGCATAAACTCCACACAAGGCACGGCATAAACCCCACAAAAGACACGGCATAAACCCCACACAAGGCACGGCATAAACCACACACAAGACACGGCGTAAACCCCACACAAGACACGGCATAAACCACACAAGACAAGGCATAAACTCCACACAGGACACGGCATAAACCACACAAGACACGGCATAAACTCCACACAAGGCACGGCATAAACCACACACAAGACACGGCATAAACCCCACACAAGGCACGGCATAAACCACACACAAGACATGGCATAAACCCCACAAGACACGGCATAAACCCCACACAAGACACGGCATAAACCCCACACAAGGCACGGCATAAACCACAAAAGACACGGCATAAACTCCACACAAGACACGGCATAAACCACACAAGACACGGCATAAACCCCACACAAGACACGGCATAAACCCCACACAAGACATGGCATAAACCCCACACAAGGCATGGCATAAACCACACACAAGACACGGCATAAACCCCACACAAGGCACGGCATAAACCACACACAAGACACGGCATAAACTCCACACAAGACACGGCACAAACCCCACACAAGGCACGGCATAAACTCCACACAAGGCACGGCATAAACCCCACAAAAGGCACGGCATAAATCCCACACAAGGCACGGCATAAACCCCACAAAAGGCACGGCATAAATCCCACACAAGGCACGGCATAAACCACACACAAGACATGGCATAAACCCCACACAAGGCATGGCATAAACCCCACACAAGGCACGGCATAAACCACACACAAGACACGGCATAAACCCCAAACAAGACACGGCATAAACCCCACACAAGACACGGCATAAACCACACACAAGGCACGGCATAAACCACACACAAGACACGGCATAAACCACACAAGACACGGCATAAACCCCACACAAGGCACGGCATAAACCACACACAAGACATGGCATAAACCCCACACAAGACACGGCATAAACCACACAAGACACGGCATAAACTCCACACAAGACACGGCATAAACCACACACAAGACACGGCATAAACCCCACAAAAGGCACGGCATAAACCCCACACAAGGCACGGCATAAACCACACACAAGACACGGCATAAACCCCACACAAGGCACGGCATAAACCACACACAAGACATGGCATAAACCCCACACAAGACACGGCATAAACCCCACACAAGGCACGGCATAAACCACACACAAGACACGGCATAAACCACACAAGACACGGCATAAACCCCACTCAAGGCATGGCATAAACCCCACACAAGGCACGGCATAAACCCCACACAAGGCAGGGCATAAACCACACACAAGGCACGGCATAAACCACAAAAAGACACGGCATAAACCCCACACAAGGCACGGCATAAACCCCACACAAGTCACGGCATAAACTCCACACAAGGCACGGCATAAACCCCACAAAAGACACGGCATAAACCCCACACAAGGCACGGCATAAACCACACACAAGACACGGCATAAACCCCACACAAGGCACGGCATAAACCCCACACAAGGCACGGCATAAACCACACACAAGACACGGCATAAACCCCACACAAGGCACGGCATAAACCACACACAAGACACGGCATAAACCCCACATAAGGCACGGCATAAACTCCACACAAGGCACGGCATAAACCACACACAAGACACGGCATAAACCACACACAAGGCACGGCATAAACCACACACAAGACACGGCATAAACCCCACACAAGGCACGGCATAAACCACACACAAGACACGGCATAAACCCCACATAAGGCACGGCATAAACTCCACACAAGGCACGGCATAAACCACACACAAGACACGGCATAAACCACACACAAGGCACGGCATAAACCACGCACAAGACATGGCATAAACCCCACACAAGACACGGCATAAACCACACAAAAGACACGGAATAAACCCCACACAAGACACGGCATAAACTCCACACAAGGCACGGCATAAACCACACAAGACACGGCATAAACCACACAAGACACGGCATAAACTCCACACAAGGCACGGCATAAACCACACAAGACACGGCATAAACCACACACAAGACACGGCATAATCCCCACACAAGACACGGCATAAACCACACAAGACACGGCATAAACCCCACACAAGGCACGGCATAAACTCCACACAAGGCACGGCATAAACCCCACAATGGGCACGGCATAAACTCCACAAAAGGCACGGCATAAACCACACACAAGACACGGCATAAACCCCACACAAGGCACGGCATAAACCACACACAAGACACGGCATAAACCCCACATAAGGCACGGCATAAACCCCACACAAGGCACGGCATAAACCACACACAAGACACGGCATAAACCCCACGAAAGGCACGGCATAAACCACACACAAGACACGGCATAAACCCCACACAAGGCACGGCATAAACCCCACACAAGGCACGGCATAAACTCCACACAAGGCACGGCATAAACCACACACAAGACAGGGCATAAACTCCACACAAGGCACGGCATAAACCCCACACAAGGCACGGCATAAACCACACACAAGGCACGGCATAAACTCCACACAAGGCACGGCATAAACCCCACACAAGGCACGGCATAAACCCAACACAAGACACGGCATAAACCACACACAAGACACGGCATAAACTCCACACAAGGCACGGCATAAACCCCACACAAGCCACGGCATAAACCCCACACAAGACACGGCATAAACCACACACGAGGCATGGCATAAACCACACACAAGACATGGCATAAACCACACACAAGGCACGGCATAAACCCCACACAAGGCACGGCATAAACCACACACAAGGCACGACATAAACCCCACAGTAGACACGGCATAAACCACACACAAGGCATGGCAAAACCACACACAAGACATGGCATAAACCACACACAAGGCATGGCATAAACCCCACACAAGACACGGCATAAACCACACACAAGACACGGCATAAACCCCACATGAGGCACGGCATAAACCCCACACAAGGCACGGCATAAACCCCACACAAGAGACGGCATAAACTCCACACAAGGCACGGCATAAACCCCACAAAAGACACGGCATAAACCCCACACAAGGCACGGCATAAACCACACACAAGACACGGCGTAAACCCCACACAAGACACGGCATAAACCACACAAAACAAGGCATAAACTCCACACAAGACACGGCATAAACCACACAAGACACGGCATTAACTCCACACAAGGCACGGCATAAACCACACACAAGACACGGCATAAACCCCACACAAGGCACGGCATAAACCACACACAAGACATGGCATAAACCCCACAAGACACGGCATAAACCCCACACAAGACACGGCATAAACCCCACACAAGGAACGGCATAAACCACACAAGACACGGCTTAAACTCCACACAAGACACGGCATAAACCACACAAGACACGGCATAAACCCCACACAAGACACGGCATAAACCCCACACAAGACATGGCATAAACCCCACACAAGGCATGGCATAAACCACACACAAGACACGGCATAAACCCCACACAAGGCACGGCATAAACCACACACAAGACACGGCATAAACTCCACACAAGACACGGCACAAACCCCACACAAGGCACGGCATAAACTCCACACAAGGCACGGCATAAACTCCACAAAAGGCACGGCATAAATCCCACACAAGGCACGGCATAAACCCCACAAAAGGCACGGCATAAATCCCACACAAGGCACGGCATAAACCACACACAAGACATGGCATAAACCCCACACAAGGCATGGCATAAACCCCACACAAGGCACGGCATAAACCACACACAAGACACGGCATAAACCCCAAACAAGACACGGCATAAACCCCACACAAGACACGGCATAAACCACACACAAGGCACGGCATAAACCACACACAAGACACGGCATAAACCACACAAGACACGGCATAAACCCCACTCAAGGCATGGCATAAATCCCACACAAGGCACGGCATAAACCCCACACAAGGCATGGCATAAACCACACACAAGACACGGCATAAACCCCACACAAGGCACGGCATAAACCGCAAAAAGACACGGCATAAACCCCACACAAGACACGGCATAAACCACAAAAAGACACGGCATAAACCCCACACAAGGCATGGCATAAACCACACACAAGACACGGCATAAACCCCACACAAGGCACGGCATAAACCACACACAAGACATGGCATAAACCCCACACAAGACACGGCATAAATCCCACACAAGGCACGGCATAAACCACACACAAAACACGGCATAAACCCCACACAAGGCACGGCATAAACCACACACGAGGCATGGCATAAACCCCACACAAGACACGGCATAAACCCCACACAAGGCACGGCATAAACCACACACAAGACACGGCATAAACCCCACACCAGGCACGGCATAAACCCCACACAAGACACGGCATAAACTCCACACAAGGCACGGCATAAACCACACACAAGACACGGCATAAACCCCACACAAGACACGGCATAAACCACACAAGACACGGCATATACTCCACACAAGACACGGCCACACACAAGACACGGCATAAACTCCACACAAGACACGGCATAAACCACACAAGACACGGCATAAACTCCACACAAGGCACGGCATAAACCACACAAGACACGGCACAAACTCCACACAAGACACGGAATAAACCCCACACAAGACACGGCATAAACTCTAAACTCCACACAAGGCACGGCATAAACCACACAAGACACGGCATAAACCACACAAGACACGGCATAAACTCCACACAAGGCACGGCATAAACCACACAAGACACGGCATAAACCACACACAAGACACGGCATAATCCCCACACAAGACACGGCATAAACCACACAAGACACGGCATAAACTCCACACAAGAGACGGCATAAACCACACAAGACACGGCATAAACTCCACACAAGGCACGGCATAAACCCCACACAAGACACGGCATAAACCCCACACAAGGCACGGCATAAACCACACACAAGTCACGGCATAAACCCCACACAAGACACGGCATAAACCACACAAGACACGGCATAAACTCCACACAAGACACGGCATAAACCACACACAAGACACGGCATAAACCCCACACAAGGCACGGCATAAACCCCACACAAGGCACGGCATAAACCACACACAAGACACGGCATAAACCCCACACAAGGCACGGCATAAACCACACACAAGACATGGCATAAACCCCACACAAGACACGGCATAAACCCCACACAAGGCACGGCATAAACCACACACAAGACACGGCATAAACCACACAAGACACGGCATAAACCCCACTCAAGGCATGGCATAAACCCCACACAAGGCACGGCATAAACCCCACACAAGGCAGGGCATAAACCACACTCAAGACACGGCATAAACCCCACACAAGGCACGGCATAAACCACACACAAGACATGGCATAAACCCCACACAAGACACGGCATAAACCCCACACAAGGCACGGCATAAACCACACACAAGACACGGCATAAACCCCACACAAGGCACGGCATAAACCACAAAAAGACACGGCATAAACCCCACACAAGGCACGGCATAAACCCCACACAAGGCACGGCATAAACTCCACACAAGGCACGGCATAAACCCCACAAAAGACACGGCATAAACCCCACACAAGGCACGGCATAAATCACACACAAGACACGGCATAAACCCCACACAAGGCACGGCATAAACCCCACACAAGGCACGGCATAAACCACACACAAGACACGGCATAAACCCCACACAAGGCACGGCATAAACCACACACAAGACACGGCATAAACCCCACACAAGGCACGGCATAAACTCCACACAAGGCACGGCATAAACCACACCCAAGACACGGCATAAACCACACACAAGACAGGGCATAAACTCCACACAAGGCACGGCATAAACCCCACACAAGGCACGGCATCAACCCCACACAAGGCACGGCATAAACCCCACACAAGGCACGGCATAAACCCAACACAAGACACGGCATAAACCACACACAAGACACGGCATAAACCACACACGAGGCATGGCATAAACCACACACAAGACATGGCATAAACCACACACAAGGCACGGCATAAACCCCACACAAGGCACGGCATAAACCACACACAAGGCACGACATAAACCCCACAGTAGACACGGCATAAACCACACACAAGGCATGGCATAAACCACACACAAGACATAGCATAAACCACACACAAGGCATGGCATAAACCCCACACAAGACACGGCATAAACCACACACAAGACACGGCATAAACCCCACACAAGGCACGGCATAAACCACACACAAGGCACGGCATAAACCACACACAAGACATGGCATAAACCACACACAAGGCACGGCATAAACCACACACAAGACATGGCATAAACCCCACACAAGACACGGCATAAACCCCACACAAGGCACGGCATAAACCACACACAAGGCACGGCATAAACCACACACAAGGCACGGCATAAACCACATACAAGACATGGCATAAACCACACACAAGGCATGGCATAAACCACACACAAGACATGGCATAAACTCCACACAAGACACGGCATAAACCCCACACAAGACACGGCATAAACCCCACACAAGGCACGGCATAAACCCCACACAAGGCACGGCATAAACCCCACACAAGAGACGGCATAAACTCCACACAAGGCACGGCATAAACCCTACAAAAGACACGGCATAAACCCCACACAAGGCACGGCATAAACCACACACAAGACACGGCGTAAACCCCACACAAGACACGGCATAAACCACACAAGACAAGGCATAAACTCCACACAAGACACGGCATAAACCACACAAGACACGGCATAAACTCCACACAAGGCACGGCATAAACCACACACAAGACACGGCATAAACCCCACACAAGGCACGGCATAAACCACACACAAGACATGGCATAAACCCCACAAGACACGGCATAAACCCCACACAAGACACGGCATAAACCCCACACAAGGCACGGCATAAACCACAAAAGACACGGCATAAACTCCACACAAGACACGGCATAAACCACACAAGACACGGCATAAACCCCACACAAGACACGGCATAAACCCCACACAAGACATGGCATAAACCCCACACAAGGCATGGCATAAACCACACACAAGACATGGCATAAACCCCACAAGACACGGCATAAACCCCACACAAGACACGGCATAAACCCCACACAAGGCACGGCATAAACCACAAAAGACACGGCATAAACTCCACACAAGACACGGCATAAACCACACAAGACACGGCATAAACCCCACACAAGACACGGCATAAACCCCACACAAGACATGGCATAAACCCCACACAAGGCATGGCATAAACCACACACAAGACACGGCATAAACCCCACACAAGGCACGGCATAAACCACACACAAGACACGGCATAAACTCCACACAAGACACGGCACAAACCCCACACAAGGCACGGCATAAACTCCACACAAGGCACGGCATAAACCCCACAAAAGGCACGGCATAAATCCCACACAAGGCACGGCATAAACCCCACAAAAGGCACGGCATAAATCCTACACAAGGCACGGCATAAACCACACACAAGACATGGCATAAACCCCACACAAGGCATGGCATAAACCCCACACAAGGCACGGCATAAACCACACACAAGACACGGCATAAACCCCAAACAAGACACGGCATAAACCCCACACAAGACACGGCATAAACCACACACCAGGCACGGCATAAACCACACACAAGACACGGCATAAACCACACAAGACACGGCATCAACCCCACTCAAGGCATGGCATAAACCCCACACAAGGCACGGCATAAACCCCACACAAGGCATGGCATAAACCACACACAAGACACGGCATAAACCCCACACAAGGCACGGCATAAACCACACACAAGACATGGCATAAAACCCACACAAGACACGGCATAAACCCCACACAAGGCACAGCATAAACCACACACAAGACACGGCATAAACCCCACACAAGGCATGGCATAAACCACACACAAGACACGGCATAAACCCCACACAAGGCACGGCATAAACCACACACAAGGCACGGCATAAACCACACACAAGACACGGCATAAACCCCACACAAGGCACGGCATAAACCACACACAAGACACGGCATAAACCACACAAAACACGGCATAAACCCCACTCAAGGCGTGGCATAAACCCCACACAAGACACGGCATAAACCCCACACAATGCACGGCATAAACCACACACAAGACACGGCATAAACCCCACACAAGGCACGGCATAAACCACACACAAGACATGGCATAAACCCCACACAAGACACGGCATAAACCCCACACAAGGCACGGCATAAACCACACTCAAGACACGGCATAAACCACACAAGACACGGCATAAACCCCACTCAAGGCATGGCATAAACCCCTCATAAGGCACGGCATAAACCCCACACAAGGCATGGCAGAAACCACACACAAGACACGGCATAAACCCCACACTAGGCACGGCATAAACCACACACAAGACATGGCATAAACCCCACACAAGGCACGGCATAAATCCCACACAAGGCACGGCATAAACCCCACAAAAGGCACGGCATAAATCCCACACAAGGCACGGCATAAACCACACACAAGACATGGCATAAACCCCACACAAGGCATGGCATAAACCCCACACAAGGCACGGCATAAACCACACACAAGACACGGCATAAACCCCAAACAAGACACGGCATAAACCCCACACAAGACACGGCATAAACCACACACAAGGCACGGCATAAACCACACACAAGACACGGCATAAACCACACAAGACACGGCATCAACCCCACTCAAGGCATGGCATAAACCCCACAAAACACACGGCTTAAACCCCACACAAGGCACGGCATAAACCACACACAAGACACGGCATAAACCCCACACAAGGCACGGCATAAACCCCACACACGGCACGGCATAAACCACACACAAGACACGGCATAAACCCCACACAAGGCACGGCATAAACCACACACAAGACACGGCATAAACCCCACACAAGGCACGGCATAAACTCCACACAAGGCACGCCATAAACCACACACAAGACACGGCATGAACCACACACAAGACACGGCATAAACTCCACACAAGGCACGGCATAAACCCCACACAAGGCACGGCATCAACCCCACACAAGACACGGCATAAACCACACACAAGGCATGGCATAAACCACACACAAGACATGGCATAAACCCCACACAAGGCACGGCATAAACCACACACAAGGCACGGCATAAACTCCACACAAGGCACGGCATAAACCCCACACAAGGCACGGCATAAACCCAACACAAGACCCATCATAAACCACACACAAGACACAGCATAAACTCCACACAAGGCACGGCATAAACCCCACACAAGGCACGGCATAAACCCCACACAAGACATGGCATAAACCCCACACAAGACATGGCATAAACCACACACAAAACATGGCATAAACCACACACAAGACACGGCATAAACCACACACAAGACATGGCATAATCCACACACAAGGCACGGCATAAACCCCACACAAGGCACGGCATAAACCACACACAAGGCACGACATAAACCCCACACAAGACACGGCATAAACCACACACAAGGCATGGCATAAACCACACACAAGACATGGCATTAACCACACACAAGTCATGGCTTATACCCCATACCAGACACGGCATAAACCACACACAAGACACGGCATAAACCCCACATAAGGCACGGCATAAACCACACACAAGGCACGGCATAAACCACACACAAGGCACGGCATAAACCACACACAAGACATGGCATAAACCACACACAAGGCATGGCATAAACCACACACAAGACATGGCATAAACTCCACACAAGACACGGCATAAACCCCACACAAGGCACGGCATAAACCCCACAAAAGACACGGCATAAACCCCACACAAGTCACGGCATAAACCACACACAAGACACGGCGTAAACCCCACACAAGACACGGCATAAACCACACAATACACGGCATAAACTCCACACAAGACACGGCATAAACCACACAAGACACGGCATAAACTCCACACAAGGCACGGCATAAACCACACACAAGACACGGCATAAACCCCACACAAGGCACGGCATAAACCACACACAAGACATGGCATAAACCCCACAAGACACGGCATAAACCCCACACAAGACACGTCATAAGCCCCACACAAGGCACGGCATAAACCACACAAGACACGGCATAAACTCCACACAAGACACGGCATAAACCACACAAGACACGGCATAAACCCCACACAAGACACGGCATAAACCCCACACAAGACATGGCATAAACCCCACACAAGGCATGGCATAAACCACACAAAAGTCACGGCATAAACCCCACACAAGGCACGGCATAAACCACACACAAGACACGGCATAAACTCCACACAAGACACGGCATAAACCCCACACAAGGCACGGCATAAACTCCACACAAAGCACGGCATAAACCCCACAAAAAGCACGGCATAAATCCCACACAAGGCACGGCATAAACCCCACAAAAGGCACGGCATAAATCCCACACAAGGCACGGCATAAACCACACACAAGACATGGCATAAACCCCACACAAGGCATGGCATAAACCCCACACAAGGCACGGCATAAACCACACACAAGACACGGCATAAACCCCAAGCAAGACACGGCATAAATCCCACACAAGACACGGCATAAACCACACACAATGCACGGCATAAACCACACACAAGACACGGCATAATCCACACAAGACACGGCATAAACCCCACTCAAGGCATGGCATAAATCCCACACAAGGCACGGCATAAACCCCACACAAGGCATGGCATAAACCCCACACAAGACACGGCATAAACCCCACACAAGGCACGGCATAAACCACACACAAGACATGGCATAAACCCCACACAAGACACGGCATAAACCCCACACAAAGCACGGCATAAACCACACACAAGACACGGCATAAACCCCACACAAGGCATGGCATAAACCACACACAAGACACGGCATAAACCCCACACAAGGCACGGCATAAACCACACACAAGACATGGCATAAACCCCACACAAGACACGGCATAAACCCCACACAAGGCACGGCATAAACCACACACAAGACATGGCATAAACCCCACACAAGGCACGGCATAAACCACACACAAGGCACGGCATAAACTCCACACAAGGCACGGCATAAACCACACACAAGGCACGGCATAAACTCCACACAAGACACGGCATAAACTCCACACAAGGCACGGCATAAACCCCACACAAGGAACGGCATAAACCACACAAGACACGGCTTAAACTCCACACAAGACACGGCATAAACCACACAAGACACGGCATAAACCCCACACAAGACACGGCATAAACCCCACACAAGACATGGCATAAACCCCACACAAGGCATGGCATAAACCACACACAAGACACGGCATAAACCCCACACAAGGCACGGCATAAACCACACACAAGACACGGCATAAACTCCACACAAGACACGGCACAAACCCCACACAAGGCACGGCATAAACTCCACACAAGGCACGGCATAAACTCCACAAAAGGCACGGCATAAATCCCACACAAGGCACGGCATAAACCCCACAAAAGGCACGGCATAAATCCCACACAAGGCACGGCATAAACCACACACAAGACATGGCATAAACCCCACACAAGGCATGGCATAAACCCCACACAAGGCACGGCATAAACCACACACAAGACACGGCATAAACCCCAAACAAGACACGGCATAAACCCCACACAAGACACGGCATAAACCACACACAAGGCACGGCATAAACCACACACAAGACACGGCATAAACCACACAAGACACGGCATAAACCCCACTCAAGGCATGGCATAAACCCCACACAAGGCACGGCATAAACTCCACACAAGGCATGGCATAAACCACACACAAGACACGGCATAAACCCCACACAAGGCACGGCATAAACCCCAAAAAGACACGGCATAAACCCCACACAAGACACGGCATAAACCACAAAAAGACACGGCATAAACCCCACACAAGGCATGGCATAAACCACACACAAGACACGGCATAAACCCCACACAAGGCACGGCATAAACCACACACAAGACATGGCATAAACCCCACACAAGACACGGCATAAATCCCACACAAGGCACGGCATAAACCACACACAAAACACGGCATAAACCCCACACAAGGCACGGCATAAACCACACACGAGGCATGGCATAAACCCCACACAAGACACGGCATAAACCCCACACAAGGCACGGCATAAACCACACACAAGACACGGCATAAACCCCACACAAGGCACGGCATAAACCCCACACAAGACACGGCATAAACTCCACACAAGGCACGGCATAAACCACACACAAGACACGGCATAAACCCCACACAAGACACGGCATAAACCACACAAGACACGGCATAAACTCCACACAAGACTCGGCCACACACAAGACACGGCATAAACTCCACACAAGACACGGCATAAACCACACAAGACACGGCATAAACTCCACACAAGGCACGGCATAAACCACACAAGACACGGCACAAACTCCACACAAGACACGGAATAAACCCCACACAAGACACGGCATAAACTCTAAACTCCACACAAGGCACGGCATAAACCACACAAGACACGGCATAAACCACACAAGACACGGCATAAACTCCACACAAGGCACGGCATAAACCACACAAGACACGGCATAAACCACACACAAGACACGGCATAATCCCCACACAAGACACGGCATAAACCACACAAGACACGGCATAAACTCCACACAAGAGACGGCATAAACCACACAAGACACGTTATAAACTCCACACAAGGCACGGCATAAACCCCACACAAGACACGGCATAAACCCCACACAAGGCACGGCATAAACCACACACAAGTCACGGCATAAACCCCACACAAGACACGGCATAAACCACACAAGACACGGCATAAACTCCACACAAGACACGGCATAAACCACACACAAGACACGGTATAAACCCCACACAAGGCACGGCATAAACCCCACACAAGGCACGGCATAAACCACACACAAGACACGGCATAAACCCCACACAAGGCACGGCATAAACCACACACAAGACATGGCATAAACCCCACACAAGACACGGCATAAACCCCACACAAGGCACGGCATAAACCACACACAAGACACGGCATAAACCACACAAGACACGGCATAAACCCCACTCAAGGCATGGCATAAACCCCACACAAGGCACGGCATAAACCCCACACAAGGCAGGGCATAAACCACACACAAGACACGGCATAAACCCCACACAAGGCACGGCATAAACCACACACAAGACATGGCATAAACCCCACACAAGACACGGCATAAACCCCACACAAGGCACGGCATAAACCACACACAAGACACGGCATAAACCCCACACAAGGCACGGCATAAACCACAAAAAGACACGGCATAAACCCCACACAAGGCACGGCATAAACCCCACACAAGACACGGCATAAACTCCACACAAGGCACGTCATAAACCCCACACAAGGCACGGCATAAACCACACAAGACACGGCATAAACTCCACACAAGACACGGCATAAACCACACAAGACACGGCATAAACCCCACACAAGACACGGCATAAACCCCACACAAGACATGGCATAAACCCCACACAAGGCATGGCATAAACCACACACAAGTCACGGCATAAACCCCACACAAGGCACGGCATAAACCACACACAAGACACGGCATAAACTCCACACAAGACACGGCATAAACCCCACACAAGGCACGGCATAAACTCCACACAAAGCACGGCATAAACCCCACAAAAGGCACGGCATAAATCCCACACAAGGCACGGCATAAACCCCACAAAAGGCACGGCATAAATCCCACACAAGGCACGGCATAAACCACACACAAGACATGGCATAAACCCCACACAAGGCATGGCATAAACCCCACACAAGGCACGGCATAAACCACACACAAGACACGGCATAAACCCCAAGCAAGACACGGCATAAATCCCACACAAGACACGGCATAAACCACACACAATGCACGGCATAAACCACACACAAGACACGGCATAATCCACACAAGACACGGCATAAACCCCACTCAAGGCATGGCATAAATCCCACACAAGGCACGGCATAAACCCCACACAAGGCATGGCATAAACCCCACACAAGACACGGCATAAACCCCACACAAGGCACGGCATAAACCACACACAAGACATGGCATAAACCCCACACAAGACACGGCATAAACCCCACACAAAGCACGGCATAAACCACACACAAGACACGGCATAAACCCCTCACAAGGCATGGCATAAACCACACACAAGACACGGCATAAACCCCACACAAGGCACGGCATAAACCACACACAAGACATGGCATAAACCCCACACAAGACACGGCATAAACCCCACACAAGGCACGGCATAAACCACACACAAGACATGGCATAAACCCCACACAAGGCACGGCATAAACCACACACAAGGCACGGCATAAACTCCACACAAGGCACGGCATAAACCACACACAAGGCACGGCATAAACTCCACACAAGACACGGCATAAACTCCACACAAGGCACGGCATAAACCCCACACAAGGAACGGCATAAACCACACAAGACACGGCTTAAACTCCACACAAGACACGGCATAAACCACACAAGACACGGCATAAACCCCACACAAGACACGGCATAAACCCCACACAAGACATGGCATAAACCCCACACAAGGCATGGCATAAACCACACACAAGACACGGCATAAACCCCACACAAGGCACGGCATAAACCACACACAAGACACGGCATAAACTCCACACAAGACACGGCACAAACCCCACACAAGGCACGGCATAAACTCCACACAAGGCACGGCATAAACTCCACAAAAGGCACGGCATAAATCCCACAGAAGGCACGGCATAAACCCCACAAAAGGCACGTCATAAATCCCACACAAGGCACGGCATAAACCACACACAAGACATGGCATAAACCCCACACAAGGCATGGCATAAACCCCACACAAGGCACGGCATAAACCACACACAAGACACGGCATAAACCCCAAACAAGACACGGCATAAACCCCACACAAGACACGGCATAAACCACACACAAGGCACGGCATAAACCACACACAAGACACGGCATAAACCACACAAGACACGGCATAAACCCCACTCAAGGCATGGCTTAAACCCCACACAAGGCACGGCATAAACCCCACACAAGGCATGGCATAAACCACACACAAGACACGGCATAAACCCCACACAAGGCACGGCATAAACCCCAAAAAGACACGGCATAAACCCCACACAAGACACGGCATAAACCACAAAAAGACACGGCATAAACCCCACACAAGGCATGGCATAAACCACACACAAGACACGGCATAAACCCCACACAAGGCACGGCATAAACCACACACAAGACATGGCATAAACCCCACACAAGACACGGCATAAATCCCACACAAGGCACGGCATAAACCACAAACAAAACACGGCATAAACCCCACACAAGGCACGGCATAAACCACACACGAGGCATGGCATAAACCCCACACAAGACACGGCATAAACCCCACACAAGGCACGGCATAAACCACACACAAGACACGGCATAAACCCCACACAAGGCACGGCATAAACCCCACACAAGACACGGCATAAACTCCACACAAGGCACGGCATAAACCACACACAAGACACGGCATAAACCCCACACAAGACACGGCATAAACCACACAAGACACGGCATAAACTCCACACAAGACTCGGCCACACACAAGACACGGCATAAACTCCACACAAGACACGGCATAAACCACACAAGACACGGCATAAACTCCACACAAGGCACGGCATAAACCACACAAGACACGGCACAAACTCCACACAAGACACGGAATAAACCCCACACAAGACACGGCATAAACTCTAAACTCCACACAAGGCACGGCATAAACCACACAAGACACGGCATAAACCACACAAGACACGGCATAAACTCCACACAAGGCACGGCATAAACCACACAAGACACGGCATAAACCACACACAAGACACGGCATAATCCCCACACAAGACACGGCATAAACCACACAAGACACGGCATAAACTCCACACAAGAGACGGCATAAACCACACAAGACACGGCATAAACTCCACACAAGGCACGGCATAAACCCCACACAAGACACGGCATAAACCCCACACAAGGCACGGCATAAACCACACACAAGTCACGGCATAAACCCCACACAAGACACGGCATAAACCACACAAGACACGGCATAAACTCCACACAAGACACGGCATAAACCACACACAAGACACGGCATAAACCCCACACAAGGCACGGCATAAACCCCACACAAGGCACGGCATAAACCACACACAAGACACGGCATAAACCCCACACAAGGCACGGCATAAACCACACACTAGACATGGCATAAACCCCACACAAGACACGGCATAAACCCCACACAAGGCACGGCATAAACCACACACAAGACACGGCATAAACCACACAAGACACGGCATAAACCCCACTCAAGGCATGGCATAAACCCCACACAAGGCACGGCATAAACCCCACACAAGGCAGGGCATAAACCACACACAAGACACGGCATAAACCCCACACAAGGCACGGCATAAACCACACACAAGACATGGCATAAACCCCACACAAGACACGGCATAAACCCCACACAAGGCACGGCATAAACCACACACAAGACACGGCATAAACCCCACACAAGGCACGGCATAAACCACAAAAAGACACGGCATAAACCCCACACAAGGCACGGCATAAACCCCACACAAGACACGGCATAAACTCCACACAAGGCACGGCATAAACCCCACAAAAGACACGGCATAAACCCCACACAAGGCACGGCATAAATCACACACAAGACACGGCATAAACCCCACACAAGGCACGGCATAAACCACACACAAGACACGGCATAAACCCCACACAAGGCACGGTATAAACCACACACAAGACACGGCATAAACCCCACACAAGGCACGGCATAAACTCCACACAAGGCACGGCATAAACCACACCCAAGACACGGCATAAACCACACACAAGACAGGGCATAAACTCCACACAAGGCACGGCATAAACCCCACACAAGGCACGGCATCAACCCCACACAAGGCACGGCATAAACCCCACACAAGGCACGGCATAAACCCAACACAAGACACGGCATAAACCACACACAAGACACGGCATAAACCACACACGAGGCATGGCATAAACCACACACAAGACATGGCATAAACCACACACAAGGCACGGCATAAACCCCACACAAGGCACGGCATAAACCACACACAAGGCACGACATAAACCCCACAGTAGACACGGCATAAACCACACACAAGGCATGGCATAAACCACACACAAGACATAGCATAAACCACACACAAGGCATGGCATAAACCCCACACAAGACACGGCATAAACCACACACAAGACACGGCATAAACCCCACACAAGGCACGGAATAAACCACACACAAGGCACGGCATAAACCACACACAAGACATGGCATAAACCACACACAAGGCACGGCATAAACCACACACAAGACATGGCATAAACCCCACACAAGACACGGCATAAACCCCACACAAGGCACGGCATAAACCACACACAAGGCACGGCATAAACCACACACAAGGCACGGCATAAACCACACACAAGACATGGCATAAACCACACACAAGGCATGGCATAAACCACACACAAGACATGGCATAAACTCCACACAAGACACGGCATAAACCCCACACAAGACACGGCATAAACCCCACACAAGGCACGGCATAAACCCCACACAAGGCACGGCATAAACCCCACACAAGAGACGGCATAAACTCCACACAAGGCACGGCATAAACCCTACAAAAGACACGGCATAAACCCCACACAAGGCACGGCATAAACCACACACAAGACACGGCGTAAACCCCACACAAGACACGGCATAAACCACACAAGACAAGGCATAAACTCCACACAAGACACGGCATAAACCACACAAGACACGGCATAAACTCCACACAAGGCACGGCATAAACCACACACAAGACACGGCATAAACCCCACACAAGGCACGGCATAAACCACACACAAGACATGGCATAAACCCCACAAGACACGGCATAAACCCCACACAAGACACGGCATAAACCCCACACAAGGCACGGCATAAACCACAAAAGACACGGCATAAACTCCACACAAGACACGGCATAAACCACACAAGACACGGCATAAACCCCACACAAGACACGGCATAAACCCCACACAAGACATGGCATAAACCCCACACAAGGCATGGCATAAACCACACACAAGACATGGCATAAACCCCACAAGACACGGCATAAACCCCACACAAGACACGGCATAAACCCCACACAAGGCACGGCATAAACCACAAAAGACACGGCATAAACTCCACACAAGACACGGCATAAACCACACAAGACACGGCATAAACCCCACACAAGACACGGCATAAACCCCACACAAGACATGGCATAAACCCCACACAAGGCATGGCATAAACCACACACAAGACACGGCATAAACCCCACACAAGGCACGGCATAAACCACACACAAGACACGGCATAAACTCCACACAAGACACGGCACAAACCCCACACAAGGCACGGCATAAACTCCACACAAGGCACGGCATAAACCCCACAAAAGGCACGGCATAAATCCCACACAAGGCACGGCATAAACCCCACAAAAGGCACGGCATAAATCCTACACAAGGCACGGCATAAACCACACACAAGACATGGCATAAACCCCACACAAGGCATGGCATAAACCCCACACAAGGCACGGCATAAACCACACACAAGACACGGCATAAACCCCAAACAAGACACGGCATAAACCCCACACAAGACACGGCATAAACCACACACAAGGCACGGCATAAACCACACACAAGACACGGCATAAACCACACAAGACACGGCATCAACCCCACTCAAGGCATGGCATAAACCCCACACAAGGCACGGCATAAACCCCACACAAGGCATGGCATAAACCACACACAAGACACGGCATAAACCCCACACAAGGCACGGCATAAACCACACACAAGACATGGCATAAAACCCACACAAGACACGGCATAAACCCCACACAAGGCACAGCATAAACCACACACAAGACACGGCATAAACCCCACACAAGGCATGGCATAAACCACACACAAGACACGGCATAAACCCCACACAAGGCACGGCATAAACCACACACAAGGCACGGCATAAACCACACACAAAACACGGCATAAACCCCACACAAGGCACGGCATAAACCACACACAAGACACGGCATAAACCACACAAAACACGGCATAAACCCCACTCAAGGCGTGGCATAAACCCCACACAAGACACGGCATAAACCCCACACAATGCACGGCATAAACCACACACAAGACACGGCATAAACCCCACACAAGGCACGGCATAAACCACACACAAGACATGGCATAAACCCCACACAAGACACGGCATAAACCCCACACAAGGCACGGCATAAACCACACTCAAGACACGGCATAAACCACACAAGACACGGCATAAACCCCACTCAAGGCATGGCATAAACCCCTCATAAGGCACGGCATAAACCCCACACAAGGCATGGCAGAAACCACACACAAGACACGGCATAAACCCCACACTAGGCACGGCATAAACCACACACAAGACATGGCATAAACCCCACACAAGGCACGGCATAAATCCCACACAAGGCACGGCATAAACCCCACAAAAGGCACGGCATAAATCCCACACAAGGCACGGCATAAACCACACACAAGACATGGCATAAACCCCACACAAGGCATGGCATGAACCCCACACAAGGCACGGCATAAACCACACACAAGACACGGCATAAACCCCAAACAAGACACGGCATAAACCCCACACAAGACACGGCATAAACCACACACAAGGCACGGCATAAACCACACACAAGATACGGCATAAACCACACAAGACACGGCATCAACCCCACTCAAGGCATGGCATAAACCCCACAAAAGACACGGCTTAAACCCCACACAAGGCACGGCATAAACCACACACAAGACACGGCATAAACCCCACACAAGGCACGGCATAAACCCCACACACGGCACGGCATAAACCACACACAAGACACGGCATAAACCCCACACAAGGCACGGCATAAACCACACACAAGACACGGCATAAACCCCACACAAGGCACGGCATAAACTCCACACAAGGCACGGCATAAACCACACACAAGACACGGCATGAACCACACACAAGACACGGCATAAACTCCACACAAGGCACGGCATAAACCCCACACAAGGCACGGCATCAACCCCACACAAGACACGGCATAAACCACACACAAGGCATGGCATAAACCACACACAAGACATGGCATAAACCCCACACAAGGCACGGCATAAACCACACACAAGGCACGGCATAAACTCCACACAAGGCACGGCATAAACCCCACACAAGGCACGGCATAAACCCAACACAAGACCCATCATAAACCACACACAAGACACAGCATAAACTCCACACAAGGCACGGCATAAACCCCACACAAGGCACGGCATAAACCCCACACAAGACATGGCATAAACCCCACACAAGACATGGCATAAACCACACACAAAACATGGCATAAACCACACACAAGACACGGCATAAACCACACACAAGACATGGCATAAACCACACACAAGGCACGGCATAAACCCCACACAAGGCACGGCATAAACCACACACAAGGCACGACATAAACCCCACACAAGACACGGCATAAACCACACACAAGGCATGGCATAAACCACACACAAGACATGGCATTAACCACACACAAGTCATGGCTTAAACCCCATACCAGACACGGCATAAACCACACACAAGACACGGCATAAACCCCACATAAGGCACGGCATAAACCACACACAAGGCACGGCATAAACCACACACAAGGCACGGCATAAACCACACACAAGACATGGCATAAACCACACACAAGGCATGGCATAAACCACACACAAGACATGGCATAAACTCCACACAAGACACGGCATAAACCCCACACAAGGCACGGCATAAACCCCACAAAAGACACGGCATAAACCCCACACAAGTCACGGCATAAACCACACACAAGACACGGCGTAAACCCCACACAAGACACGGCATAAACCACACAAGACACGGCATAAACTCCACACAAGACACGGCATAAACCACACAAGACACGGCATAAACTCCACACAAGGCACGGCATAAACCACACACAAGACACGGCATAAACCCCACACAAGGCACGGCATAAACCACACACAAGACATGGCATAAACCCCACACAAGGCATGGCATAAACCACACACAAGACATGGCATAAACTCCACACAAGACACGGCATAAACCCCACACAAGGCACGGCATAAACCCCACAAAAGACACGGCATAAACCCCACACAAGTCACGGCATAAACCACACACAAGACACGGCGTAAACCCCACACAAGACACGGCATAAACCACACAAGACACGGCATAAACTCCACACAAGACACGGCATAAACCACACAAGACACGGCATAAACCCCACACAAGACACGGCATAAACCCCACACAAGGCACGGCATAAACCACACAAGACACGGCATAAACTCCACACAAGACACGGCATAAACCACACAAGACACGGCATAAACCCCACACAAGACACGGCATAAACCCCACACAAGACATGGCATAAACCCCACACAAGGCATGGCATAAACCACACACAAGTCACGGCATAAACCCCACACAAGGCACGGCATAAACCACACACAAGACACGGCATAAACTCCACACAAGACACGGCATAAACCCCACACAAGGCACGGCATAAACTCCACACAAAGCACGGCATAAACCCCACAAAAGGCACGGCATAAATCCCACACAAGGCACGGCATAAACCCCACAAAAGGCACGGCATAAATCCCACACAAGGCACGGCATAAACCACACACAAGACATGGCATAAACCCCACACAAGGCATGGCATAAACCCCACACAAGGCACGGCATAAACCACACACAAGACACGGCATAAACCCCAAGCAAGACACGGCATAAATCCCACACAAGACACGGCATAAACCACACACAATGCACGGCATAAACCACACACAAGACACGGCATAATCCACACAAGACACGGCATAAACCCCACTCAAGGCATGGCATAAATCCCACACAAGGCACGGCATAAACCCCACACAAGGCATGGCATAAACCCCACACAAGACACGGCATAAACCCCACACAAGGCACGGCATAAACCACACACAAGACATGGCATAAACCCCACACAAGACACGGCATAAACCCCACACAAAGCACGGCATAAACCACACACAAGACACGGCATAAACCCCACACAAGGCATGGCATAAACCACACACAAGACACGGCATAAACCCCACACAAGGCACGGCATAAACCACACACAAGACATGGCATAAACCCCACACAAGACACGGCATAAACCCCACACAAGGCACGGCATAAACCACACACAAGACATGGCATAAACCCCACACAAGGCACGGCATAAACCACACACAAGGCACGGCATAAACTCCACACAAGGCACGGCATAAACCACACACAAGGCACGGCATAAACTCCACACAAGACACGGCATAAACTCCACACAAGGCACGGCATAAACCCCACACAAGGCACGGCATAAACCCCACACAAGACACGGCATAAACTCCACACAAGGCATGGCATAAACCACACACAAGGCACGGCATAAACTCCACACAAGGCACGGCATAAACTCCACACAAGGCATGGCATAAACTCCACACAAGGCACGGCATAAACTCCACACAAGGCACGGCATAAACCACACACAAGGCACGGCATAAACTCCACACAAGGCACGGCATAAACTCCACACAAGGCACGGCATAAACCCCACACAAGGCACGGCATAAACCCCACACAAGACACGGCATAAACCACACACAAGGCATGGCATAAACCACACACAAGACATGGCATAAACCACACACAAGGCACGGCATAAACCCCACACAAGGCACGGCATAAACCACACACAAGGCACGACATAAACCCCACACAAGACACGGCATAAACCACACACAAGGCATGGCATAAACCACACACAAGACATGGCATAAACCACACACAAGGCATGGCATAAACCCCACACAAGACACGGCATAAACCACACACAAGACACGGCATAAACCCCACATAAGGCACGGCATAAACTACACGCAAGGCACGGCAAAAACCACACACAAGGCACGGCATAAACCACACACAAAACATGGCATAAACCACACACAAGGCATGGCATAAACCACACACAAGACATGGCATAAACTCCACACAAGACACGGCATAAACCCCACACAAGACACGGCATAAACCCCACACAAGGCACGGCATAAACCCCACACAAGGCACGGCATAAACCCCACACAAGACACGGCATAAACTCCACACAAGGCACGGCATAAACCCCACAAAAGACACGGCATAAACCCCACACAAGGCACGGCATAAACCACACACAAGACACGGCGTAAACCCCACACAAGACACGGCATAAACCACACAAGACACGGCATAAACTCCACACAAGACACGGCATAAACCACACAAGACTCGGCATAAACTCCACACAAGGCACGGCATAAACCACACACAAGGCATGGCATAAACCACACACAAGACATGGCATAAACCACACACAAGGCACGGCATAAACCCCACACAAGGCACGGCATAAACCACACACAAGACACGGCATAAACCACACACAAGGCATGGCATAAACCACACACAAGGCACGGCATAAACCACACACAAGACACGGCATAAACCACACAAGACACGGGATAAACCCCACTCAAGGCATGGCATAAACCCCACACAAGGCACGGCATAAACCCCACACAAGGCATGGCATAAACCACACACAAGACACGGCATAAACCCCACACAAGGCGCGGCATAAACCACACACAAGACATGGCATAAACCCCACACATGACACGGCATAAACCCCACACAAGGCACGGCATAAACCACACACAAGACACGGCATAAACCCCACACAAGGCATGGCATAAACCACACACAAGACACGGCATAAACCCCACACAAGGCACGGCATAAACCACACACAAGACATGGCATAAACCCCACACAAGACACGGCATAAACCCCACACAAGGCACGGCATAAACCACACACAAGACACGGCATAAACCACACAAGACACGGCATAAACCCCAATCAAGGCATGGCATAAACCCCACACAAGACACGGCATAAACCCCACACAAGGCACGGCATAAACCACACACAAGACACGGCATAAACCCCACACAAGGCACGGCATAAACCACACACAAGGCATGGCATAAACCCCATAAGACACGGCATAAACCCCACACAAGGCACGGCATAAACCACACACAAGACACGGCATAAACCGCACAAGACACGGCATAAACCCCACACAAGGCATGGCATAAACCCCACACAAGGCACGACATAAACCCCACACAAGGCATGGCATAAACCACACACAAGACACGGCATAAACCCCACACAAGGCACGGCATAAACCACACACAAGACATGGCATAAACCCAACACAAGACACGGCATAAATCCCACACAAGGCACGGCATAAACCACACACAAGACACGGCATAAACCCCGCACAAGGCACGGCATAAACCACACACAAGACATGGCATAAACTCCACACAAGGCACGGCATAAACCCCACACAAGACACGGCATAAACCCCACACAAGGCACGGCATAAACCACACACAAGGCACGGCATAAACCCCACACAAGGCACGGCATAAACCCAACACAAGACACGGCATAAACCACACACCAGACACGGCATAAACTCCAAACAAGGCACGGCATAAACCACACACAAGACACGGCATAAACCCCACACAAGGCACGGCATAAACCCCACACAAGAAACGGCATAAACTCCACACAAGGCACGGCATAAACCCCACAAAAGAAACGGCTTAAACCCCACACAACGCACGGCATAAACCACACACAAGACACGGCATAAACCCCACACAAGGCACGGCATAAACCCCACACAAGACATGGCATAAACCCCACACAAGGCATGGCATAAACCACACACAAGTCACGGCATAAACCCCACACAAGGCACGGCATAAACCACACACAAGACACGGCATAAACTCCACACAAGACACGGCATAAACCCCACACAAGGCACGGCATAAACTCCACACAAAGCACGGCATAAACCCCGCAAAGGCGCGGCATAAATCCCACACAAGGCACGGCATAAACCCCACAAAAGGCACGGCATAAATCCCACACAAGGCACGGCATAAACCACACACAAGACATGGCATAAACCCCACACAAGGCATGGCATAAACCCCACACAAGGCACGGCATAAACCACACACAAGACACGGCATAAACCCCAAGCAAGACACGGCATAAATCCCACACAAGACACGGCATAAACCACACACAATGCACGGCATAAACCACACACAAGACACGGCATAAACCACACAAGACACGGCATAAACCCCACTCAAGGCATGGCATAAATCCCACACAAGGCACGGCATAAACCCCACACAAGGCATGGCATAAACCCCACACAAGACACGGCATAAACCCCACACAAGGCACGGCATAAACCACACACAAGACATGGCATAAACCCCACACAAGACACGGCATAAACCCCACACAAAGCACGGCATAAACTCCACACAAGGCACGGCATAAACCCCACAAAAGGCACGGCATAAATCCCACACAAGGCACGGCATAAACCCCACAAAAGGCACGGCATAAATCCCACACAAGGCACGGCATAAACTCCACACAAGGCACGGCATAAACCCCACAAAAGGCACGGCATAAATCCCACACAAGGCACGGCATAAACCCCACAAAAGGCACGGCATAAATCCCACACAAGGCACGGCATAAACCACACACAAGACATGGCATAAACCCCACACAAGGCACGGCATAAACCACACACAAGACACGGCATAAACCCCAAACAAGACACGGCATAAACCCCACACAAGACACGGCATAAACCACACACAAGGCACGGCATAAACCACACACAAGACACGGCATAAACCACACAAGACACGGCATAAACCCCACTCAAGGCATGGCATAAACCCCACACAAGGCACGGCATAAACCCCACACAAGGCATGGCATAAACCACACACAAGACACGGCATAAACCCCACACAAGGCACGGCATAAACCACACACAAGACATGGCATAAACCCCACACAAGACACGGCATAAACCCCACACAAGGCACAGCATAAACCACACACAAGACACGGCATAAACCCCATACAAGGCATGGCATAAACCACACACAAGACACGGCATAAACCCCACACAAGGCACGGCATAAACCACACACAAGGCACGGCATAAACCACACACAAGACACGGCATAAACCCCACACAAGGCACGGCATAAACCACACACAAGACACGGCATAAACCACACAAGACACGGCATAAACCCCACTCACGGCGTGGCATAAACCCCACACAAGACACGGCATAAACCCCACACAATGCACGGCATAAACCACACACAAGACACGGCATAAACCCCACACAAGGCACGGCATAAACCACACACAAGACATGGCATAAACCCCACACAAGACACGGCATAAACCCCACACAAGGCACGGCATAAACCACACTCAAGACACGGCATAAACCACACAAGACACGGCATAAACCCCACTCAAGGCATGGCATAAACCCCTCATAAGGCACGGCATAAACCCCACACAAGGCATGGCAGAAACCACACACAAGACACGGCATAAACCCCACACTAGGCACGGCATAAACCACACACAAGACATGGCATAAACCCCACACAAGGCACGGCATAAACCACACTCAAGACACGGCATAAACCACACAAGACACGGCATAAACCCCACTCAAGGCATGGCATAAACCCCACACAAGACACGGCATAAACCCCACACAATGCACGGCATAAACCACACACAAGGCACGGCATAAACCCCACACAAGGCACGGCATAAACCACACACAAGACACGGCATAAACCCCACACAAGGCACGGCATAAACCACACACAAGACACGGCATAAACCCCACACAAGGCACGGCATAAACCCCACACAAGACACGGCATAAACTCCACACAAGGCACGGCATAAACCCCACAAAAGACACGGCTTAAACCCCACACAAGGCACGGCATAAACCACACACAAGACACGGCATAAACCCCACACAAGGCACGGCATTAACCCCACACAAGGCACGGCATAAACCACACACAAGACACGGCATAAACCCCACACAAGGCACGGCATAAACCACACACAAGACACGGCATAAACCCCACACAAGGCACGGCATAAACTCCACAAAAGGCACGGCATAAACCACACACAAGACACGGCATGAACCACACACAAGACACGGCATAAACTCCACACAAGGCACGGCATAAACCCCACACAAGGCACGGCATCAACCCCACACAAGACACGGCATAAACCACACACAAGGCATGGCATAAACCACACACAAGACATGGCATAAACCCCACACAAGGCACGGCATAAACCACACACAAGGCACGGCATAAACTCCACACAAGGCACGGCATAAACCCCACACAAGGCACGGCATAAACCCAACACAAGACCCATCATAAACCACACACAAGACACAGCATAAACTCCACACAAGGCACGGCATAAACCCCACACAAGGCACGGCATAAACCCCACACAAGACATGGCATAAACCCCACACAAGACATGGCATAAACCACACACAAAACATGGCATAAACCACACACAAGACACGGCATAAACCACACACAAGACATGGCATAAACCACACACAAGGCACGGCATAAACCCCACACAAGGCACGGCATAAACCACACACAAGGCACGACATAAACCCCACACAAGACACGGCATAAACCACACACAAGGCATGGCATAAACCACACACAAGACATGGCATTAACCACACACAAGTCATGGCTTAAACCCCATACAAGACACGGCATAAACCACACACAAGACACGGCATAAACCCCACATAAGGCACGGCATAAACCACACACAAGGCACGGCATAAACCACACACAAGGCACGGCATAAACCACACACAAGACATGGCATAAACCACACATAAGGCATGGCATAAACCACACACAAGACATGGCATAAACTCCACACAAGACACGGCATAAACCCCACACAAGACACGGCATAAACCCCACACAAGGCACGGCATAAACCCCACACAAGGCACGGCATAAACCACACACAAGACATGGCATAAACCCCACAAGACACGGCATAAACCCCACACAAGACACGGCATAAACCCCACACAAGGCACGGCATAAACCACACACAAGACACGGCGTAAACCCCACACAAGACACGGCATAAACCACACAAGACACGGCATAAACTCCACACAAGACACGGCATAAACCACACAAGACACGGGATAAACTCCACACAAGGCACGGCATAAACCACACACAAGACACGGCATAAACCCCACACAAGGCACGGCATAAACCACACACAAGACATGGCATAAACCCCACAAGACACGGCATAAACCCCACACAAGACACGGCATAAACCCCACACAAGGCACGGCATAAACCACACAAGACACGGCATAAACTCCACACAAGACACGGCATAAACCACACAAGACACGGCATAAACCCCACACAAGACACGGCATAAACCCCACACAAGACATGGCATAAACCCCACACAAGGCATGGCATAAACCACACACAAGTCACGGCATAAACCCCACACAAGGCACGGCATAAACCACACACAAGACACGGCATAAACTCCACACAAGACACGGCATAAACCCCACACAAGGCACGGCATAAACTCCACACAAAGCACGGCATAAACCCTACAAAAGGCACGGCATAAATCCCACACAAGGCACGGCATAAACCCCACAAAAGGCACGGCATAAATCCCACACAAGGCACGGCATAAACCACACACAAGACATGGCATAAACCCCACACAAGGCATGGCATAAACCCCACACAAGGCACGGCATAAACCACACACAAGACACGGCATAAACCCCAAGCAAGACACGGCATAAATCCCACACAAGACACGGCATAAACCACACACAATGCACGGCATAAACCACACACAAGACACGGCATAAACCACACAAGACACGGCATAAACCCCACTCAAGGCATGGCATAAATCCCACACAAGGCACGGCATAAACCCCACACAAGGCATGGCATAAACCCCACACAAGACACGGCATAAACCCCACACAAGGCACGGCATAAACCACACACAAGACATGGCATAAACCCCACACAAGACACGGCATAAACCCCACACAAAGCACGGCATAAACCACACACAAGACACGGCATAAACCCCACACAAGGCATGGCATAAACCACACACAAGACACGGCATAAACCCCACACAAGGCACGGCATAAACCACACACAAGACATGGCATAAACCCCACACAAGACACGGCATAAACCCCACACAAGGCACGGCATAAACCACACACAAGACATGGCATAAACCCCACACAAGGCACGGCATAAACCTGACACAAGGCACGGCATAAACTCCACACAAGGCACGGCATAAACCACACACAAGGCACGGCATAAACTCCATACAAGACACGGCATAAACTCCACACAAGGCACGGCATAAACCCCACACAAGGCACGGCATAAACCCCACACAAGACACGGCATAAACTCCACACAAGGCATGGCATAAACCACACACAAGGCACGGCATAAACTCCACACAAAGGCACGGCATAAACTCCACACAAGGCACGGCATAAACTCCACACAAGGCACGGCATAAACTCCACACAAGGCACGGCATAAACCACACACAAGGCACGGCATAAACTCCACACAAGGCACGGCATAAACTCCACACAAGGCACGGCATAAACCCCACACAAGGCACGGCATAAACCCCACACAAGACACGGCATAAACCACACACAAGGCATGGCATAAACCACACACAAGACATGGCATAAACCACACACAAGGCACGGCATAAACCCCACACAAGGCACGGCATAAACCACACACAAGGCACGACATAAACCCCATACATGACACGGCATAAACCACACACAAGGCATGACATAAACCACACACAAGACATGGCATAAACCACACACAAGGCACGGCATAAACCCCACACAAGGCACGGCATAAACCACACACAAGGCACGACATAAACCCCATACATGACACGGCATAAACCACACACAAGGCATGGCATAAACCACACACAAGACATGGCATAAACCACACACAAGGCATGGCATAAACCCCACACAAGACACGGCATAAACCACACACAAGACACGGCATAAACCCCACATAAGGCACGGCATAAACTACACACAAGGCACGGCAAAAACCACACACAAGGCACGGCATAAACCACACACAAAACATGGCATAAGCCACACACAAGGCATGGCATAAACCACACACAAGACATGGCATAAACTCCACACAAGACACGGCATAAACCCCACACAAGACACGGCATAAACCCCACACAAGGCACGGCATAAACCCCACACAAGGCACGGCATAAACCCCACACAAGACACGGCATAAACTCCACACAAGGCACGGCATAAACCCCACAAAAGACACGGCATAAACCCCACACAAGGCACGGCATAAACCACACACAAGACACGGCGTAAACCCCACACAAGACACGGCATAAACCACACAAGACACGGCATATACTCCACACAAGACACGGCATAAACCACACAAGACACGGCATAAACTCCACACAAGGCACGGCATTAACCACACACAAGACATGGCATAAACCCCACACAAGGCATGGCATAAACCCCACACAAGGCACGGCATAAACCACACAAAAGACACGGCATAAACCCCAAACAAGGCACGGCATAAACCCCACACAAGACACGGCATAAACCACACACAAGGCACGGCATAAACCACACACAAGACACGGCATAAACCACACAAGACACGGGATAAACCCCACTCATGGCATGGCATAAACCCCACACAAGGCACGGCATAAACCCCACACAAGGCATGGCATAAACCACACACAAGACACGGCATAAACCGCACACAAGGCACGGCATAAACCAGACACAAGACATGGCATAAACCCCACACAAGACACGGCATAAACCCCACACAAGGCACGGCATAAACCACACACAAGACACGGCATAAACCCCACACAAGGCATGGCATAAACCACACACAAGACACGGCATAAACCCCACACAAGGCACGGCATAAACCAAACACAAGACATGGCATAAACCCCACACAAGACACGGCATAAACCCCACACAAGGCACGGCATAAACCACACACAAGACACGGCATAAACCACACAAGACACGGCATAAACCCCAATCAAGGCATGGCATAAACCCCACACAAGACACGGCATAAACCCCACACAAGGCACGGCATAAACCACACACAAGACACGGCATAAACCCCACACAAGGCACGGCATAAACCACACACAATGCATGGCATAAACCCCACACAAGACACGGCATAAACCCCACACAAGGCACGGCATAAACCACACACAAGACTCGGCATAAACCGCACAAGACACGGCATAAACCCCACTCAAGGCATGGCATAAACCCCACACAAGGCACGGCATAAATCCCACACAAGGCATGGCATAAACCACACACAAGACACGGCATAAACCCCACACAAGGCACGGCATAAACCACACACAAGACATGGCATAAACCCAACACAAGACACGGCATAAATCCCACACAAGGCACGGCATAAACCACACACAAGACACGGCATAAACCCCACACAAGGCACGGCATAAACCACACACAAGACATGGCATAAACTCCACACAAGGCACGGCATAAACCCCACACAAGACACGGCATAAACCCCACACAAGGCACGGCATAAACCACACACAAGGCACGGCATAAACCCCACACAAGGCACGGCATAAACCCAACACAAGACACGGCATAAACCACACACAAGACACGGCATAAACTCCAAACAAGGCACGGCATAAACCACACACAAGACACGGCATAAACCCCACGCAAGGCACGGCATAAACCCCACACAAGAAACGGCATAAACTCCACACAAGGCACGGCATAAACCCCACAAAAGACACGGCTTAAACCCCACACAACGCACGGCATAAACCACACACAAGACACGGCATAAACCCCACACAAGGCACGGCATAAACCCCACACAAGACATGGCATAAACCCCACACAAGGCATGGCATAAACCACACACAAGTCACGGCATAAACCCCAAACAAGGCACGGGATAAACCACACACAAGACACGGCATAAACTCCACACAAGACTCGGCATAAACCCCACACAAGGCACGGCATAAACTCCACACAAAGCACGGCATAAACCCCACAAAAGGCACGGCATAAATCCCACACAAGGCACGGCATAAACCCCACAAAAGGCACGGCATAAATCCCACACAAGGCACGGCATAAACCACACACAAGACATGGCATAAACCCCACACAAGGCATGGCATAAACCCCACACAAGGCACGGCATAAACCACACACAAGACACGGCATAAACCCCAAGCAAGACACGGCATAAATCCCACACAAGACACGGCATAAACCACACACAATGCACGGCATAAACCACACACAAGACACGGCATAAACCACACAAGACACGGCATAAACCCCACTCAAGGCATGGCATAAATCCCACACAAGGCACGGCATAAACCCCACACAAGGCATGGCATAAACCCCACACAAGACACGGCATAAACCCCACACAAGGCACGGCATAAACCACACACAAGACATGGCATAAACCCCACACAAGACACGGCATAAACCCCACACAAAGCACGGCATAAACCACACACAAGACACGGCATAAACCCCACACAAGGCATGGCATAAACCACACACAAGACACGGCATAAACCCCACACAAGGCACGGCATAAACCACACACAAGACATGGCATAAACCCCACACAAGACACGGCATAAACCCCACACAAGGCACGGCATAAACCACACACAAGACATGGCATAAACCCCACACAAGGCACGGCATAAACCACACACAAGGCACGGCATAAACTCCACACAAGGCACGGCATAAACCACACACAAGGCACGGCATAAACTCCACACAAGACACGGCATAAACTCCACACAAGGCACGGCATAAACCCCACACAAGGCACGGCATAAACCCCACACAAGACACGGCATAAACTCCACACAAGGCATGGCATAAACCACACACAAGGCACGGCATAAACTCCACACAAGGCACGGCATAAACTCCACACAAGGCACGGCATAAACTCCACACAAGGTACGGCATAAACTCCACACAAGGCACGGCATAAACCACACACAAGGCACGGCATAAACTCCACACAAGGCACGGCCTAAACTCCACACAAGGCACGGCATAAACCCCACACAAGGCACGGCATAAACCCCACACAAGACACGGCATAAACCCCACACAAGGCATGGCATAAACCACACACAAGACATGGCATAAACCACACACAAGGCACGGCATAAACCCCACACAAGGCACGGCATAAACCACACACAAGGCACGACATAAACCCCACACAAGACACGGCATAAACCACACACAAGGCATGGCATAAACCACACACAAGACATGGCATAAACCACACACAAGGCATGGCATAAACCCCACACAAGACACGGCATAAACCACACACAAGACACGGCATAAACCCCACATAAGGCACGGCATAAACTACACACAAGGCACGGCAAAAACCACACACAAGGCACGGCATAAACCACACACAAAACATGGCATAAACCACACACAAGGCATGGCATAAACCACACACAAGACATGGCATAAACTCCACACAAGACACGGCATAAACCCCACACAAGACACGGCATAAACCCCACACAAGGCACGGCATAAACCCCACACAAGGCACGGCATAAACCCCACACAAGACACGGCATAAACTCCACACAAGGCACGGCATAAACCCCACAAAAGACACGGCATAAACCCCACACAAGGCACGGCATAAACCACACACAAGACACGGCGTAAACCCCACACAAGACACGGCATAAACCACACAAGACACGGCATAAACTCCACACAAGACACGGCATAAACCACACAAGACACAGCATAAACTCCACACAAGGCACGGCATAAACCACACACAAGACATGGCATAAACCCCACACAAGGCATGGCATAAACCCCACACATGGCACGGCATAAACCACACAAAAGACACGGCATAAACCCCAAACAAGGCACGGCATAAACCCCACACAAGACACGGCATAAACCACACACAAGGCACGGCATAAACCACACACAAGACACGGCATAAACCACACAAGACACGGCATAAACCACACACAAGGCATGGCATAAACCACACACAAGACATGGCATTAACCACACACAAGACATGGCTTAAACCCCACACAAGACACGACATAAACCACACACAAGACACGGCATAAACCCCACTCAAGGCATGGCATAAACCCCACACAAGGCACGGCATAAACCCCACACAAGGCATGACATAAACCACACACAAGACACGGCATAAACCCCACACAAGGCACGGCATAAACCACACACAAGACATGGCATAAACCCCACACAAGACACGGCATAAACCCCACACAAGGCACGGCATAAACCACACACAAGACACGGCATAAACCGCACAAGACACGGCATAAACCCCACTCAAGGCATGGCATAAACCCCACACAAGGCACGGCATAAACCCCACACAAGGCATGGCATAAACCACACACAAGACACGGCATAAACCCCACACAAGGCACGGCATAAACCACACACAAGACATGGCATAAACCGAACACAAGACACGGCATAAATCCCACACAAGGCACGGCATAAACCACACACAAGACTCGGCATAAACCCCACACAAGGCACGGCATAAACCACACACAAGACATGGCATAAACCCCACACAAGGCACGGCATAAACCCCACACAAGGCATGACATAAACCACACACAAGACACGGCATAAACCCCACACAAGGCACGGCATAAACCACACACAAGACATGGCATAAACCCCACACAAGACACGGCATAAACCCCACACAAGGCACGGCATAAACCACACACAAGACACGGCATAAACCGCACAAGACACGGCATAAACCCCACTCAAGGCATGGCATAAACCCCACACAAGGCACGGCATAAACCCCACTCAAGGCATGGCATAAACCCCACACAAAACACGGCATAAACCCCACACAAGGCACGGCATAAACCACACACAAGACACGGCATAAACCCCACACAAGGCACGGCATAAACCACACACAAGACATGGCATAAACCCCACACAAGACACGGCATAAACCCCACACAAGGCACGGCATAAACCACAAACAAGACACGGCATAAACCGCACAAGACACGGCATAAACCCCACTCAAGGCATGGCACAAACCCCACACAAGTCACGGCATAAACCCCACACAAGGCATGGCATAAACCACACACAAGACACGGCATAAACCCCACACAAGGCACGGCATAAACCACACACAAGACATGGCATAAACCCAACACAAGACACGGCATAAATCCCACACAAGGCACGGCATAAACCACACACAAGACTCGGCATAAACCCCACACAAGGCACGGCATAAACCACACACAAGACATGGCATAAACCCCACACAAGACACGGCATAAACCCCACACAAGGCACGGCATAAACCACACACAAGACACGGCATAAACCCCACACAAGGCACGGCAAAAACTCAACACAAGACACGGCATAAACCACACACAAGACACGGCATAAACTCCACACAAGGCACGGCATAAACCCCACACAAGGCACGGCATAAACCACACACAAGACACGGCATAAACCCCACACAAGGCACGGCATAAACCACACACAAGACACGGCATAAACCCCACACAAGGCACGGCATAAACCCCACACAAGACACGGCATAAACTCCACACAAGGCACGGCATAAACCCCACAAATGACACGGCTTAAACCCCACACAAGGCACGGCATAAACCACACACAAGACACGGCATAAACCCCACACAAGGCACGGCATAAACCCCACACAAGGCACGGCATAAACCACACACAAGACACGGCATAAACCCCACACAAGGCACGGCATAAACCACACACAAGACACGGCATAAACCCCACACAAGGCACGGCATAAACTCCACACAAGGCACGGCATAAACCACACACAAGGTACGGCATCAACCCCACACAAGACACGGCATAAACCACACACAAGGCATGGCATAAACCACACACAAGACATGGCATAAACCACACACAAGGCACGGCATAAACTCCACACAAGGCACGGCATAAACCCCACACAAGGCATAAACCCAACACAAGACACGGCATAAACCACACACAAGACACGGCATAAACTCCACACAAGGCACGGCATAAACCCCACACAAGGCACGGCATAAACCCCACACAAGACACGGCATAAACCACACACAAGGCATGGCATAAACCACACAAAAGACATGGCATAAACCACACACAAGGCACGGCATAAACCCCACACAGGGCACGGCATAAACCACACACAAGGCACGACATAAACCCCACACAAGACACGGCATAAACCACACACAAGGCATGGCATAAACCACACACAAGACATGGCATTAACCACACACAAGACATGGCTTAAACCCCACACAAGACACGGCATAAACCACACACAAGACACGGCATAAACCCCACATAAGGCACGGCATAAACCACACACAAGGCACGGCATAAACCACACACAAGACACGGCATAAACCCCACACAAGGCACGGCATAAACCACACACAAGGCATGGCATAAACCACACACAAGACATGGCATAAACCACACACAAGGCATGGCATAAACCACACACAAGACATGGCATAAACTCCACACAAGACACGGCATAAACCCCACACAAGACACGGCATAAACCCCATACAAGGCACGGCATAAACCCCACACAAGGCACGGCATGAACCCCACACAAGCCACGGCATAAACTCCACAAAAGGCACGGCATAAACCCCACAAAAGACACGGCATAAACCCCACACAAGGCACGGCATAAACCACACACAAGACACGGCGTAAACCCCACACAAGACACGGCATAAACCACACAAGCCACGGCATAAACTCCACACAAGACACGGCATAAACCATACAAGACACGGCATAAACTCCACACAAGGCACGGCATAAACCACACACAAGACACGGCATAAACCCCACACAAGGCACGGCATAAACCACACACAAGACATGGCATAAACCCCACAAGACACGGCATAAACCCCACACAAGACACGGCATAAACCCCACACAAGGCACGGCATAAACCACACAAGACACGGCATAAACTCCACACAAGACACGTCATAAACCACACAAGACACGGCATAAACCCCACACAAGACACGGCATAAACCCCACACAAGTCATGGCATAAACCCCACACAAGGCATGGCATAAACCATACACAAGACACGGCATAAACCCCACACAAGGCACGGCATAAACCACACACAAGACACAGCATAAACTCCACACAAGACACGGCATAAACCCCACACAAGGCACGGCATAAACTCCACAAAAAGCACGGCATAAACCCCACAAAAGGCACGGCATAAATCCCACACAAGGCACGGCATAAACCACACACAAGACATGGCATAAACCCCACACAAGGCATGGCATAAACCCCACACAAGGCACGGCATAAACCACACACAAGACACGGCATAAACCCCACACAAGGCACGGCATAAACCCCACACAAGACACGGCATAAACTCCACACAAGGCACGGCATAAACCACACACAAGACACGGCATAAACCCCACACAAGACACGGCATAAACCACACAAGACACGGCATAGACTCCACACAAGACACGGCATAAACCACACACAAGACACGGCATAAACCACACAAGACACGGCATAAACTCCACACAAGACACGGCATAAACCACACAAGACACGGCATAAACTCCACACAAGGCACGGCATAAACCACACAAGACACGGCATAAACTCCACACAAGACACGGCATAAACCCCACACAAGACACGGCATAAACTCCACACAAGGCACGGCATAAACCACACAAGACACGGCATAAACCACACAAGACACGGCATAAACTCCACACAAGGCGCGGCATAAACCACACAAGACACGGCATAAACCACACACAAGACACGGCATAAACCCCACACAAGACACGGCATAAACCACACATGACACGGCATAAACTCCACACAAGAGACGGCATAAATCACACAAGACACGGCATAAACTCCACACAAGGCACGGCATAAACCCCACACAAGACACGGCATAAACCCCACACAAGGCACGGCATAAACCACACACAAGACAAGGCATAATCCCCACACAAGACACGGTATAAACCACACAAGACACGGCATAAACTCCACACAAGACACGGCATAAACCACACACAAGACACGGCATAAACCCCACACAAGGCACGGCATAAACCCCACACAAAACACGGCATAAACCACACACAAGACACGGCATATACCCCACACCAGGCACGGCATAAACCACACACAAGACATGGCATAAACCCCACACAAGACACGGCATAAACCCCACACAAGGCACGGCATAAACCACACACAAGATACGGCATAAACCACACAAGACATGGCATAAACCCCACTCAAGGCATGGCATAAACCCCACACAAGGCACGGCATAAACCCCACACAAGGCATGGCATAAACCACACACAAGACACGGCATAAACCCCACACAAGGCACGGCATAAACCACACACAAGACATGGCATAAACCCCACACAAGACACGGCATAAACCCCACACAAGGCACGGCATAAACCACACACAAGACACGGCATAAACCGCACACAAGGCACGGCATAAACCACACACAAGACACGGCATAAACCCCACACAAGGCACGGCATAAACCCCACACAAGACACGGCATAAACTCCACACAAGGCACGGCATGAACCCCACAAAAGACGCGGCATAAACCCCACACAAGGCACGGCATAAACCACACACAAGACACGGCATAAACCCCACACAAGGCACGGCATAAACCCCACACAAGGCACGGTATAAACAACATACAAGACACGGCATAAACCCCACACAAGGCACGGCATAAACCACACACAAGACACGGCATAAACCCCACACAAGGCACGGCATAAACTCCACACAAGGCTCGGCATAAACCACATACAAGACATGGCATAAACCCCACACAAGACACGGCATAAACCCCACACAAGGCACGGCATAAACCACACACAAGACACGGCATAAACCACACAAGACACGGCATAAACCCCACTGAAGGCATGGCATAAACCCCACACAAGACACGGCATAAACCCCACACAAGGCACGGCATAAACCACACACAAGACACGGCATAAACCCCACACAAGGCACGGCATAAACCACACACAAGAGATGGCATAAACCCCACACAAGACACGGCATAAACCCCACACAAGGCACGGCATAAACCACACACAAGACACGGCATAAACCGCACAAGACACGGCATAAACCCCACTCAAGGCATGGCATAAACCCCACACAAGGCACGGTATAAACCCCACACAAGGCATGGCATAAACCACACACAAGACACGGCATAAACCCCACACAAGGCACGGCATAAACCACACACAAGACATGGCATAAACCCAACACAAGACACGGCATAAATCCCACACAAGGCACGGCATAAACCACACACAAGACTCGGCATAAACCCCACACAAGGCACGGCATAAACCACACACAAGACATGGCATAAACCCCACACAAGACACGGCATAAACCCCACACAAGGCACGGCATAAACCACACACAAGACACGGCATAAACCCCACACAAGGCACGGCATATACCCAACACAAGACACGGCATAAACCACACACAAGACACGGCATAAACTCCACACAAGGCACGGCATAAACCCCACACAAGGCACGGCATAAACCACACACAAGACACGGCATAAACCCCACACAAGACACGGCATAAACCACACAAGACACGGCATAGACTCCACACAAGACACGGCATAAACCACACACAAGACACGGCATAAACCACACAAGACACGGCATAAACTCCACACAAGACACGGCATAAACCACACAAGACACGGCATAAACTCCACACAAGGCACGGCATAAACCACACAAGACACGGCATATACTCCACACATGACACGGCATAAACCCCACACAAGGCACGGCATAAACCCCACACAAGACACGGCATAAACTCCACACAAGGCACGGCATAAACCACACACAAGACACGGCATAAACCCCACACAAGACACGGCATAAACCACACAAGACACGGCATAGACTCCACACAAAACACGGCATAAACCACACACAAGACACGGCATAAACCACAAAAGACACGGCATAAACTCCACACAAGACACGGCATAAACCACACAAGACACGGCATAAACTCCACACAAGGCACGGCATAAACCACACAAGACACGGCATAAACTCCACACAAGACACGGCATAAACCCCACACAAGACACGGCATAAACTCCACACAAGGCACGGCATAAACCACACAAGACACGGCATAAACCACACAAGACACGGCATAAACTCCACACAAGGCACGGCATAAACCACACATGACACGGCATATACCACACACAAGACACGGCATAAACCCCACACAAGACACGGCATAAACCACACAAGACACGGCATAAACTCAACACAAGAGACGGCATAAACCACACAAGACACGGCATAAACTCCACACAAGGCACGGCATAAACCCCACACAAGACACTGCATAAACCCCACACAAGGCACGGCATAAACCACACACAAGACACGGCATAAACCCCACACTAGACACGGTATAAACCACACAAGACACGGCATAAACTCCACACAAGACACGGCATAAACCACACACAAGACACGGCATAAACCCCACACAAGGCACGGCATAAACCCCACACAAGACACGGCATAAACCACACACAAGACACGGCATAAACCCCACACAAGGCACGGCATAAACCACACACAAGACATGGCATAAACCCCACACAAGACACGGCATAAACCCCACACAAGGCACGGCATAAACCACACACAAGATACGGCATAAACCACACAAGACACGGCATAAACCCCACTCAAGGCATGGCATAAACCCCACACAAGGCACGGCATAAACCCCACACAAGGCATGGCATAAACCACACACAAGACACGGCATAAACCCCACACAAGGCACGGCATAAACCACACACAAGACATGGCATAAACCCCACACAAGACACGGCATAAACCCCACACAAGGCACGGCATAAACCACACACAAGACACGGCATAAACCGCACAAGACACGGCATAAACCCCACTCAAGGCATGGCATAAACCCCACACAAGGCACGGCATAAACCCCACACAAGGCATGGCATAAACCACACACAAGACACGGCATAAACCCCACACAAGGCACGGCATAAACAACACACAAGACATGGCATAAACCCAACACAAGACACGGCATAAATCCCACACAAGGCACGGCATAAACCACACACAAGACTCGGCATAAACCCCACACAAGGCACGGCATAAACCACACACAAGACATGGCATAAACCCCACACAAGACACGGCATAAACCCCACACAAGGCACGGCATAAACCACACACAAGACACGGCATAAACCCCACACAAGGCACGGCAAAAACTCAACACAAGACACGGCATAAACCACACACAAGACACGGCATAAACTCCACACAAGGCACGGCATAAACCCCACACAAGGCACGGCATAAACCACACACAAGACACGGCATAAACCCCACACAAGGCACGGCATAAACCACACACAAGACACGGCATAAACCCCACACAAGGCACGGCATAAACCCCACACAAGACACGGCATAAACTCCACACAAGGCACGGCATAAACCCCACAAAAGACACGGCTTAAACCCCACACAAGGCACGGCATAAACCACACACAAGACACGGCATAAACCCCACACAAGGCACGGCATAAACCCCACACAAGGCACGGCATAAACCACACACAAAACACGGCATAAACCCCACACAAGGCACGGCATAAACCACACACAAGACACGGCATAAACCCCACACAAGGCACGGCATAACCTCCACACAAGGCACGGCATAAACCACACACAAGACACGGCATGAACCACACACAAGACACGGCATAAACTCCACACAAGGCACGGCATAAACCCCACACAAGGCACGGCATCTACCCCACACAAGACACGGCATAAACCACACACAAGGCATGGCATAAACCACACACAAGACATGGCATAAACCCCACACAAGGCATGGCATAAACCACACACAAAGCACGGCATAAACCCAACACAAGACACGGCATAAACCACACACAAGACACGGCATAAACTCCACACAAGGCACGGCGTAAACCCCACACAAGACATGGCATAAACTCCACACAAGACATGGCATAAACCCCACACAAGACACGGCATAAACTCCACACAAGGCATGGCATAAACCACACACAAGACACGGCATAAACCCCACACAAGGCACGGCATAAACCACACACAAGACACGGCATAAACCCCACACAAGGCACGGCATAAACCCCACACAAGACACGGCATAAACTCCACACAAGGCACGGCATAAACCCCACACAAGGCACGGCATAAACCCCACACAAGACACGGCATAAACCACACACAAGGCATGGCATAAACCACACAAAAGACATGGCATAAACCACACACAAGGCACGGCATAAACCCCACACAAGGCACGGCATAAACCACACACAAGGCACGACATAAACCCCACACAAGACACGGCATAAACCACACACAAGGCATGGCATAAACCACACACAAGACATGGCATTAACCACACACAAGACATGGCTTAAACCCCACACAAGACACGGCATAAACCACACACAAGACACGGCATAAACCCCACTCAAGGCATGGCATAAACCCCACACAAGGCACGGCATAAACCCCACACAAGGCATGACATAAACCACACACAAGTCACGGCATAAACCCCACACAAGGCACGGCATAAAACACACACAAGACATGGCATAAACCCAACACAAGATACGGCATAAACCCCACACAAGGCACGGCATAAACCACACACAAGACACGGCATAAACCCCACACAAGGCACGGCATAAACCACACACAAGACACGGCATAAACCCCACACAATGCACGGCATAAACTCCACACAAGGCACGGCATAAACCACACACAAGACACGGCATAATCCACACACAAGACACGGCATAAACTCCACACAAGGCACGGCATAAACCCCACAAAAGGCACGGCATAAACCCCACACAAGACACGGCATAAACCACATACAAGGCACGGCATAAACCACACACAAGACATGGCATAAACTCCACACAAGGCACGGCATAAACCCCACAAGAGACACGGCATAAACCCCACACAAGGCACGGCATAAACCACACACAAGACACGGCATAAACCCCACACAAGGCACGGCATAAACCCAACACAAGACACGGCATAAACCACACACAAGACACGGCATAAACTCCACACAAGGCACGGCATTAACCACACACAAGACACGGCATAAACCCCACACAAGGCACGGCATAAACCCCACACAAGAAACGGCATAAACTCCACACAAGGCACGGCATAAACCCCACAAAAGACACGGCTTAAACCCCACACAACGCACGGCATAAACCACACACAAGACACGGCATAAACCCCACACAAGGCACGGCATAAACCCCACACAAGGCACGGCATAAACCACACACAAGACACGGCATAAACCACACACAAGACACGGCATAAACCCCACACAAGGCACGGCATAAACTCCACACAAGGCAAGGCATAAACCACACACAAGACACGGCATAAACCACACACAAGACACGGCATAAACTCCACACAAGGCACGGCATAAACCCCACACAAGGCACGGCATAAACCCCACACAAGACACGGCATAAACCACACACAAGGCATGGCATAAACCACACACAAGACATGGCATAAACCCCACACAAGGCACGGCATAAACCACACACAAGGCACGGCATAAACTCCACACAAGGCACGGCATAAACCGCACACAAGGCACGGCATAAACACAACACAAGATACGGCATAAACCACACACAAGACACGGCATAAACTCCACACAAGGCACGGCATAAACCCCACACAAGGCACGGCATAAACCCCACACAAGACACGGCATAAACCACACACAAGTCATGGCATAAACCACACACAAGACATGGCATAAACCACACACAAGGCACGGCATAAACCCCACACAAGGCACGGCATAAACCACACACAAGGCACGACATAAAACCCACACAAGACACGGCATAAACCACACACAAGGCACGGCATAAACCACACACAAGACATGGCAAAAACCCCACATAAGGCACGGCATAAACCACACACAAGGCACGGCATAAACCACACACAAGGCACGGCATAAACCACACACAAGACACGGCATAAACCCCACACAAGGCACGGCATAAACCCCACACAAGGCTCGGCATAAACCACAAAAGACACGGCATAAACTCCACACAAGACATGGCATAAACCACACAAGACACGGCATAAACCCCACACAAGACACGGCATAAACCCCACACAAGACATGGCATAAACCCCACACAAGGCATGGCATAAACCACACACAAGACACGGCATAAACTCCACACAAGACACGGCATAAACCCCACACAAGGCACGGCATAAACTCCACACAAAGCACGGCATAAACCCCACAAAAGGCACGGCATAAGTCCCACACAAGGCACGGCATAAACCCCACAAAAGGCACGGCATAAATCCCACACAAGGCACGGCATAAACCACACACAAGACATGGCATAAACCCCACACAAGGCATGGCATAAACCCCACACAAGGCACGGCATAAACCACACACAAGACACGGCATAAACCCCAAACAAGACACGGCATAAACCCCACACAAGACACGGCATAAACCACACACAAGGCACGGCATAAACCACACACAAGACACGGCATAAACCCCACTCAAGGCATGGCATAAACCCCACACAAGGCACGGCATAAACCCCACACAAGGCATGGCATAAACCACACACAAGACACGGCATAAACCCCACACAAGGCACGGCATAAACCACACACAAGACATGGCATGAACCCCACACAAGACACGGCATAAACCCCACACAAGGCACGGCATAAACCACACACAAGACACGGCATGAACCCCACACAAGGCATGGCATAAACCACACACAAGACACGGCATAAACCCCACACAAGGCGCGGCATAAACCACACACAAGACATGGCATAAACCCCACACAAGACACGGCATAAACCCCACACAAGGCACGGCATAAACCACACACAAGACACGGCATAAACCACACAAGACACGGCATAAACCCCACTCAAGGCATGGCATAAACCCCACACAAGACACGGCATAAACTCCACACAAGGCACGGCATAAACCACACACAAGACACGGCATAAACCCCACACAAGGCACGGCATAAACCACACAAAAGACATGGCATAAACCCCACACAAGACACGGCATAAACCCCACACAAGGCACGGCATAAACCACACACAAGACACGGCATAAACCACACAAGACACGGCATAAACCCCACTCAAGGCATGGCATAAACCCCACACAAGGCACGGCATAAACCCCACACAAGGCATGGCATAAACCACACACAAAACACGGCATAAACCCCACACAAGGCACGGCATAAACCACACACAAGACATGGCATAAACCCCACACAAGACACGGCATAAATCCCACACAAGGCACGGCATAAACCACACACAAGACACGGCATAAGCCCCACACAAGGCACGGCATAAACCACACACAAGACACGGCATAAACCCCACACAAGGCACGGCATAAACCCCACACAAGACACGGCATAAACTCCACACAAGGCACGGCATAAACCACACACAAGACACGGTATAAACCCCACACACGACACGGCATAAACCACACAAGACACGGCATAGACTCCACACAAAACACGGCATAAACCACACACAAGACACGGCATAAACCACAAAAGACACGGCATAAACTCCACACAAGACACGGCATAAACCACACAAGACACGGCATAAACTCCACACAAGGCACGGCATAAACCACACAAGACACGGCATAAACTCCACACAAGACACGGCATAAACCCCACACAAGACACGGCATAAACTCCACACAAGGCACGGCATAAACCACACAAGACACGGCATAAACTCCACACAAGGCACGGCATAAACCACACAAGACACGGCATAAACCACACACAAGACACGGCATAAACCCCACACAAGACACGGCATAAACCACACAAGACACGGCATAAACTCCACACAAGAGACGGCATAAACCACACAAGACACGGCATAAACTCCACACAAGGCACGGCATAAACCCCACACAAGACACGGCATAAACCCCACACAAGGCACGGCATAAACCACACACAAGACACGGCATAAACCCCACACTAGACACGGTATAAACCACACAAGACACGGCATAAACTCCACACAAGACACGGCATAAACCACACACAAGACACGGCATAAACCCCACACAAGGCACGGCATAAACCCCACACAAGACACGGCATAAACCACACACAAGACACGGCATAAACCCCACACAAGGCACGGCATAAACCACACACAAGACATGGCATAAACCCCACACAAGACACGGCATAAACCCCACACAAGGCACGGCATAAACCACACACAAGATACGGCATAAACCACACAAGACACGGCATAAACCCCACTCAATGCATGGCATAAACCCCACACAAGGCACGGCATAAACCCCACACAAGGCATGGCATAAACCACACACAAGACACGGCATAAACCAAACACAAGGCACGGCATAAACCACACACAAGACATGGCATAAACCCCACACAAGGCACGGCATAAACCATACACAAGGCACGGCATAAACCACACACAAGACACGGCATAAACCCCACACAAGGCACGGCATAAACCACACACAAGACACGGCATAAACCCCACACAAGGCACGGCATAAACCCCACACAAGACACGGCATAAACTCCAAACAAGGCACGGCATGAACCCCACAAAAGACACGGCATAAACCCCACACAAGGCACGGCATAAACCACACACAAGACACGGCATAAACCCCACACGGCACGGCATAAACCCCACACAAGGCACGGCATAAACCACACACAAGACACGGCATAAACCCCACACAAGGCACGGCATAAACCACACACAAGACACGGCATAAACCCCACACAAGGCACGGCATAAATTCCACACAAGGCATGGCATAAACCACATACAAGACATGGCATAAACCCCACACAAGACACGGCATAAACCCCACACAAGGCACGGCATAAACCACACACAAGACATGGCATAAACCCCACACAAGACACGGCATAAACCCCACACAAGGCACGGCATAAACCACACACAAGACACGGCATAAACCGCACAAGACACGGCATAAACCCCACTCAAGGCATGGCATAAACCCCACACAAGGCACGGCATAAACCCCACACAAGGCATGGCATAAACCACACACAAGACACGGCATAAACCCCACACAAGGCACGGCATAAACAACACACAAGACATGGCATAAACCCAACACAAGACACGGCATAAATCCCACACAAGGCACGGCATAAACCACACACAAGACTCGGCATAAACCCCACACAAGGCACGGCATAAACCACACACAAGACATGGCATAAACCCCACACAAGACACGGCATAAACCCCACACAAGGCACGGCATAAACCACACACAAGACACGGCATAAACCCCACACAAGGCACGGCAAAAACTCAACACAAGACACGGCATAAACCACACACAAGACACGGCATAAACTCCACACAAGGCACGGCATAAACCCCACACAAGGCACGGCATAAACCACACACAAGACACGGCATAAACCCCACACAAGGCACGGCATAAACCACACACAAGACACGGCATAAACCCCACACAAGGCACGGCATAAACCCCACACAAGACACGGCATAAACTCCACACAAGGCACGGCATAAACCCCACAAAAGACACGGCTTAAACCCCACACAAGGCACGGCATAAACCACACACAAGACACGGCATAAACCCCACACAAGGCACGGCATAAACCCCACACAAGGCACGGCATAAACCACACACAAAACACGGCATAAACCCCACACAAGGCACGGCATAAACCACACACAAGACACGGCATAAACCCCACACAAGGCACGGCATAACCTCCACACAAGGCACGGCATAAACCACACACAAGACACGGCATGAACCACACACAAGACACGGCATAAACTCCACACAAGGCACGGCATAAACCCCACACAAGGCACGGCATCTACCCCACACAAGACACGGCATAAACCACACACAAGGCATGGCATAAACCACACACAAGACATGGCATAAACCCCACACAAGGCATGGCATAAACCACACACAAAGCACGGCATAAACCCAACACAAGACACGGCATAAACCACACACAAGACACGGCATAAACTCCACACAAGGCACGGCGTAAACCCCACACAAGACATGGCATAAACTCCACACAAGACATGGCATAAACCCCACACAAGACACGGCATAAACTCCACACAAGGCATGGCATAAACCACACACAAGACACGGCATAAACCCCACACAAGGCACGGCATAAACCACACACAAGACACGGCATAAACCCCACACAAGGCACGGCATAAACCCCACACAAGACACGGCATAAACTCCACACAAGGCACGGCATAAACCCCACACAAGGCACGGCATAAACCCCACACAAGACACGGCATAAACCACACACAAGGCATGGCATAAACCACACAAAAGACATGGCATAAACCACACACAAGGCACGGCATAAACCCCACACAAGGCACGGCATAAACCACACACAAGGCACGACATAAACCCCACACAAGACACGGCATAAATCACACACAAGGCATGGCATAAACCACACACAAGACATGGCATTAACCACACACAAGACATGGCTTAAACCCCACACAAGACACGGCATAAACCACACACAAGACACGGCATAAACCCCACTCAAGGCATGGCATAAACCCCACACAAGGCACGGCATAAACCCCACACAAGGCATGACATAAACCACACACAAGTCACGGCATAAACCCCACACAAGGCACGGCATAAAACACACACAAGACATGGCATAAACCCAACACAAGATACGGCATAAACCCCACACAAGGCACGGCATAAACCACACACAAGACACGGCATAAACCCCACACAAGGCACGGCATAAACCACACACAAGACACGGCATAAACCCCACACAATGCACGGCATAAACTCCACACAAGGCACGGCATAAACCACACACAAGACACGGCATAATCCACACACAAGACACGGCATAAACTCCACACAAGGCACGGCATAAACCCCACAAAAGGCACGGCATAAACCCCACACAAGACACGGCATAAACCACATACAAGGCACGGCATAAACCACACACAAGACATGGCATAAACTCCACACAAGGCACGGCATAAACCCCACAAGAGACACGGCATAAACCCCACACAAGGCACGGCATAAACCACACACAAGACACGGCATAAACCCCACACAAGGCACGGCATAAACCCAACACAAGACACGGCATAAACCACACACAAGACACGGCATAAACTCCACACAAGGCACGGCATTAACCACACACAAGACACGGCATAAACCCCACACAAGGCACGGCATAAACCCCACACAAGAAACGGCATAAACTCCACACAAGGCACGGCATAAACCCCACAAAAGACACGGCTTAAACCCCACACAACGCACGGCATAAACCACACACAAGACACGGCATAAACCCCACACAAGGCACGGCATAAACCCCACACAAGGCACGGCATAAACCACACACAAGACACGGCATAAACCACACACAAGACACGGCATAAACCCCACACAAGGCACGGCATAAACTCCACACAAGGCAAGGCATAAACCACACACAAGACACGGCATAAACCACACACAAGACACGGCATAAACTCCACACAAGGCACGGCATAAACCCCACACAAGGCACGGCATAAACCCCACACAAGACACGGCATAAACCACACACAAGGCATGGCATAAACCACACACAAGACATGGCATAAACCCCACACAAGGCACGGCATAAACCACACACAAGGCACGGCATAAACTCCACACAAGGCACGGCATAAACCGCACACAAGGCACGGCATAAACACAACACAAGATACGGCATAAACCACACACAAGACACGGCATAAACTCCACACAAGGCACGGCATAAACCCCACACAAGGCACGGCATAAACCCCACACAAGACACGGCATAAACCACACACAAGTCATGGCATAAACCACACACAAGACATGGCATAAACCACACACAAGGCACGGCATAAACCCCACACAAGGCACGGCATAAACCACACACAAGGCACGACATAAAACCCACACAAGACACGGCATAAACCACACACAAGGCACGGCATAAACCACACACAAGACATGGCAAAAACCCCACATAAGGCACGGCATAAACCACACACAAGGCACGGCATAAACCACACAAAAGGCACGGCATAAACCACACACAAGACACGGCATAAACCCCACACAAGGCACGGCATAAACCCCACACAAGGCTCGGCATAAACCACAAAAGACACGGCATAAACTCCACACAAGACATGGCATAAACCACACAAGACACGGCATAAACCCCACACAAGACACGGCATAAACCCCACACAAGACATGGCATAAACCCCACACAAGGCATGGCATAAACCACACACAAGACACGGCATAAACTCCACACAAGACACGGCATAAACCCCACACAAGGCACGGCATAAACTCCACACAAAGCACGGCATAAACCCCACAAAAGGCACGGCATAAGTCCCACACAAGGCACGGCATAAACCCCACAAAAGGCACGGCATAAATCCCACACAAGGCACGGCATAAACCACACACAAGACATGGCATAAACCCCACACAAGGCATGGCATAAACCCCACACAAGGCACGGCATAAACCACACACAAGACACGGCATAAACCCCAAACAAGACACGGCATAAACCCCACACAAGACACGGCATAAACCACACACAAGGCACGGCATAAACCACACACAAGACACGGCATAAACCCCACTCAAGGCATGGCATAAACCCCACACAAGGCACGGCATAAACCCCACACAAGGCATGGCATAAACCACACACAAGACACGGCATAAACCCCACACAAGGCACGGCATAAACCACACACAAGACATGGCATGAACCCCACACAAGACACGGCATAAACCCCACACAAGGCACGGCATAAACCACACACAAGACACGGCATGAACCCCACACAAGGCATGGCATAAACCACACACAAGACACGGCATAAACCCCACACAAGGCGCGGCATAAACCACACACAAGACATGGCATAAACCCCACACAAGACACGGCATAAACCCCACACAAGGCACGGCATAAACCACACACAAGACACGGCATAAACCACACAAGACACGGCATAAACCCCACTCAAGGCATGGCATAAACCCCACACAAGACACGGCATAAACTCCACACAAGGCACGGCATAAACCACACACAAGACACGGCATAAACCCCACACAAGGCACGGCATAAACCACACAAAAGACATGGCATAAACCCCACACAAGACACGGCATAAACCCCACACAAGGCACGGCATAAACCACACACAAGACACGGCATAAACCACACAAGACACGGCATAAACCCCACTCAAGGCATGGCATAAACCCCACACAAGGCACGGCATAAACCCCACACAAGGCATGGCATAAACCACACACAAAACACGGCATAAACCCCACACAAGGCACGGCATAAACCACACACAAGACATGGCATAAACCCCACACAAGACACGGCATAAATCCCACACAAGGCACGGCATGAACCACACACAAGACACGGCATAAGCCCCACACAAGGCACGGCATAAACCACACACAAGACACGGCATAAACCCCACACAAGGCACGGCATAAACCCCACACAAGACACGGCATAAACTCCACACAAGGCACGGCATAAACCACACACAAGACACGGTATAAACCCCACACACGACACGGCATAAACCACACAAGACACGGCATAGACTCCACACAAAACACGGCATAAACCACACACAAGACACGGCATAAACCACAAAAGACACGGCATAAACTCCACACAAGACACGGCATAAACCACACAAGACACGGCATAAACTCCACACAAGGCACGGCATAAACCACACAAGACACGGCATAAACTCCACACAAGACACGGCATAAACCCCACACAAGACACGGCATAAACTCCACACAAGGCACGGCATAAACCACACAAGACACGGCATAAACTCCACACAAGGCACGGCATAAACCACACAAGACACGGCATAAACCACACACAAGACACGGCATAAACCCCACACAAGACACGGCATAAACCACACAAGACACGGCATAAACTCCACACAAGAGACGGCATAAACCACACAAGACACGGCATAAACTCCACACAAGGCACGGCATAAACCCCACACAAGACACGGCATAAACCCCACACAAGGCACGGCATAAACCACACACAAGACACGGCATAAACCCCACACTAGACACGGTATAAACCACACAAGACACGGCATAAACTCCACACAAGACACGGCATAAACCACACACAAGACACGGCATAAACCCCACACAAGGCACGGCATAAACCCCACACAAGACACGGCATAAACCACACACAAGACACGGCATAAACCCCACACAAGGCACGGCATAAACCACACACAAGACATGGCATAAACCCCACACAAGACACGGCATAAACCCCACACAAGGCACGGCATAAACCACACACAAGATACGGCATAAACCACACAAGACACGGCATAAACCCCACTCAATGCATGGCATAAACCCCACACAAGGCACGGCATAAACCCCACACAAGGCATGGCATAAACCACACACAAGACACGGCATAAACCAAACACAAGGCACGGCATAAACCACACACAAGACATGGCATAAACCCCACACAAGGCACGGCATAAACCATACACAAGGCACGGCATAAACCACACACAAGACACGGCATAAACCCCACACAAGGCACGGCATAAACCACACACAAGACACGGCATAAACCCCACACAAGGCACGGCATAAACCCCACACAAGACACGGCATAAACTCCAAACAAGGCACGGCATGAACCCCACAAAAGACACGGCATAAACCCCACACAAGGCACGGCATAAACCACACACAAGACACGGCATAAACCCCACACGGCACGGCATAAACCCCACACAAGGCACGGCATAAACCACACACAAGACACGGCATAAACCCCACACAAGGCACGGCATAAACCACACACAAGACACGGCATAAACCCCACACAAGGCACGGCATAAATTCCACACAAGGCATGGCATAAACCACATACAAGACATGGCATAAACCCCACACAAGACACGGCATAAACCCCACACAAGGCACGGCATAAACCACACACAAGACACGGCATAAACCACACAAGACACGGCATAAACCCCACTCAAGGCATGGCATAAACCCCACACAAGACACGGCATAAACCCCACACAAGGCACGGCATAAACCACACACAAGACACGGCATAAACCCCACACAAGGCACGGCATAAACCACACACAAGACATGGCATAAACCCCACACAAGACACGGCATAAACCCCACACAAGGCACGGCATAAACCAAACACAAGACACGGCATAAACCGCACAAGACACGGCATAAACCCCACTCAAGGCATGGCATAAACCCCACACAAAGCACGGCATAAACCCCACACAAGGCATGGCATAAACCACACACAAGACACGGCATAAACCCCACACAAGGCACGGCATAAACCACACACAAGACATGGCATAAACCCAACACAAGACACGGCATAAATCCCACACAAGGCACGGCATAAACCACACACAAGACTCGGCATAAACCCCACACAAGGCACGGCATAAACCACACACAAGACATGGCATAAACCCCACACAAGACACGGCATAAACCCCACACAAGGCACGGCATAAACCACACACAAGACACGGCATAAACCCCACACAAGGCACGGCAAAAACTCAACACAAGACACGGCATAAACCACACACAAGACACGGCATAAACTCCACACAAGGCACGGCATAAACCCCACACAAGGCACGGCATAAACCACACACAAGACACGGCATAAACCCCACACAAGGCACGGCATAAACCACACACAAGACACGGCATAAACCCCACACAAGGCACGGCATAAACCCCACACAAGACACGGCATAAACTCCACACAAGGCACGGCATAAACCCCACAAAAGACACGGCTTAAACCCCACACAAGGCACGGCATAAACCACACACAAGACACGGCATAAACCCCACACAAGGCACGGCATAAACCCCACACAAGGCACGGCATAAACCACACACAAGACACGGCATAAACCCCACACAAGGCACGGCATAAACCACACACAAGACACGGCATAAACCCCACACAAGGCACGGCATAAACCCCACACAAGGCACGGCATAAACCACACACAAGACACGGCATAAACCCCACACAAGGCACGGCATAAACCACACACAAGACACGGCATAAACCCCACACAAGGCACGGCATAAACTCCACACAAGGCACGGCATAAACCACACACAAGACACGGCATGAACCACACACAAGACACGGCATAAACTCCACACAAGGCACGGCATAAACCCCACACAAGGCACGGCATCAACCCCACACAAGACACGGCATAAACCACACACAAGGCATGGCATAAACCACACACATGACATGGCATAAACCACACACAAGGCACGGCATAAACTCCACACAAGGCACGGCATAAACCCCACACAAGGCACGGCATAAACCCAACACAAGACACGGCATAAACCACACACAAGACACGGCATAAACTCCACACAAGGCACGGCATAAACCCCACACAAGGCACGGCATAAACCCCACACAAGACACGGCATAAACCACACACAAGGCATGGCATAAACCACACAAAAGACATGGCATAAACCACACACAAGGCACGGCATAAACCCCACACAGGGCACGGCATAAACCACACACAAGGCACGACATAAACCCCACACAAGACACGGCATAAACCACACACAAGGCATGGCATAAACCACACACAAGACATGGCATTAACCACACACAAGACATGGCTTAAACCCCACACAAGACACGGCATAAACCACACACAAGACACGGCATAAACCCCACATAAGGCACGGCATAAACCACACACAAGGCACGGCATAAACCACACACAAGACACGGCATAAACCCCACACAAGGCACGGCATAAACCACACACAAGGCACGGCATAAACCACACACAAGGCATGGCATAAACCACACACAAGACATGGCATAAACCACACACAAGGCATGGCATAAACCACACACAAGACATGGCATAAACTCCACACAAGACACGGCATAAACCCCACACAAGACACGGCATAAACCCCATACAAGGCACGGCATAAACCCCACACAAGGCACGGCATGAACCCCACACAAGACACGGCATAAACTCCACAAAAGGCACGGCATAAACCCCACAAAAGACACGGCATAAACCCCACACAAGGCACGGCATAAACCACACACAAGACACGGCGTAAACCCCACACAAGACACGGCATAAACCACACAAGACACGGCATAAACTCCACACAAGACACGGCATAAACCATACAAGACACGGCATAAACTCCACACAAGGCACGGCATAAACCACACACAAGACACGGCATAAACCCCACACAAGGCACGGCATAAACCACACACAAGACATGGCATAAACCCCACAAGACACGGCATAAACCCCACACAAGACACGGCATAAACCCCACACAAGGCACGGCATAAACCACACAAGACACGGCATAAACTCCACACAAGACACGTCATAAACCACACAAGACACGGCATAAACCCCACACAAGACACGGCATAAACCCCACACAAGTCATGGCATAAACCCCACACAAGACATGGCATAAACCCCACACAAGACACGGCATAAACCCCACACAAGGCACGGCATAAACCAAACACAAGACACGGCATAAACCGCACAAGACACGGCATAAACCCCACTCAAGGCATGGCATAAACCCCACACAAGGCACGGCATAAACCCCACACAAGGCATGGCATAAACCACACACAAGACACGGCATAAACCCCACACAAGGCACGGCATAAACCACACACAAGACATGGCATAAACCCAACACAAGACACGGCATAAATCCCACACAAGGCACGGCATAAACCACACACAAGCCTCGGCATAAACCCCACACAAGGCACGGCATAAACCACACACAAGACATGCCATAAACCCCACACAAGACACGGCATAAACCCCACACAAGGCACGGCATAAACCACACACAAGACACGGCATAAACCCCACACAAGGCACGGCAAAAACTCAACACAAGACACGGCATAAACCACACACAAGACACGGCATAAACTCCACACAAGGCACGGCATAAACCCCACACAAGGCACGGCATAAACCACACACAAGACACGGCATAAACCCCACACAAGGCACGGCATAAACCACACACAAGACACGGCATAAACCCCACACAAGGCACGGCATAAACCCCACACAAGACACGGCATAAACTCCACACAAGGCACGGCATAAACCCCACACAAGGCACGGCATAAACCACACACAAGACACGGCATAAACCCCACACAAGGCACGGCATAAACCACACACAAGACACGGCATAAACCCCACACAAGGCACGGCATAAACCCCACACAAGGCACGGCATAAACCACACACAAGACACGGCATAAACCCCACACAAGGCACGGCATAAACCACACACAAGACACGGCATAAACCCCACACAAGGCACGGCATAAACTCCACACAAGGCACGGCATAAACCACACACAAGACACGGCATGAACCACACACAAGACACGGCATAAACTCCACACAAGGCACGGCATAAACCCCACACAAGGCACGGCATCAACCCCACACAAGACACGGCATAAACCACACACAAGGCATGGCATAAACCACACACAAGACATGGCATAAACCACACACAAGGCACGGCATAAACTCCACACAAGGCACGGCATAAACCCCACACAAGGCACGGCATAAACCCAACACAAGACACGGCATAAACCACACACAAGACACGGCATAAACTCCACACAAGGCACGGCATAAACCCCACACAAGGCACGGCATAAACCCCACACAAGACACGGCATAAACCACACACAAGGCATGGCATAAACCACACAAAAGACATGGCATAAACCACACACAAGGCACGGCATAAACCCCACACAGGGCACGGCATAAACCACACACAAGGCACGACATAAACCCCACACAAGACACGGCATAAACCACACACAAGGCATGGCATAAACCACACACAAGACATGGCATTAACCACACACAAGACATGGCTTAAACCCCACACAAGACACGGCATAAACCACACACAAGACACGGCATAAACCCCACATAAGGCACGGCATAAACCACACACAAGGCACGGCATAAACCACACACAAGACACGGCATAAACCCCACACAAGGCACGGCATAAACCACACACAAGGCACGGCATAAACCACACACAAGGCATGGCATAAACCACACACAAGACATGGCATAAACCACACACAAGGCATGGCATAAACCACACACAAGACATGGCATAAACTCCACACAAGACACGGCATAAACCCCACACAAGACACGGCATAAACCCCATACAAGGCACGGCATAAACCCCACACAAGGCACGGCATGAACCCCACACAAGACACGGCATAAACTCCACAAAAGGCACGGCATAAACCCCACAAAAGACACGGCATAAACCCCACACAAGGCACGGCATAAACCACACACAAGACACGGCGTAAACCCCACACAAGACACGGCATAAACCACACAAGACACGGCATAAACTCCACACAAGACACGGCATAAACCATACAAGACACGGCATAAACTCCACACAAGGCACGGCATAAACCACACACAAGACACGGCATAAACCCCACACAAGGCACGGCATAAACCACACACAAGACATGGCATAAACCCCACAAGACACGGCATAAACCCCACACAAGACACGGCATAAACCCCACACAAGGCACGGCATAAACCACACAGGACACGGCATAAACTCCACACAAGACACGTCATAAACCACACAAGACACGGCATAAACCCCACACAAGACACGGCATAAACCCCACACAAGTCATGGCATAAACCCCACACAAGGCATGGCATAAACCACACACAAGACACGGCATAAACCCCACACAAGGCACGGCATAAACCACACACAAGACACAGCATAAACTCCACACAAGACACGGCATAAACCCCACACAAGGCACGGCATAAACTCCACAAAAAGCACGGCATAAACCCCACAAAAGGCACGGCATAAATCCACCACAAGGCACGGCATAAACCACACACAAGACATGGCATAAACCCCACACAAGGCATGGCATAAACCACACACAAGGCACGGCATAAACCACACACAAGACACGGCATAAACCCCACACAAGGCACGGCATAAACCCCACACAAGACACGGCATAAACTCCACACAAGGCACGGCATAAACCACACACAAGACACGGCATAAACCCCACACAAGACACGGCATAAACCACACAAGACACGGCATAGACTCCACACAAGACACGGCATAAACCACACACAAGACACGGCATAAACCACACAAGACACGGCATAAACTCCACACAAGACACGGCATAAACCACACAAGACACGGCATAAACTCCACACAAGGCACGGCATAAACCACACAAGACACGGCATAAACTCCACACAAGACACGGCATAAACCCCACACAAGACACGGCATAAACTCCACACAAGGCACGGCATAAACCACACAAGACACGGCATAAACCACACAAGACACGGCATAAACTCCACACAAGGCACGGCATAAACCACACAAGACACGGCATAAACCACACACAAGACACGGCATAAACCCCACACAAGACACGGCATAAGCCACACATGACACGGCATAAACTCCACACAAGAGACGGCATAAACCACACAAGACACGGCATAAACTCCACACAAGGCACGGCATAAACCCCACACAAGACACGGCATAAACCCCACACAAGGCACGGCATAAACCACACACAAGACAAGGCATAATCCCCACACAAGACACGGTATAAACCACACAAGACACGGCATAAACTCCACACAAGACACGGCATAAACCACACACAAGACACGGCATAAACCCCACACAAGGCACGGCATAAACCCCACACAAGACACGGCATAAACCACACACAAGACACGGCATATACCCCACACCAGGCACGGCATAAACCACACACAAGACATGGCATAAACCCCACACAAGACACGGCATAAACCCCACACAAGGCACGGCATAAACCACACACAAGATACGGCATAAACCACACAAGACATGGCATAAACCCCACTCAAGGCATGGCATAAACCCCACACAAGGCACGGCATAAACCCCACACAAGGCATGGCATAAACCACACACAAGACACGGCATAAACCCCACACAAGGCACGGCATAAACCACACACAAGACATGGCATAAACCCCACACAAGACACGGCATAAACCCCACACAAGGCACGGCATAAACCACACACAAGACACGGCATAAACCCCACACAAGGCACGGCATAAACTCCACACAAGGCACGGCATAAACCACATACAAGACATGGCATAAACCCCACACAAGACACGGCATAAACCCCACACAAGGCACGGCATAAACCACACACAAGACACGGCATAAACCACACAAGACACGGCATAAACCCCACTCAAGGCATGGCATAAACCCCACACAAGACACGGCATAAACCCCACACAAGGCACGGCATAAACCACACACAAGACACGGCATAAACCCCACACAAGGCACGGCAGAAACTACACACAAGAGATGGCATAAACCCCACACAAGACACGGCATAAACCCCACACAAGGCACGGCATAAACCACACACAAGGCACGGCATAAACCGCACAAGACACGGCATAAACCCCACTCAAGGCATGGCATAAACCCCACACAAGGCACGGTATAAACCCCACACAAGGCATGGCATAAACCACACACAAGACACGGCATAAACCCCACACAAGGCACGGCATAAACCACACACAAGACATGGCATAAACCCAACACAAGACACGGCATAAATCCCACACAAGGCACAGCATAAACCACACACAAGACTCGGCATAAACCCCACACAAGGCACGGCATAAACCACACACAAGACATGGCATATACCCCACACAAGACACGGCATAAACCCCACACAAGGCACGGCATAAACCACACACAAGACACGGCATAAACCCCACACAAGGCACGGCATATACCCAACACAAGACACGGCATAAACCACACACAAGACACGGCATAAACTCCACACAAGGCACGGCATAAACCCCACACAAGGCACGGCATAAACCACACACAAGACACGGCATAAACCCCACACAAGACACGGCATAAACCACACAAGACACGGCATAGACTCCACACAAGACACGGCATAAACCACACAAGACACGGCATAAACTCCACACAAGGCACGGCATAAACCACACAAGACACGGCATATACTCCACACAAGACACGGCATAAACCCCACACAAGGCACGGCATAAACCCCACACAAGACACGGCATAAACTCCACACAAGGCACGGCATAAACCACACACAAGACACGGCATAAACCCCACACAAGACACGGCATAAACCACACAAGACACGGCATAGACTCCACACAAAACACGGCATAAACCACACACAAGACACGGCATAAACCACAAAAGACACGGCATAAACTCCACACAAGACACGGCATAAACCACACAAGACACGGCATAAACTCCACACAAGGCACGGCATAAACCACACAAGACACGGCATAAACTCCACACAAGACACGGCATAAACCCCACACAAGACACGGCATAAACTCCACACAAGGCACGGCATAAACCACACAAGACACGGCATAAACCACACAAGACACGGCATAAACTCCACACAAGGCACGGCATAAACCACACATGACACGGCATATACCACACACAAGACACGGCATAAACCCCACACAAGACACGGCATAAACCACACAAGACACGGCATAAACTCCACACAAGAGACGGCATAAACCACACAAGACACGGCATAAACTCCACACAAGGCACGGCATAAACCCCACACAAGACACTGCATAAACCCCACACAAGGCACGGCATAAACCACACACAAGACACGGCATAAACCCCACACTAGACACGGTATAAACCACACAAGACACGGCATAAACTCCACACAAGACACGGCATAAACCACACACAAGACACGGCATAAACCCCACACAAGGCACGGCATAAACCCCACACAAGACACGGCATAAACCACACACAAGACACGGCATAAACCCCACACAAGGCACGGCATAAACCACACACAAGACATGGCATAAACCCCACACAAGACACGGCATAAACCCCACACAAGGCACGGCATAAACCACACACAAGATACGGCATAAACCACACAAGACACGGCATAAACCCCACTCAAGGCATGGCATAAACCCCACACAAGGCACGGCATAAACCCCACACAAGCCATGGCATAAACCACACACAAGACACGGCATAAACCCCACACAAGGCACGGCATAAACCACACACAAGACATGGCATAAACCCCACACAAGACACGGCATAAACCCCACACAAGGCACGGCATAAACCACACACAAGACACGGCATAAACCGCACAAGACACGACATAAACCCCACTCAAGGCATGGCATAAACCCCACACAAGGCACGGCATAAACCCCACACAAGGCATGGCATAAACCACACACAAGACACGGCATAAACCCCACACAAGGCACGGCATAAACCACACACAAGACATGGCATAAACCCAACACAAGACACGGCATAAATCCCACACAAGGCACGGCATAAACCACACACAAGACTCGGCATAAACCCCACACAAGGCACGGCATAAACCACACACAAGACATGGCATAAACCCCACACAAGACACGGCATAAACCCCACACAAGGCACGGCATAAACCACACACAAGACACGGCATAAACCCCACACAAGGCACGGCAAAAACTCAACACAAGACACGGCATAAACCACACACAAGACACGGCATAAACTCCACACAAGGCACGGCATAAACCCCACACAAGGCACGGCATAAACCACACACAAGACACGGCATAAACCCCACACAAGGCACGGCATAAACCACACACAAGACACGGCATAAACCCCACACAAGGCACGGCATAAACCCCACACAAGACACGGCATAAACTCCACACAAGGCACGGCATAAACCCCACAAAAGACACGGCTTAAACCCCACACAAGGCACGGCATAAACCACACACAAGACACGGCATAAACCCCACACAAGGCACGGCATAAACCCCACACAAGGCACGGCATAAACCACACACAAGACACGGCATAAACCCCACACAAGGCACGGCATAAACCACACACAAGACACGGCATAAACCCCACACAAGGCACGGCATAACCTCCACACAAGGCACGGCATAAACCACACACAAGACACGGCATGAACCACACACAAGACACGGCATAAACTCCACACAAGGCACGGCATAAACCCCACACAAGGCACGGCATCTACCCCACACAAGACACGGCATAAACCACACACAAGGCATGGCATAAACCACACACAAGACATGGCATAAACCCCACACAAGGCATGGCATAAACCACACACAAGGCACGGCATAAACCCAACACAAGACACGGCATAAACCACACACAAGACACGGCATAAACTCCACACAAGGCACGGCGTAAACCCCACACAAGACATGGCATAAACTCCACACAAGACATGGCATAAACCCCACACAAGACACGGCATAAACTCCACACAAGGCATGGCATAAACCACACACAAGACACGGCATAAACCCCACACAAGGCACGGCATAAACCACACACAAGACACGGCATAAACCCCACACAAGGCACGGCATAAACCCCACACAAGACACGGCATAAACTCCACACAAGGCACGGCATAAACCCCACACAAGGCACGGCATAAACCCCACACAAGACACGGCATAAACCACACACAAGGCATGGCATAAACCACACAAAAGACATGGCATAAACCACACACAAGGCACGGCATAAACCCCACACAAGGCACGGCATAAACCACACACAAGGCACGACATAAACCCCACACAAGACACGGCATAAACCACACACAAGGCATGGCATAAACCACACACAAGACATGGCATTAACCACACACAAGGCATGGCTTAAACCCCACACAAGACACGGCATAAACCACACACAAGACACGGCATAAACCCCACTCAAGGCATGGCATAAACCCCACACAAGGCACGGCATAAACCCCACACAAGGCATGACATAAACCACACACAAGTCACGGCATAAACCCCACACAAGGCACGGCATAAAACACACACAAGACATGGCATAAACCCAACACAAGATACGGCATAAACCCCACACAAGGCACGGCATAAACCACACACAAGACACGGCATAAACCCCACACAAGGCACGGCATAAACCACACACAAGACACGGCATAAACCCCACACAAGGCACGGCATAAACTCCACACAAAGCACGGCATAAACCACACACAAGACACGGCATAATCCACACACAAGACACGGCATAAACTCCACACAAGGCACGGCATAAACCCCACAAAAGGCACGGCATAAACCCCACACAAGACAAGGCATAAACCACATACAAGGCACGGCATAAACCACACACAAGACATGGCATAAACTCCACACAAGGCACGGCATAAACCCCACAAGAGACACGGCATAAACCCCACACAAGGCAAGGCATAAACCACACACAAGACACGGCATAAACCCCACACAAGGTACGGCATAAACCCAACACAAGACACGGCATAAACCACACACAAGACACGGCATAAACTCCACACAAGGCACGGCATAAACCACACACAAGACACGGCATAAACCCCACACAAGGCACGGCATAAACCCCACACAAGAAACGGCATAAACTCCACACAAGGCACGGCATAAACCCCACAAAAGACACGGCTTAAACCCCACACAACGCACGGCATAAACCACACACATGACACGGCATAAACCCCACACAAGGCACGGCATAAACCCCACACAAGGCACGGCATAAACCACACACAAGACACGGCATAAACCACACACAAGACACGGCATAAACCCCACACAAGGCACGGCATAAACTCCACACAAGGCAAGGCATAAACCACACACAAGACACGGCATAAACCACACACAAGACACGGCATAAACTCCACACAAGGCACGGCATAAACCCCACACAAGGCACGGCATAAACCCCACACAAGACACGGCATAAACCACACACAAGGCATGGCATAAACCACACACAAGACATGGCATAAACCCCACACAAGGCACGGCATAAACCACACACAAGGCACGGCATAAACTCCACACAAGGCACGGCATAAACCGCACACAAGGCACGGCATAAACACAACACAAGATACGGCATAAACCACACACAAGACACGGCATAAACTCCACACAAGGCACGGCATAAACCCCACACAAGACACGGCATAAACCACACACAAGGCATGGCATAAACCACACACAAGACATGGCATAAACCACACACAAGGCACGGCATAAACCCCACACAAGGCACGGCATAAACCACACACAAGGCACGACATAAACCCCACACAAGACACGGCATAAACCACACACAAGGCACGGCATAAACCACACACAAGACATGGCAAAAACCCCACATAAGGCACGGCATAAACCACACACAAGGCACGGCATAAACCACACACAAGGCACGGCATAAACCACACACAAGACATGGCATAAACCAAACACAAGGCATGGCATAAACCACACACAAGACATGGCATAAACTCCACACAAGACACGGCATAAACCCCACACAAGACACGGCATAAACCCCACACAAGGCACGGCATAAACCCCACACAAGGCACGGCATAAACCCCACACAAGACACGGCATAAACTCCACACAAGGCACGGCATAAACCCCACAAAAGACACGGCATAAACCCCACACAAGGCACGGCATAAACCACACACAAGACACGGCGTAAACCCCACACCAGACACGGCATAAACCACACAAGACACGGCATAAACTCCACACAAGACACGGCATAAACCACACAAGACACGGCATAAACTCCACACAAGGCACGGCGTAAACCACACACAACACACGGCATAAACCCCTCACAAGGCACGGCATAAACCACACACAAGACATGGCATAAACCCCACAAGACACGGCATAAACCCCACACAAGGCACGGCATAAACCCCACACAAGGCTCGGCATAAACCACAAAAGACACGGCATAAACTCCACACAAGACATGGCATAAACCACACAAGACACGGCATAAACCCCACACAAGACACGGCATAAACCCCACACAAGACATGGCATAAACCCCACACAAGGCATGGCATAAACCACACACAAGTCCCGGCATAAACCCCACACAAGGCACGGCATAAACCACACACAAGACACGGCATAAACTCCACACAAGACACGGCATAAACCCCACACAAGGCACGGCATAAACTCCACACAAAGCACGGCATAAACCCCACAAAAGGCACGGCATAAGTCCCACACAAGGCACGGCATAAACCCCACAAAAGGCACGGCATAAATCCCACACAAGGCACGGCATAAACCACACACAAGACATGGCATAAACCCCACACAAGGCATGGCATAAACCCCACACAAGGCACGGCATAAACCACACACAAGACACGGCATAAACCCCAAACAAGACACGGCATAAACCCCACACAAGACACGGCATAAACCACACACAAGGCACGGCATAAACCACACACAAGACACGGCATAAACCCCACTCAAGGCATGGCATAAACCCCACACAAGGCACGGCATAAACCCCACACAAGGCATGGCATAAACCACACACAAGACACGGCATAAACCCCACACAAGGCACGGCATAAACAACACACAAGACATGGCATGAACCCCACACAAGACACGGCATAAACCCCACACAAGGCACGGCATAAACCACACACAAGACACGGCATGAACCCCACACAAGGCATGGCATAAACCACACACAAGACACGGCATAAACCCCACACAAGGCGCGGCATAAACCACACACAAGACATGGCATAAACCCCACACAAGACACGGCATAAACCCCACACAAGGCACGGCATAAACCACACACAAGACACGGCATAAACCACACAAGACACGGCATAAACCCCACTCAAGGCATGGCATAAACCCCACACAAGACACGGCATAAACCCCACACAAGGCACGGCATAAACCACACACAAGACACGGCATAAACCCCACACAAGGCACGGCATAAACCACACACAAGACATGGCATAAACCCCACACAAGACACGGCATAAACCCCACACAAGGCACGGCATAAACCACACACAAGACACGGCATAAACCACACAAGACACGGCATAAACCCCACTCAAGGCATGGCATAAACCACACACAAGGCACGGCATAAACCCCACACAAGGCATGGCATAAACCACACACAAAACACGGCATAAACCCCACACAAGGCACGGCATAAACCACACACAAGACATGGCATAAACCCCACACAAGACACGGCATAAATCCCACACAAGGCACGGCATAAACCACACACAAGACACGGCATAAACCCCACACAAGGCACGGCATAAACCACACACAAGACACGGCATAAACCCCACACAAGGCACGGCATAAACCCCACACAAGACACGGCATAAACTCCACACAAGGCACGGCATAAACCACACACAAGACACGGCATAAACCCCACACAAGACACGGCATAAACCACACAAGACACGGCATAGACTCCACACAAAACACGGCATAAACCACACACAAGACACGGCATAAACCACAAAAGTCACGGCATAAACTCCACACAAGACACGGCATAAACCACACAAGACACGGCATAAACTCCACACAAGGCACGGCATAAACCACACAAGACACGGCATAAACTCCACACAAGACACGGCATAAACCCCACACAAGACACGGCATAAACTCCACACAAGGCACGGCATAAACCACACAAGACACGGCATAAACTCCACACAAGGCACGGCATAAACCACACAAGACACGGCATAAACCACACACAAGACACGGCATAAACCCCACACAAGACACGGCATAAACCACACAAGACACGGCATAAACTCCACACAAGTGACGGCATAAAGCACACAAGACACGGCATAAACTCCACACAAGGCACGGCATAAACCCCACACAAGACACGGCATAAACCCCACACAAGGCACGGCATAAACCACACACAAGACACGGCATAAACCCCACACTAGACACGGTATAAACCACAAAAGACACGGCATAAACTCCACACAAGACACGGCATAAACCACACACAAGGCACGGCATAAACCCCACACAAGGCACGGCATAAACCCCACACAAGACACGGCATAAACCACACACAAGACACGGCATAAACCCCACACAAGGCACGGCATAAACCACACACAAGACATGGCATAAACCCCACACAAGACACGGCATAAACCCCACACAAGGCACGGCATAAACCACACACAAGATACGGCATAAACCACACAAGACACGGCATAAACCCCACTCAATGCATGGCATAAACCCCACACAAGGCACGGCATAAACCCCACACAAGGCATGGCATACACCACACACAAGACACGGCATAAACCAAACACAAGGCACGGCATAAACCACACACAAGACATGGCATAAACCCCACACAAGGCACGGCATAAACCACACACAAGGCACGGCATAAACCACACACAAGACACGGCATAAACCCCACACAAGGCACGGCATAAACCACACACAAGACACGGCATAAACCCCACACAAGGCACGGCATAAACCCCACACAAGACACGGCATAAACTCCAAACAAGGCACGGCATGAACCCCACAAAAGACGCGGCATAAACCCCACACAAGGCACGGCATAAACCACACACAAGACACGGCATAAACCCCACACGGCACGGCATAAACCCCACACAAGGCACGGCATAAACCACACACGAGACACGGCATAAACCCCACACAAGGCACGGCATAAACCACACACAAGACACGGCATAAACCCCATACAAGGCACGGCATAAACTCCACACAAGGCACGGCATAAACCACATACAAGACATGGCATAAACCCCACACAAGACACGGCATAAACCCCACACAAGGCACGGCATAAACCACACACAAGACACGGCATAAACCACACAAGACACGGCATAAACCCCACTCAAGGCATGGCATAAACCCCACACAAGACACGGCATAAACCCCACACAAGGCACGGCATAAACCACACACAAGACACGGCATAAACCCCACACAAGGCACGGCATAAACCACACACAAGACATGGCATAAACCCCACACAAGACACGGCATAAACCCCACACAAGGCACGGCATAAACCACACACAAGACACGGCATAAACCGCACAAGACACGGCATAAACCCCACTCAAGGCATGGCATAAACCCCACACAAGGCACGGCATAAACCCCACACAAGGCATGGCATAAACCACACACAAGACACGGCATAAACCCCACACAAGGCACGGCATAAACCACACACAAGACATGGCATAAACCCAACACAAGACACGGCATAAATCCCACACAAGGCACGGCATAAACCACACACAAGACTCGGCATAAACCCCACACAAGGCACGGCATAAACCACACACAAGACATGGCATAAACCCCACACAAGACACGGCATAAACCCCACACAAGGCACGGCATAAACCACACACAAGACACGGCATAAACCCCACACAAGGCACGGCAAAAACTCAACACAAGACACGGCATAAACCACACACAAGACACGGCATAAACTCCACACAAGGCACGGCATAAACCCCACACAAGGCACGGCATAAACCACACACAAGACACGGCATAAACCCCACACAAGGCACGGCATAAACCACACACAAGACACGGCATAATCCCCACACAAGGCACGGCATAAACCCCACACAAGACACGTTATAAACTCCACACAAGGCACGGCATAAACCCCACAAAAGACACGGCTTAAACCCCACACAAGGCACGGCATAAACCACACACAAGACACGGCATAAACCCCAAACAAGGCACGGCATAAACCACACACAAGACACGGCATAAACCCCACACAAGGCACGGCATAAACTCCACACAAGGCACGGCATAAACCACACACAAGACACGGCATGAACCACACACAAGACACGGCATAAACTCCACACAAGGCACGGCATAAACCCCACACAAGGCACGGCATCAACCCCACACAAGACACGGCATAAACCACACACAAGGCATGGCATAAACCACACACAAGACATGGCATAAACCACACACAAGGCACGGCATAAACTCCACACAAGGCACGGCATAAACCCCACACAAGGCACGGCATAAACCCAACACAAGACACGGCATAAACCACACACAAGACACGGCATAAACTCCACACAAGGCACGGCATAAACCCCACACAAGGCACGGCATAAACCCCACACAAGACACGGCATAAACCACACACAAGGCATGGCATAAACCACACACAAGACATGGCATAAACCACACACAAGGCACGGCATAAACTCCACACAAGGCACGGCATAAACCCCACACAAGGCACGGCATAAACCCAACACAAGACACGGCATAAACCACACACAAGACACGGAATAAACTCCACACAAGGCACGGCATAAACCCCACACAAGGCACGGCATAAACCCCACACAAGACACGGCATAAACCACACACAAGGCATGGCATAAACCACACAAAGGACATGGCATAAACCACACACAAGGCACGGCATAAACCCCACACAAGGCACGGCATAAACCACACACAAGGCACGACATAAACCCCACACAAGACACGGCATAAACCACACACAAGGCATGGCATAAACCACACACAAGACATGGCATTAACCACACACAAGACATGGCTTAAACCCCACACAAGACACGGCATAAACCACACACAAGACACGGCATAAACCCCACATAAGGCACGGCATAAACCACACACAAGGCACGGCATAAACCACACACAAGACACGGCATAAACCCCACACAAGGCACGGCATAAACCACACACAAGGCACGGCATAAACCACACACAAGGCATGGCATAAACCACACACAAGACATGGCATAAACCACACACAAGGCATGGCATAAACCACACACAAGACATGGCATAAACTCCACACAAGACACGGCATAAACCCCACACAAGACACGGCATAAACCCCATACAAGGCACGGCATAAACCCCACACAAGGCACGGCATGAACCCAACACAAGACACGGCATAAACTCCACAAAAGGCACGGCATAAACCCCACAAAAGACACGGCATAAACCCCACACAAGGCACGGCATAAACCACACACAAGACACGGCGTAAACCCCACACAAGACACGGCATAAACCACACAAGACACGGCATAAACTCCACACAAGACACGGCATAAACCATACAAGACACGGCATAAACTCCACACAAGGCACGGCATAAACCACACACAAGACACGGCATAAACCCCACACAAGGCACGGCATAAACCACACACAAGACATGGCATAAACCCCACAAGACACGGCATAAACCCCACACAAGACACGGCATAAACCCCACACAAGGCACGGCATAAACCACACAAGACACGGCATAAACTCCACACAAGACACGTCATAAACCACACAAGACACGGCATAAACCCCACACAAGACACGGCATAAACCCCACACAAGTCATGGCATAAACCCCACACAAGGCATGGCATAAACCACACACAAGACACGGCATAAACCCCACACAAGGCACGGCATAAACCACACACAAGACACAGCATAAACTCCACACAAGACACGGCATAAACCCCACACAAGGCACGGCATAAACTCCACAAAAAGCACGGCATAAACCCCACAAAAGGCACAGCATAAATCCCACACAAGGCACGGCATAAACCACACACAAGACATGGCATAAACCCCACACAAGGCATGGCATAAACCCCACACAAGGCACGGCATAAACCACACACAAGACACGGCATAAACCCCACACAAGGCACGGCATAAACCCCACACAAGACACGGCATAAACTCCACACAAGGCACGGCATAAACCACACACAAGACACGGCATAAACCCCACACAAGACACGGCATAAACCACACAAGACACGGCATAGACTCCACACAAGACACGGCATAAACCACACACAAGACACGGCATAAACCACACAAGACACGGCATAAACTCCACACAAGACACGGCATAAACCACACAAGACACGGCATAAACTCCACACAAGGCACGGCATAAACCACACAAGACACGGCATAAACTCCACACAAGACACGGCATAAACCCCACACAAGACACGGCATAAACTCCACACAAGGCACGGCATAAACCACACAAGACACGGCATAAACCACACAAGACACGGCATAAACTCCACACAAGGCACGGCATAAACCACACAAGACACGGCATAAACCACACACAAGACACGGCATAAACCCCACACAAGACACGGCATAAACCACACATGACACGGCATAAGCTCCACACAAGAGACGGCATAAACCACACAAGACACGGCATAAACTCCACACAAGGCACGGCATAAACCCCACACAAGACACGGCATAAACCCCACACAAGGCACGGCATAAACCACACACAAGACAAGGCATAGTCCCCACAAAAGACACGGTATAAACCACACAAGACACGGCATAAACTCCACACAAGACACGGCATAAACCACACACAAGACACGGCATAAACCCCACACAAGGCACGGCATAAACCCCACACAAGACACGGCATAAACCACACACAAGACACGGCATATACCCCACACCAGGCACGGCATAAACCACACACAAGACATGGCATAAACCCCACACAAGACACGGCATAAACCCCACACAAGGCACGGCATAAACCACACACAAGATACGGCATAAACCACACAAGACATGGCATAAACCCCACTCAAGGCATGGCATAAACCCCACACAAGGCACGGCATAAACCCCACACAAGGCATGGCATAAACCACACACAAGACACGGCATAAACCCCACACAAGGCACGGCATAAACCACACACAAGACATGGCATAAACCCCACACAAGACACGGCATAAACCCCACACAAGGCACGGCATAAACCACACACAAGACACGGCATAAACCCCACACAAGGCACGGCATAAACCACACACAAGACACGGCATAAACCCCACACAAGGCACGGCAAAAACCCCACACAAGACACGGCATAAACTCCACACAAGGCACGGCATGAACCCCACAAAAGACGCGGCATAAACCCCACACAAGGCACGGCATAAAACACACACAAGACACGGCATAAACCCCACACAAGGCACGGCATAAACCCCACACAAGGCACGGTATAAACAACACACAAGACACGGCATAAACCCCACACAAGGCACGGCATAAACCACACACAAGACACGGCATAAACCCCACACAAGGCACGGCATAAACTCCACACAAGGCACGGCATAAACCACATACAAGACATGGCATAAACCCCACACAAGACACGGCATAATCCCCACACAAGGCACGGCCTAAACCACACACAAGACACGGCATAAACCACACAAGACACGGCATAAACCCCACTCAAGGCATGGCATAAACCCCACACAAGACACGGCATAAACCCCACACAAGGCACGGCATAAACCACACACAAGACACGGCATAAACCCCACACAAGGCACGGCATAAACCACACACAAGAGATGGCATAAACCCCACACAAGACACGGCATAAACCCCACACAAGGCACGGCATAAACCACACACAAGACACGGCATAAACCGCACAAGACACGGCATAAACCCCACTCAAGGCATGGCATAAACCCCACACAAGGCACGGTATAAACCCCACACAAGGCATGGCATAAACCACACACAAGACACGGCATAAACCCCACACAAGGCACGGCATAAACCACACACAAGACATGGCATAAACCCAACACAAGACACGGCATAAATCCCACACAAGGCACGGCATAAACCACACACAAGACTCGGCATAAACCCCACACAAGGCACGGCATAAACCACACACAAGACATGGCATAAACCCCACACAAGACACGGCATAAACCCCACACAAGGCACGGCATAAACCACACACAAGACACGGCATAAACCCCACACAAGTAACGGCATATACCCAATTCAAGACACGGCATAAACCACACACAAGACACGGCATAAACTCCACACAAGGCACGGCATAAACCCCACACAAGGCACGGCATAAACCACACACAAGACACGGCATAAACCCCACACAAGACACGGCATAAACCACACAAGACACGGCATAGACTCCACACAAGACACGGCATAAACCACACACAAGACACGGCATAAACCACACAAGACACGGCATAAACTCCACACAAGACACGGCATAAACCACACAAGACACGGCATAAACTCCACACAAGGCACGGCATAAACCACACAAGACACGGCATATACTCCACACAAGACACGGCATAAACCCCACACAAGGCACGGCATAAACCCCACACAAGACACGGCATAAACTCCACACAAGGCACGGCATAAACCACACACAAGACACGGCATAAACCCCACACAAGACACGGCATAAACCACACAAGACACGGCATAGACTCCACACAAAACACGGCATAAACCACACACAAGACACGGCATAAACCACAAAAGACACGGCATAAACTCCACACAAGACACGGCATAAACCACACAAGACACGGCATAAACTCCACACAAGGCACGGCATAAACCACACAATACACGGCATAAACTCCACACAAGACACGGCATAAACCCCACACAAGACACGGCATAAACTCCACACAAGGCACGGCATAAACCACACAAGACACGGCATAAACCACACAAGACACGGCATAAACTCCACACAAGGCACGGCATAAACCACACATGACACGGCATATACCACACACAAGACACGGCATAAACCCCACACAAGACACGGCATAAACCACACAAGACACGGCATAAACTCCACACAAGAGACGGCATAAACCACACAAGACACGGCATAAACTCCACACAAGGCACGGCATAAACCCCACACAAGACACTGCATAAACCCCACACAAGGCACGGCATAAACCACACACAAGACACGGCATAAACCCCACACTAGACACGGTATAAACTACACAAGACACGGCATAAACTCCACACAAGACACGGCATAAACCACACACAAGACACGGCATAAACCCCACACAAGGCACGGCATAAACCCCACACAAGACACGGCATAAACCACACACAAGACACGGCATAAACCCCACACAAGGCACGGCATAAACCACACACAAGACATGGCATAAACCCCACACAAGACACGGCATAAACCCCACACAAGGCACGGCATAAACCACACACAAGATACGGCATAAACCACACAAGACACGGCATAAACCCCACTCAAGGCATGGCATAAACCCCACACAAGGCACGGCATAAACCCCACACAAGGCATGGCATAAACCACACACAAGACACGGCATAAACCCCACACAAGGCACGGCATAAACCACACACAAGACATGGCATAAACCCCACACTAGACACGGCATAAACCCCACACAAGGCAAGGCATAAACCACACACAAGACACGGCATAAACCGCACAAGACACGGCATATACCCCACTCAAGGCATGGCATAAACCCCACACAAGGCACGGCATAAACCCCACACAAGGCATGGCATAAACCACACACAAGACACGGCATAAACCCCACACAAGGCACGGCATAAACCACACACAAGACATGGCATAAACCCAACACAAGACACGGCATAAATCCCACACAAGGCACGGCATAAACCACACACAAGACTCGGCATAAACCCCACACAAGGCACGGCATAAACCACACACAAGACATGGCATAAACCCCACACATGACACGGCATAAACCCCACACAAGGCACGGCATAAACCACACACAAGACACGGCATAAACCCCACACAAGGCACGGCAAAAACTCAACACAAGACACGGCATAAACCACACACAAGACACGGCATAAACTCCACACAAGGCACGGCATAAACCCCACACAAGGCACGGCATAAACCACACACAAGACACGGCATAAACCGCACACAAGGCACGGCATAAACCACACACAAGACACGGCATAAACCCCACACAAGGCACGGCATAAACCCCACACAAGACACGGCATAAACTCCACACAAGGCACGGCATAAACCCCACAAAAGACACGGCTTAAACCCCACACAAGGCACGGCATAAACCACACACAAGACACGGCATAAACCCCACACAAGGCACGGCATAAACCCCACACAAGGCACGGCATAAACCACACACAAGACACGGCATAAACCCCACACAAGGCACGGCATAAACCACACACAAGACACGGCATAAACCCCACACAAGGCACGGCATAACCTCCACACAAGGCACGGCATAAACCACACACAAGACACGGCATGAACCACACACAAGACACGGCATAAACTCCACACAAGGCACGGCATAAACCCCACACAAGGCACGGCATCTACCCCACACAAGACACGGCATAAACCACACACAAGGCATGGCATAAACCACACACAAGACATGGCATAAACCCCACACAAGGCATGGCATAAACCACACACAAGGCACGGCATAAACCCAACACAAGACACGGCATAAACCACACACAAGACACGGCATAAACTCCACACAAGGCACGGCGTAAACCCCACACAAGACATGGCATAAACTCCACACAAGACATGGCATAAACCCCACACAAGACACGGCATAAACTCCACACAAGGCATGGCATAAACCACACACAAGACACGGCATAAACCCCACACAAGGCACGGCATAAACCACACACAAGACACGGCATAAACCCCACACAAGGCACGGCATAAACCCCTCACAAGACACGGCATAAACTCCACACAAGGCACGGCATAAACCCCACACAAGGCACGGCATAAACCCCACTCAAGACACGGCATAAACCACACACAAGGCATGGCATAAACCACACAAAAGACATGGCATAAACCACACACAAGGCACGGCATAAACCCCACACAAGGCACGGCATAAACCACACACAAGGCACGACATAAACCCCACACAAGACACGGCATAAACCACACACAAAGCATGGCATAAACCACACACAAGACATGACATTAACCACACACAAGACATGGCTTAAACCCCACACAAGACACGGCATAAACCACACACAAGACACGGCATAAACCCCACATAAGGCACGGCATAAACCACACACAAGGCACGGCATAAACCACACACAAGACACGGCATAAACCCCACACAAGGCACGGCATAAACCACACACAAGGCACGGCATAAACCACACACAAGGCATGGCATAAACCACACACAAGACATGGCATAAACCACACACAAGGCATGGCATAAACCACACACAAGACATGGCATAAACTCCACACAAGACACGGCATAAACCCCACACAAGACACGGCATAAACCCCATACAAGGCACGGCATAAACCCCACACAAGGCACGGCATAAACCCCACACAAGGCACGGCATAAACCACACACAAGACACGGCGTAAACCCCACACAAGACACGGCATAAACCACACAAGACACGGCATAAACTCCACACAAGACACGGCATAAACCATACAAGACACGGCATAAACTCCACACAAGGCACGGCATAAACCACACACAAGACACGGCATAAACCCCACACAAGGCACGGCATAAACCACAAACAAGACATGGCATAAACCCCACAAGACACGGCATAAACCCCACACAAGACACGGCATAAACCCCACACAAGGCACGGCATAAACCACACAGGACACGGCATAAACTCCACACAAGACACGTCATAAACCACACAAGACACGGCATAAACCCCACACAAGACACGGCATAAACCCCACACAAGTCATGGCATAAACCCCACACAAGGCATGGCATAAACTACACACAACACACGGCATAAACCCCACACAAGGCACGGCATAAACCACACACAAGACACAGCATAAACTCCACACAAGACACGGCATAAACCCCACACAAGGCACGGCATAAACTCCACACAAAGCACGGCATAAACCCCACAAAAGGCACGGCATAAACCCCACACAAGGCACGGCATAAACCACACACAAGACACGGCGTAAACCCCACACAAGACACGGCATAAACCACACAAGACACGGCATAAACTCCACACAAGACATGGCATAAACCACACACAAGACACGGCATAAACCCCACACAAGGCACGGCATAAACCACACACAAGGCACGGCATAAACCACACACAAGGCATGGCATAAACCACACACAAGACATGGCATAAACCACACACAAGGCATGGCATAAACCACACACAAGACATGGCATAAACTCCACACAAGACACGGCATAAACCCCACACAAGACACGGCATAAACCCCATACAAGGCACGGCATAAACCCCACACAAGGCACGGCATGAACCCCACACAAGACACGGCATAAACTCCACAAAAGGCACGGCATAAACCCCACAAAAGACACGGCATAAACCCCACACAAGGCACGGCATAAACCACACACAAGACACGGCGTAAACCCCACACAAGACACGGCATAAACCACACAAGACACGGCATAAACTCCACACAAGACACGGCATAAACCATACAAGACACGGCATAAACTCCACACAAGGCACGGCATAAACCACACACAAGACACGGCATAAACCCCACACAAGGCACGGCATAAACCACACACAAGACATGGCATAAACCCCACAAGACACGGCATAAACCCCACACAAGACACGGCATAAACCCCACACAAGGCACGGCATAAACCACACAAGACACGGCATAAACTCCACACAAGACACGTCATAAACCACACAAGACACGGCATAAACCCCACACAAGACACGGCATAAACCCCACACAAGTCATGGCATAAACCCCACACAAGGCATGGCATAAACCACACACAAGACACGGCATAAACCCCACACAAGGCACGGCATAAACCACACACAAGACACAGCATAAACTCCACACAAGACACGGCATAAACCCCACACAAGGCACGGCATAAACTCCACAAAAAGCACGGCATAAACCCCACAAAAGGCACAGCATAAATCCCACACAAGGCACGGCATAAACCACACACAAGACATGGCATAAACCCCACACAAGGCATGGCATAAACCCCACACAAGGCACGGCATAAACCACACACAAGACACGGCATAAACCCCACACAAGGCACGGCATAAACCCCACACAAGACACGGCATAAACTCCACACAAGGCACGGCATAAACCACACACAAGACACGGCATAAACCCCACACAAGACACGGCATAAACCACACAAGACACGGCATAGACTCCACACAAGACACGGCATAAACCACACACAAGACACGGCATAAACCACACAAGAAACGGCATAAACTCCACACAAGACACGGCATAAACCACACAAGACACGGCATAAACTCCACACAAGGCACGGCATAAACCACACAAGACACGGCATAAACTCCACACAAGACACGGCATAAACCCCACACAAGACACGGCATAAACTCCACACAAGGCACGGCATAAACCACACAAGACACGGCATAAACCACACAAGACACGGCATAAACTCCACACAAGGCACGGCATAAACCACACAAGACACGGCATAAACCACACACAAGACACGGCATAAACCCCACACAAGACACGGCATAAACCACACATGACACGGCATAAACTCCACACAAGAGACGGCATAAACCACACAAGACACGGCATAAACTCCACACAAGGCACGGCATAAACCCCACACAAGACACGGCATAAACCCCACACAAGGCACGGCATAAACCACACACAAGACAAGGCATAGTCCCCACAAAAGACACGGTATAAACCACACAAGACACGGCATAAACTCCACACAAGACACGGCATAAACCACACACAAGACACGGCATAAACCCCACACAAGGCACGGCATAAACCCCACACAAGACACGGCATAAACCACACACAAGACACGGCATATACCCCACACCAGGCACGGCATAAACCACACACAAGACATGGCATAAACCCCACACAAGACACGGCATAAACCCCACACAAGGCACGGCATAAACCACACACAAGATACGGCATAAACCACACAAGACATGGCATAAACCCCACTCAAGGCATGGCATAAACCCCACACAAGGCACGGCATAAACCCCACACAAGGCATGGCATAAACCACACACAAGACACGGCATAAACCCCACACAAGGCACGGCATAAACCACACACAAGACATGGCATAAACCCCACACAAGACACGGCATAAACCCCACACAAGGCACGGCATAAACCACACACAAGACACGGCATAAACCCCACACAAGGCACGGCATAAACCACACACAAGACACGGCATAAACCCCACACAAGGCACGGCAAAAACCCCACACAAGACACGGCATAAACTCCACACAAGGCACGGCATGAACCCCACAAAAGACGCGGCATAAACCCCACACAAGGCACGGCATAAAACACACACAAGACACGGCATAAACCCCACACAAGGCACGGCATAAACCCCACACAAGGCACGGTATAAACAACACACAAGACACGGCATAAACCCCACACAAGGCACGGCATAAACCACACACAAGACACGGCATAAACCCCACACAAGGCACGGCATAAACTCCACACAAGGCACGGCATAAACCACATACAAGACATGGCATAAACCCCACACAAGACACGGCATAATCCCCACACAAGGCACGGCATAAACCACACACAAGACACGGCATAAACCACACAAGACACGGCATAAACCCCACTCAAGGCATGGCATAAACCCCACACAAGACACGGCATAAACCCCACACAAGGCACGGCATAAACCACACACAAGACACGGCATAAACCCCACACAAGGCACGGCATAAACCACACACAAGAGATGGCATAAACCCCACACAAGACACGGCATAAACCCCACACAAGGCACGGCATAAACCACACACAAGACACGGCATAAACCGCACAAGACACGGCATAAACCCCACTCAAGGCATGGCATAAACCCCACACAAGGCACGGTATAAACCCCACACAAGGCATGGCATAAACCACACACAAGACACGGCATAAACCCCACACAAGGCACGGCATAAACCACACACAAGACATGGCATAAACCCAACACAAGACACGGCATAAATCCCACACAAGGCACGGCATAAACCACACACAAGACTCGGCATAAACCCCACACAAGGCACGGCATAAACCACACACAAGACATGGCATAAACCCCACACAAGACACGGCATAAACCCCACACAAGGCACGGCATAAACCACACACAAGACACGGCATAAACCCCACACAAGTAACGGCATATACCCAATTCAAGACACGGCATAAACCACACACAAGACACGGCATAAACTCCACACAAGGCACGGCATAAACCCCACACAAGGCACGGCATAAACCACACACAAGACACGGCATAAACCCCACACAAGACACGGCATAAACCACACAAGACACGGCATAGACTCCACACAAGACACGGCATAAACCACACACAAGACACGGCATAAACCACACAAGACACGGCATAAACTCCACACAAGACACGGCATAAACCACACAAGACACGGCATAAACTCCACACAAGGCACGGCATAAACCACACAAGACACGGCATATACTCCACACAAGACACGGCATAAACCCCACACAAGGCACGGCATAAACCCCACACAAGACACGGCATAAACTCCACACAAGGCACGGCATAAACCACACACAAGACACGGCATAAACCCCACACAAGACACGGCATAAACCACACAAGACACGGCATAGACTCCACACAAAACACGGCATAAACCACACACAAGACACGGCATAAACCACAAAAGACACGGCATAAACTCCACACAAGACACGGCATAAACCACACAAGACACGGCATAAACTCCACACAAGGCACGGCATAAACCACACAATACACGGCATAAACTCCACACAAGACACGGCATAAACCCCACACAAGACACGGCATAAACTCCACACAAGGCACGGCATAAACCACACAAGACACGGCATAAACCACACAAGACACGGCATAAACTCCACACAAGGCACGGCATAAACCACACATGACACGGCATATACCACACACAAGACACGGCATAAACCCCACACAAGACACGGCATAAACCACACAAGACACGGCATAAACTCCACACAAGAGACGGCATAAACCACACAAGACACGGCATAAACTCCACACAAGGCACGGCATAAACCCCACACAAGACACTGCATAAACCCCACACAAGGCACGGCATAAACCACACACAAGACACGAGATAAACCCCACACTAGACACGGTATAAACTACACAAGACACGGCATAAACTCCACACAAGACACGGCATAAACCACACACAAGACACGGCATAAACCCCACACAAGGCACGGCATAAACCCCACACAAGACACGGCATAAACCACACACAAGACACGGCATAAACCCCACACAAGGCACGGCATAAACCACACACAAGACATGGCATAAACCCCACACAAGACACGGCATAAACCCCACACAAGGCACGGCATAAACCACACACAAGATACGGCATAAACCACACAAGACACGGCATAAACCCCACTCAAGGCATGGCATAAACCCCACACAAGGCACGGCATAAACCCCACACAAGGCATGGCATAAACCACACACAAGACACGGCATAAACCCCACACAAGGCACGGCATAAACCACACACAAGACATGGCATAAACCCCACACAAGACACGGCATAAACCCCACACAAGGCACGGCATAAACCACACACAAGACACGGCATAAACCGCACAAGACACGGCATATACCCCACTCAAGGCATGGCATAAACCCCACACAAGGCACGGCATAAACCCCACACAAGGCATGGCATAAACCACACACAAGACACGGCATAAACCCCACACAAGGCACGGCATAAACCACACACAAGACATGGCATAAACCCAACACAAGACACGGCATAAATCCCACACAAGGCACGGCATAAACCACACACAAGACTCGGCATAAACCCCACACAAGGCACGGCATAAACCACACACAAGACATGGCATAAACCCCACACATGACACGGCATAAACCCCACACAAGGCACGGCATAAACCACACACAAGACACGGCATAAACCCCACACAAGGCACGGCAAAAACTCAACACAAGACACGGCATAAACCACACACAAGACACGGCATAAACTCCACACAAGGCACGGCATAAACCCCACACAAGGCACGGCATAAACCACACACAAGACACGGCATAAACCGCACACAAGGCACGGCATAAACCACACACAAGACACGGCATAAACCCCACACAAGGCACGGCATAAACCCCACACAAGACACGGCATAAACTCCACACAAGGCACGGCATAAACCCCACAAAAGACACGGCTTAAACCCCACACAAGGCACGGCATAAACCACACACAAGACACGGCATAAACCCCACACAAGGCACGGCATAAACCCCACACAAGGCACGGCATAAACCACACACAAGACACGGCATAAACCCCACACAAGGCACGGCATAAACCACACACAAGACACGGCATAAACCCCACACAAGGCACGGCATAACCTCCACACAAGGCACGGCATAAACCACACACAAGACACGGCATGAACCACACACAAGACACGGCATAAACTCCACACAAGGCACGGCATAAACCCCACACAAGGCACGGCATCTACCCCACACAAGACACGGCATAAACCACACACAAGGCATGGCATAAACCACACACAAGACATGGCATAAACCCCACACAAGGCATGGCATAAACCACACACAAGGCACGGCATAAACCCAACACAAGACACGGCATAAACCACACACAAGACACGGCATAAACTCCACACAAGGCACGGCGTAAACCCCACACAAGACATGGCATAAACTCCACACAAGACATGGCATAAACCCCACACAAGACACGGCATAAACTCCACACAAGGCATGGCATAAACCACACACAAGACACGGCATAAACCCCACACAAGGCACGGCATAAACCACACACAAGACACGGCATAAACCCCACACAAGGCACGGCATAAACCCCACACAAGACACGGCATAAACTCCACACAAGGCACGGCATAAACCCCACACAAGGCACGGCATAAACCCCACTCAAGACACGGCATAAACCACACACAAGGCATGGCATAAACCACACAAAAGACATGGCATAAACCACACACAAGGCACGGCATAAACCCCACACAAGGCACGGCATAAACCACACACAAGGCACGACATAAACCCCACACAAGACACGGCATAAACCACACACAAAGCATGGCATAAACCACACACAAGACATGACATTAACCACACACAAGACATGGCTTAAACCCCACACAAGACACGGCATAAACCACACACAAGACACGGCATAAACCCCACATAAGGCACGGCATAAACCACACACAAGGCACGGCATAAACCACACACAAGACACGGCATAAACCCCACACAAGGCACGGCATAAACCACACACAAGGCACGGCATAAACCACACACAAGGCATGGCATAAACCACACACAAGACATGGCATAAACCACACACAAGGCATGGCATAAACCACACACAAGACATGGCATAAACTCCACACAAGACACGGCATAAACCCCACACAAGACACGGCATAAACCCCATACAAGGCACGGCATAAACCCCACACAAGGCACGGCATAAACCCCACACAAGGCACGGCATGAACCACACACAAGACACGGCGTAAACCCCACACAAGACACGGCATAAACCACACAAGACACGGCATAAACTCCACACAAGACACGGCATAAACCATACAAGACACGGCATAAACTCCACACAAGGCACGGCATAAACCACACACAAGACACGGCATAAACCCCACACAAGGCACGGCATAAACCACAAACAAGACATGGCATAAACCCCACAAGACACGGCATAAACCCCACACAAGACACGGCATAAACCCCACACAAGGCACGGCATAAACCACACAGGACACGGCATAAACTCCACACAAGACACGTCATAAACCACACAAGACACGGCATAAACCCCACACAAGACACGGCATAAACCCCACACAAGTCATGGCATAAACCCCACACAAGGCATGGCATAAACTACACACAACACACGGCATAAACCCCACACAAGGCACGGCATAAACCACACACAAGACACAGCATAAACTCCACACAAGACACGGCATAAACCCCACACAAGGCACGGCATAAACTCCACACAAAGCACGGCATAAACCCCACAAAAGGCACGGCATAAATCCCACACAAGGCACGGCATAAACCCCACAAGAGGCACGGCATAAATCCCACACAAGGCACGGCATAAACCACACACAAGACATGGCATAAACCCCACACAAGGCATGGCATAAACCCCACACAAGGCACGGCATAAACCACACACAAGACACGGCATAAACCCCACACAAGGCACGGCATAAACCCCACACAAGACACGGCATAAACTCCACACAAGGCACGGCATAAACCACACACAAGACACGGTATAAACCCCACACAAGACACGGCATAAACCACACAAGACACGGCATAGACTCCACACAAGACACGGCATAAACCACACACAAGACACGGCATAAACCACACAAGACACGGCATAAACTCCACACAAGACACGGCATAAACCACACAAGACACGGCATAAACTCCACACAAGGCACGGCATAAACCACACAAGACACGGCATAAACTCCACACAAGACACGGCATAAACCCCACACAAGACACGGCATAAACTCCACACAAGGCACGCCATAAACCACACAAGACACGGCATAAACCACACAAGACACGGCATAAACTCCACACAAGGCACGGCATAAACCACACAAGACACGGCATAAACCACACACAAGACACGGCATAAACCCCACACAAGACACGGCATAAACCACACATGACACGGCATAAACTCCACACAAGAGACGGCATAAAACACACAAGACACGGCATAAACTCCACACAAGGCACGGCATAAACCCCACACAAGACACGGCATAAACCCCACACAAGGCACGGCATAAACTCCACAAAAGGCATGGCATAAACCACACACAAGACATGGCATAAACCACACACAAGGCATGGCATAAACCACACACAAGACATGGCATAAACTCCACACAAGACACGGCATAAACCCCACACAAGACACGGCATAAACCCCATACAAGGCACGGCATAAACCCCACACAAGGCACGGCATGAACCCCACACAAGCCACGGCATAAACTCCACAAAAGGCACGGCATAAACCCCACAAAAGACACGGCATAAACCCCACACAAGGCACGGCATAAACCACACACAAGACACGGCGTAAACCCCACACAAGACACAGCATAAACCACACAAGCCACGGCATAAACTCCACACAAGACACGGCATAAACCATACAAGACACGGCATAAACTCCACACAAGGCACGGCATAAACCACACACAAGACACGGCATAAACCCCACACAAGGCACGGCATAAACCACACACAAGACATGGCATAAACCCCACAAGACACGGCATAAACCCCACACAAGACACGGCATAAACCCCACACAAGGCACGGCATAAACCACACAAGACACGGCATAAACTCCACACAAGACACGTCATAAACCACACAAGACACGGCATAAACCCCACACAAGACACGGCATAAACCCCACACAAGTCATGGCATAAACCCCACACAAGGCATGGCATAAACCATACACAAGACACGGCATAAACCCCACACAAGGCACGGCATAAACCACACACAAGACACAGCATAAACTCCACACAAGACACGGCATAAACCCCACACAAGGCACGGCATAAACTCCACAAAAAGCACGGCATAAACCCCACAAAAGGCACGGCATAAATCCCACACAAGGCACGGCATAAACCACACACAAGACATGGCATAAACCCCACACAAGGCATGGCATAAACCCCACACAAGGCACGGCATAAACCACACTTAAGACACGGCATAAACCCCACACAAGGCACGGCATAAACCCCACACAAGACACGGCATAAACTCCACACAAGGCACGGCATAAACCACACACAAGACACGGCATAAACCCCACACAAGACACGGCATAAACCACACAAGACACGGCATAGACTCCACACAAGACACGGCATAAACCACACACAAGACACGGCATAAACCACACAAGACACGGCATAAACTCCACACAAGACACGGCATAAACCACACAAGACACGGCATAAACTCCACACAAGGCACGGCATAAACCACACAAGACACGGCATAAACTCCACACAAGACACGGCATAAACCCCACACAAGACACGGCATAAACTCCACACAAGGCACGGCATAAACCACACAAGACACGGCATAAACCACACAAGACACGGCATAAACTCCACACAAGGCGCGGCATAAACCACACAAGACACGGCATAAACCACACACAAGACACGGCATAAACCCCACACAAGACACGGCATAAACCACACATGACACGGCATAAACTCCACACAAGAGACGGCATAAATCACACAAGACACGGCATAAACTCCACACAAGGCACGGCATAAACCCCACACAAGACACGGCATAAACCCCACACAAGGCACGGCATAAACCACACACAAGACAAGGCATAATCCCCACACAAGACACGGTATAAACCACACAAGACACGGCATAAACTCCACACAAGACACGGCATAAACCACACACAAGACACGGCATAAACCCCACACAAGGCACGGCATAAACCCCACACAAAACACGGCATAAACCACACACAAGACACGGCATATACCCCACACCAGGCACGGCATAAACCACACACAAGACATGGCATAAACCCCACACAAGACACGGCATAAACCCCACACAAGGCACGGCATAAACCACACACAAGATACGGCATAAACCACACAAGACATGGCATAAACCCCACTCAAGGCATGGCATAAACCCCACACAAGGCACGGCATAAACCCCACACAAGGCATGGCATAAACCACACACAAGACACGGCATAAACCCCACACAAGGCACGGCATAAACCACACACAAGACATGGCATAAACCCCACACAAGACACGGCATAAACCCCACACAAGGCACGGCATAAACCACACACAAGACACGGCATAAACCCCACACAAGGCACGGCATAAACCACACACAAGACACGGCATAAACCCCACACAAGGCACGGCATAAACCCCACACAAGACACGGCATAAACTCCACACAAGGCACGGCATGAACCCCACAAAAGACGCGGCATAAACCCCACACAAGGCACGGCATAAACCACACACAAGACACGGCATAAACCCCACACAAGGCACGGCATAAACCCCACACAAGGCACGGTATAAACAACACACAAGACACGGCATAAACCCCACACAAGGCACGGCATAAACCACACACAAGACACGGCATAAACCCCACACAAGGCACGGCATAAACCACACACAAGAGATGGCATAAACCCCACACAAGACACGGCATAAACCCCACACAAGGCACGGCATAAACCACACACAAGACACGGCATAAACCGCACAAGACACGGCATAAACCCCACTCAAGGCATGGCATAAACCCCACACAAGGCACGGTATAAACCCCACACAAGGCATGGCATAAACCACACACAAGACACGGCATAAACCCCACACAAGGCACGGCATAAACCACACACAAGACATGGCATAAACCCAACACAAGACACGGCATAAATCCCACACAAGGCACGGCATAAACCACACACAAGACTCGGCATAAACCCCACACAAGGCACGGCATAAACCACACACAAGGCATGGCATAAACCCCACACAAGACACGGCATAAACCCCACACAAGGCACGGCATAAACCACACACAAGACACGGCATAAACCCCACACAAGGCACGGCATATACCCAACACAAGACACGGCATAAACCACACACAAGACACGGCATAAACTCCACACAAGGCACGGCATAAACCCCACACAAGGCACGGCATAAACCACACACAAGACACGGCATAAACCCCACACAAGACACGGTATAAACCACACAAGACACGGCATAGACTCCACACAAGACACGGCATAAACCACACACAAGACACGGCATAAACCACACAAGACACGGCATAAACTCCACACAAGACACGGCATAAACCACACAAGACACGGCATAAACTCCACACAAGGCACGGCATAAACCACACAAGACACGGCATATACTCCACACATGACACGGCATAAACCCCACACAAGGCACGGCATAAACCCCACACAAGACACGGCATAAACTCCACACAAGGCACGGCATAAACCACACACAAGACACGGCATAAACCCCACACAAGACACGGCATAAACCACACAAGACACGGCATAGACTCCACACAAAACACGGCATAAACCACACACAAGACACGGCATAAACCACAAAAGACACGGCATAAACTCCACACAAGACACGGCATAAACCACACAAGACACGGCATAAACTCCACACAAGGCACGGCATAAACCACACAAGACACGGCATAAACTCCACACAAGACACGGCATAAACCCCACACAAGACACGGCATAAACTCCACACAATGCACGGCATAAACCACACAAGACACGGCATAAACCACACAAGACACGGCATAAACTCCACACAAGGCACGGCATAAACCACACATGACACGGCATATACCACACACAAGACACGGCATAAACCCCACACAAGACACGGCATAAACCACACAAGACACGGCATAAACTCAACACAAGAGACGGCATAAACCACACAAGACACGGCATAAACTCCACACAAGGCACGGCATAAACCCCACACAAGACACTGCATAAACCCCACACAAGGCACGGCATAAACCACACACAAGACACGGCATAAACCCCACACTAGACACGGTATAAACCACACAAGACACGGCATAAACTCCACACAAGACACGGCATAAACCACACACAAGACACGGCATAAACCCCACACAAGGCACGGCATAAACCCCACACAAGACACGGCATAAACCACACACAAGACACGGCATAAACCCCACACAAGGCACGGCATAAACCACACACAAGACATGGCATAAACCCCACACAAGACACGGCATAAACCCCACACAAGGCACGGCATAAACCACACACAAGATACGGCATAAACCACACAAGACACGGCATAAACCCCACTCAAGGCATGGCATAAACCCCACACAAGGCACGGCATAAACCCCACACAAGGCATGGCATAAACCACACACAAGACACGGCATAAACCCCACACAAGGCACGGCATAAACCACACACAAGACATGGCATAAACCCCACACAAGACACGGCATAAACCCCACACAAGGCACGGCATAAACCACACACAAGACACGGCATAAACCGCACAAGACACGGCATAAACCCCACTCAAGGCATGGCATAAACCCCACACAAGGCACGGCATAAACCCCACACAAGGCATGGCATAAACCACACACAAGACACGGCATAAACCCCACACAAGGCACGGCATAAACAACACACAAGACATGGCATAAACCCAACACAAGACACGGCATAAATCCCACACAAGGCACGGCATAAACCACACACAAGACTCGGCATAAACCCCACACAAGGCACGGCATAAACCACACACAAGACATGGCATAAACCCCACACAAGACACGGCATAAACCCCACACAAGGCACGGCATAAACCACACACAAGACACGGCATAAACCCCACACAAGGCACGGCAAAAACTCAACACAAGACACGGCATAAACCACACACAAGACACGGCATAAACTCCACACAAGGCACGGCATAAACCCCACACAAGGCACGGCATAAACCACACACAAGACACGGCATAAACCCCACACAAGGCACGGCATAAACCACACACAAGACACGGCATAAACCCCACACAAGGCACGGCATAAACCCCACACAAGACACGGCATAAACTCCACACAAGGCACGGCATAAACCCCACAAAAGACACGGCTTAAACCCCACACAAGGCACGGCATACACCACACACAAGACACGGCATAAACCCCACACAAGGCACGGCATAAACCCCACACAAGGCACGGCATAAACCACACACAAAACACGGCATAAACCCCACACAAGGCACGGCATAAACCACACACAAGACACGGCATAAACCCCACACAAGGCACGGCATAACCTCCACACAAGGCACGGCATAAACCACACACAAGACACGGCATGAACCACACACAAGACACGGCATAAACTCCACACAAGGCACGGCATAAACCCCACACAAGGCACGGCATCTACCCCACACAAGACACGGCATAAACCACACACAAGGCATGGCATAAACCACACACAAGACATGGCATAAACCCCACACAAGGCATGGCATAAACCACACACAAAGCACGGCATAAACCCAACACAAGACACGGCATAAACCACACACAAGACACGGCATAAACTCCACACAAGGCACGGCGTAAACCCCACACAAGACATGGCATAAACTCCACACAAGACATGGCATAAACCCCACACAAGACACGGCATAAACTCCACACAAGGCATGGCATAAACCACACACAAGACACGGCATAAACCCCACACAAGGCACGGCATAAACCACACACAAGACACGGCATAAACCCCACACAAGGCACGGCATAAACCCCACACAAGACACGGCATAAACTCCACACAAGGCACGGCATAAACCCCACACAAGGCACGGCATAAACCCCACACAAGACACGGCATAAACCACACACAAGGCATGGCATAAACCACACAAAAGACATGGCATAAACCACACACAAGGCACGGCATAAACCCCACACAAGGCACGGCATAAACCACACACAAGGCACGACATAAACCCCACACAAGACACGGCATAAACCACACACAAGGCATGGCATAAACCACACACAAGACTTGGCATTAACCACACACAAGACATGGCTTAAACCCCACACAAGACACGGCATAAACCACACACAAGACACGGCATAAACCCCACTCAAGGCATGGCATAAACCCCACACAAGGCACGGCATAAACCCCACACAAGGCATGACATAAACCACACACAAGTCACGGCATAAACCCCACACAAGGCACGGCATAAAACACACACAAGACATGGCATAAACCCAACACAAGATACGGCATAAACCCCACACAAGGCACGGCATAAACCACACACAAGACACGGCATAAACCCCACACAAGGCACGGCATAAACCACACACAAGACACGGCATAAACCCCACACAATGCACGGCATAAACTCCACACAAGGCACGGCATAAACCACACACAAGACACGGCATAATCCACACACAAGACACGGCATAAACTCCACACAAGGCACGGCATAAACCCCACAAAAGGCACGGCATAAACCCCACACAAGACACGGCATAAACCACATACAAGGCACGGCATAAACCACACACAAGACATGGCATAAACTCCACACAAGGCACGGCATAAACCCCACAAGAGACACGGCATAAACCCCACACAAGGCACGGCATAAACCACACACAAGACACGGCATAAACCCCACACAAGGCACGGCATAAACCCAACACAAGACACGGCATAAACCACACACAAGACACGGCATAAACTCCACACAAGGCACGGCATAAACCACACACAAGACACGGCATAAACCCCACACAAGGCACGGCATAAACCCCACACAAGAAACGGCATAAACTCCACACAAGGCACGGCATAAACCCCACAAAAGACACGGCTTAAACCCCACACAACGCACGGCATAAACCACACACAAGACACGGCATAAACCCCACACAAGGCACGGCATAAACCCCACACAAGGCACGGCATAAACCACACACAAGACACGGCATAAACCACACACAAGACACGGCATAAACCCCACACAAGGCACGGCATAAACTCCACACAAGGCAAGGCATAAACCACACACAAGACACGGCATAAACCACACACAAGACACGGCATAAACTCCACACAAGGCACGGCATAAACCCCACACAAGGCACGGCATAAACCCCACACAAGACACGGCATAAACCACACACAAGGCATGGCATAAACCACACACAAGACATGGCATAAACCCCACACAAGGCACGGCATAAACCACACACAAGGCACGGCATAAACTCCACACAAGGCACGGCATAAACCGCACACAAGGCACGGCATAAACACAACACAAGATACGGCATAAACCACACACAAGACACGGCATAAACTCCACACAAGGCACGGCATAAACCCCACACAAGGCACGGCATAAACCCCACACAAGACACGGCATAAACCACACACAAGTCATGGCATAAACCACACACAAGACATGGCATAAACCACACACAAGGCACGGCATAAACCCCACACAAGGCACGGCATAAACCACACACAAGGCACGACATAAAACCCACACAAGACACGGCATAAACCACACACAAGGCACGGCATAAACCACACACAAGACATGGCAAAAACCCCACATAAGGCACGGCATAAACCACACACAAGGCACGGCATAAACCACACACAAGGCACGGCATAAACCACACACAAGACACGGCATAAACCCCACACAAGGCACGGCATAAACCCCACACAAGGCTCGGCATAAACCACAAAAGACACGGCATAAACTCCACACAAGACATGGCATAAACCACACAAGACACGGCATAAACCCCACACAAGACACGGCATAAACCCCACACAAGACATGGCATAAACCCCACACAAGGCATGGCATAAACCACACACAAGACACGGCATAAACTCCACACAAGACACGGCATAAACCCCACACAAGGCACGGCATAAACTCCACACAAAGCACGGCATAAACCCCACAAAAGGCACGGCATAAGTCCCAAACAAGGCACGGCATAAACCCCACAAAAGGCACGGCATAAATCCCACACAAGGCACGGCATAAACCACACACAAGACATGGCATAAACCCCACACAAGGCATGTCATAAACCCCACACAAGGCACGGCATAAACCACACACAAGACACGGCATAAACCCCAAACAAGACACGGCATAAACCCCACACAAGACACGGCATAAACCACACACAAGGCACGGCATAAACCACACACAAGACACGGCATAAACCCCACTCAAGGCATGGCATAAACCCCACACAAGGCACGGCATAAACCCCACACAAGGCATGGCATAAACCACACACAAGACACGGCATAAACCCCACACAAGGCACGGCATAAACCACACACAAGACATGGCATGAACCCCACACAAGACACGGCATAAACCCCACACAAGGCACGGCATAAACCACACACAAGACACGGCGATGAACCCCACACAAGGCATGGCATAAACCACACACAAGACACGGCATAAACCCCACACAAGGCGCGGCATAAACCACACACAAGACATGGCATAAACCCCACACAAGACACGGCATAAACCCCACACAAGGCACGGCATAAACCACACACAAGACACGGTATAAACCCCACACACGACACGGCATAAACCACACAAGACACGGCATAGACTCCACACAAAACACGGCATAAACCACACACAAGACACGGCATAAACCACAAAAGACACGGCATAAACTCCACACAAGACACGGCATAAACCACACAAGACACGGCATAAACTCCACACAAGGCACGGCATAAACCACACAAGACACGGCATAAACTCCACACAAGACACGGCATAAACCCCACACAAGACACGGCATAAACTCCACACAAGGCACGGCATAAACCACACAAGACACGGCATAAACTCCACACAAGGCACGGCATAAACCACACAAGACACGGCATAAACCACACACAAGACACGGCATAAACCCCACACAAGACACGGCATAAACCACACAAGACACGGCATAAACTCCACACAAGAGACGCATAAACCACACAAGACACGGCATAAACTCCACACAAGGCACGGCATAAACCCCACACAAGACACGGCATAAACCCCACACAAGGCACGGCATAAACCACACACAAGACACGGCATAAACCCCACACTAGACACGGTATAAACCACACAAGACACGGCATAAACTCCACACAAGACACGGCATAAACCACACACAAGACACGGCATAAACCCCACACAAGGCACGGCATAAACCCCACACAAGACACGGCATAAACCACACACAAGACACGGCATAAACCCCACACAAGGCACGGCATAAACCACACACAAGACATGGCATAAACCCCACACAAGACACGGCATAAACCCCACACAAGGCACGGCATAAACCACACACAAGATACGGCATAAACCACACAAGACACGGCATAAACCCCACTCAATGCATGGCATAAACCCCACACAAGGCACGGCATAAACCCCACACAAGGCATGGCATAAACCACACACAAGACACGGCATAAACCAAACACAAGGCACGGCATAAACCACACACAAGACATGGCATAAACCCCACACAAGGCACGGCATAAACCACACACAAGGCACGGCATAAACCACACACAAGACACGGCATAAACCCCACACAAGGCACGGCATAAACCACACACAAGACACGGCATAAACCCCACACAAGGCACGGCATAAACCCCACACAAGACACGGCATAAACTCCAAACAAGGCACGGCATGAACCCCACAAAAGACACGGCATAAACCCCACACAAGGCACGGCATAAACCACACACAAGACACGGCATAAACCCCACACGGCACGGCATAAACCCCACACAAGGCACGGCATAAACCACACACAAGACACGGCATAAACCCCACACAAGGCACGGCATAAACCACACACAAGACACGGCATAAACCCCACACAAGGCACGGCATAAATTCCACACAAGGCACGGCATAAACCACATACAAGACATGGCATAAACCCCACACAAGACACGGCATAAACCCCACACAAGGCACGGCATAAACCACACACAAGACACGGCATAAACCACACAAGACACGGCATAAACCCCACTCAAGGCATGGCATAAACCCCACACAAGACACGGCATAAACCCCACACAAGGCACGGCATAAACCACACACAAGACACGGCATAAACCCCACACAAGGCACGGCATAAACCACACACAAGACATGGCATAAACCCCACACAAGACACGGCATAAACCCCACACAAGGCACGGCATAAACCAAACACAAGACACGGCATAAACCGCACAAGACACGGCATAAACCCCACTCAAGGCATGGCATAAACCCCACACAAGGCACGGCATAAACCCCACACAAGGCATGGCATAAACCACACACAAGACACGGCATAAACCCCACACAAGGCACGGCATAAACCACACACAAGACATGGCATAAACCCAACACAAGACACGGCATAAATCCCACACAAGGCACGGCATAAACCACACACAAGACTCGGCATAAACCCCACACAAGGCACGGCATAAACCACACACAAGACATGGCATAAACCCCACACAAGACACGGCATAAACCCAACACAAGGCACGGCATAAACCACACACAAGACACGGCATAAACCCCACACAAGGCACGGCAAAAACTCAACACAAGACACGGCATAAACCACACACAAGACACGGCATAAACTCCACACAAGGCACGGCATAAACCCCACACAAGGCACGGCATAAACCACACACAAGACACGGCATAAACCCCACACAAGGCACGGCATAAACCACACACAAGACACGGCATAAACCCCACACAAGGCACGGCATAAACCCCACACAAGACACGGCATAAACTCCACACAAGGCACGGCATAAACCCCACAAAAGACACGGCTTAAACCCCACACAAGGCACGGCATAAACCACACACAAGACACGGCATAAACCCCACACAAGGCACGGCATAAACCCCACACAAGGCACGGCATAAACCACACACAAGACACGGCATAAACCCCACACAAGGCACGGCATAAACCACACACAAGACACGGCATAAACCCCACACAAGGCACGGCATAAACCCCACACAAGTCACGGCATAAACCACACACAAGACACGGCATAAACCCCACACAAGGCACGGCATAAACCACACACAAGACACGGCATAAACCCCACACAAGGCACGGCATAAACTCCACACAAGGCACGGCATAAACCACACACAAGACACGGCATGAACCACACACAAGACACGGCATAAACTCCACACAAGGCACGGCATAAACCCCACACAAGGCACGGCATCAACCCCACACAAGACACGGCATAAACCACACACAAGGCATGGCATAAACCACACACATGACATGGCATAAACCACACACAAGGCACGGCATAAACTCCACACAAGGCACGGCATAAACCCCACACAAGGCACGGCATAAACCCAACACAAGACACGGCATAAACCACACACAAGACACGGCATAAACTCCACACAAGGCACGGCATAAACCCCACACAAGGCACGGCATAAACCCCACACAAGACACGGCATAAACCACACACAAGGCATGGCATAAACCACACAAAAGACATGGCATAAACCACACACAAGGCACGGCATAAACCCCACACAGGGCACGGCATAAACCACACACAAGGCACGACATAAACCCCACACAAGACAGGGCATAAACCACACACAAGGCATGGCATAAACCACACACAAGACATGGCATTAACCACACACAAGACATGGCTTAAACCCCACACAAGACACGGCATAAACCACACACAAGACACGGCATAAACCCCACATAAGGCACGGCATAAACCACACACAAGGCACGGCATAAACCACACACAAGACACGGCATAAACCCCACACAAGGCACGGCATAAACCACACACAAGGCACGGCATAAACCACACACAAGGCATGGCATAAACCACACACAAGACATGGCATAAACCACACACAAGGCATGGCATAAACCACACACAAGACATGGCATAAACTCCACACAAGACACGGCATAAACCCCACACAAGACACGGCATAAACCCCATACAAGGCACGGCATAAACCCCACACAAGGCACGGCATGAACCCCACACAAGACACGGCATAAACTCCACAAAAGGCACGGCATAAACCCCACAAAAGACACGGCATAAACCCCACACAAGGCACGGCATAAACCACACACAAGACACGGCGTAAACCCCACACAAGACACGGCATAAACCACACAAGACACGGCATAAACTCCACACAAGACACGGCATAAACCATACAAGACACGGCATAAACTCCACACAAGGCACGGCATAAACCACACACAAGACACGGCATAAACCCCACACAAGGCACGGCATAAACCACACACAAGACATGGCATAAACCCCACAAGACACGGCATAAACCCCACACAAGACACGGCATAAACCCCACACAAGGCACGGCATAAACCACACAAGACACGGCATAAACTCCACACAAGACACGTCATAAACCACACAAGACACGGCATAAACCCCACACAAGACACGGCATAAACCCCACACAAGTCATGGCATAAACCCCACACAAGACATGGCATAAACCCCACACAAGACACGGCATAAACCCCACACAAGGCACGGCATAAACCAAACACAAGACACGGCATAAACCGCACAAGACACGGCATAAACCCCACTCAAGGCATGGCATAAACCCCACACAAGGCACGGCATAAACCCCACACAAGGCATGGCATAAACCACACACAAGACACGGCATAAACCCCACACAAGGCACGGCATAAACCACACACAAGACATGGCATAAACCCAACACAAGACACGGCATAAATCCCACACAAGGCACGGCATAAACCACACACAAGACTCGGCATAAACCCCACACAAGGCACGGCATAAACCACACACAAGACATGCCATAAACCCCACACAAGACACGGCATAAACCCCACACAAGGCACGGCATAAACCACACACAAGACACGGCATAAACCCCACACAAGGCACGGCAAAAACTCAACACAAGACACGGCATAAACCACACACAAGACACGGCATAAACTCCACACAAGGCACGGCATAAACGCCACACAAGGCACGGCATAAACCACACACAAGACACGGCATAAACCCCACACAAGGCACGGCATAAACCACACACAAGACACGGCATAAACCCCACACAAGGCACGGCATAAACCCCACACAAGACACGGCATAAACTCCACACAAGGCACGGCATAAACCCCACAAAAGACACGGCTTAAACCCCACACAAGGCACGGCATAAACCACACACAAGACACGGCATAAACCCCACACAAGGCACGGCATAAACCCCACACAAGGCACGGCATAAACCACACACAAGACACGGCATAAACCCCACACAAGGCACGGCATAAACCACACACAAGACACGGCATAAACCCCACACAAGGCACGGCATAAACCCCACACAAGGCACGGCATAAACCACACACAAGACACGGCATAAACCCCACACAAGGCACGGCATAAACCACACACAAGACACGGCATAAACCCCACACAAGGCACGGCATAAACCACACACAAGACACGGCATAAACCCCACACAAGGCACGGCATAAACCCCACACAAGACACGGCATAAACCCCACACAAGGCACGGCATAAACCCCACACAAGGCACGGCATAAACCACACACAAGACACGGCATAAACTCCACACAAGGCACGGCATCAACCCCACACAAGACACGGCATAAACCACACACAAGGCATGGCATAAACCACACACAAGACATGGCATAAACCACACACAAGGCACGGCATAAACTCCACACAAGGCACGGCATAAACCCCACACAAGGCACGGCATAAACCCAACACAAGACACGGCATAAACCACACACAAGACACGGCATAAACTCCACACAAGGCACGGCATAAACCCCACACAAGGCACGGCATAAACCCCACACAAGACACGGCATAAACCACACACAAGGCATGGCATAAACCACACAAAAGACATGGCATAAACCACACACAAGGCACGGCATAAACCCCACACAGGGCACGGCATAAACCACACACAAGGCACGACATAAACCCCACACAAGACACGGCATAAACCACACACAAGGCATGGCATAAACCACACACAAGACATGGCATTAACCACACACAAGACATGGCTTAAACCCCACACAAGACACGGCATAAACCACACACAAGACACGGCATAAACCCCACATAAGGCACGGCATAAACCACACACAAGGCACGGCATAAACCACACACAAGACACGGCATAAACCCCACACAAGGCACGGCATAAACCACACACAAGGCACGGCATAAACCACACACAAGGCATGGCATAAACCACACACAAGACATGGCATAAACCACACACAAGGCATGGCATAAACCACACACAAGACATGGCATAAACTCCACACAAGACACGGCATAAACCCCACACAAGACACGGCATAAACCCCATACAAGGCACGGCATAAACCCCACACAAGGCACGGCATGAACCCCACACAAGACACGGCATAAACTCCACAAAAGGCACGGCATAAACCCCACAAAAGACACGGCATAAACCCCACACAAGGCACGGCATAAACCACACACAAGACACGGCGTAAACCCCACACAAGACACGGCATAAACCACACAAGACACGGCATAAACTCCACACAAGACACGGCATAAACCATACAAGACACGGCATAAACTCCACACAAGGCACGGCATAAACCACACACAACACACGGCATAAACCCCACACAAGGCACGGCATAAACCACACACAAGACATGGCATAAACCCCACAAGACACGGCATAAACCCCACACAAGACACGGCATAAACCCCACACAAGGCACGGCATAAACCACACAGGACACGGCATAAACTCCACACAAGACACGTCATAAACCACACAAGACACGGCATAAACCCCACACAAGACACGGCATAAACCCCACACAAGTCATGGCATAAACCCCACACAAGGCATGGCATAAACCACACACAAGACACGGCATAAACCCCACACAAGGCACGGCATAAACCACACACAAGACACAGCATAAACTCCACACAAGACACGGCATAAACCCCACACAAGGCACGGCATAAACTCCACAAAAAGCACGGCATAAACCCCACAAAAGGCACGGCATAAATCCACCACAAGGCACGGCATAAACCACACACAAGACATGGCATAAACCCCACACAAGGCATGGCATAAACCACACACAAGGCACGGCATAAACCACACACAAGACACGGCATAAACCCCACACAAGGCACGGCATAAACCCCACACAAGACACGGCATAAACTCCACACAAGGCACGGCATAAACCACACACAAGACACGGCATAAACCCCACACAAGACACGGCATAAACCACACAAGACACGGCATAGACTCCACACAAGACACGGCATAAACCACACACAAGACACGGCATAAACCACACAAGACACGGCATAAACTCCACACAAGACACGGCATAAACCACACAAGACACGGCATAAACTCCACACAAGGCACGGCATAAACCACACAAGACACGGCATAAACTCCACACAAGACACGGCATAAACCCCACACAAGACACGGCATAAACTCCACACAAGGCACGGCATAAACCACACAAGACACGGCATAAACCACACAAGACACGGCATAAACTCCACACAAGGCACGGCATAAACCACACAAGACACGGCATAAACCACACACAAGACACGGCATAAACCCCACACAAGACACGGCATAAACCACACATGACACGGCATAAACTCCACACAAGAGACGGCATAAACCACACAAGACACGGCATAAACTCCACACAAGGCACGGCATAAACCCCACACAAGACACGGCATAAACCCCACACAAGGCACGGCATAAACCACACACAAGACAAGGCATAATCCCCACACAAGACACGGTATAAACCACACAAGACACGGCATAAACTCCACACAAGACACGGCATAAACCACACACAAGACACGGCATAAACCCCACACAAGGCACGGCATAAACCCCACACAAGACACGGCATAAACCACACACAAGACACGGCATATACCCCACACCAGGCACGGCATAAACCACACACAAGACATGGCATAAACCCCACACAAGACACGGCATAAACCCCACACAAGGCACGGCATAAACCACACACAAGATACGGCATAAACCACACAAGACATGGCATAAACCCCACTCAAGGCATGGCATAAACCCCACACAAGGCACGGCATAAACCCCACACAAGGCATGGCATAAACCACACACAAGACACGGCATAAACCCCACACAAGGCACGGCATAAACCACACACAAGACATGGCATAAACCCCACACAAGACACGGCATAAACCCCACACAAGGCACGGCATAAACCACACACAAGACACGGCATAAACCCCACACAAGGCACGGCATAAACTCCACACAAGGCACGGCATAAACCACATACAAGACATGGCATAAACCCCACACAAGACACGGCATAAACCCCACACAAGGCACGGCATAAACCACACACAAGACACGGCATAAACCACACAAGACACGGCATAAACCCCACTCAAGGCATGGCATAAACCCCACACAAGACACGGCATAAACCCCACACAAGGCACGGCATAAACCACACACAAGACACGGCATAAACCCCACACAAGGCACGGCAGAAACTACACACAAGAGATGGCATAAACCCCACACAAGACACGGCATAAACCCCACACAAGGCACGGCATAAACCACACACAAGGCACGGCATAAACCGCACAAGACACGGCATAAACCCCACTCAAGGCATGGCATAAACCCCACACAAGGCACGGTATAAACCCCACACAAGGCATGGCATAAACCACACACAAGACACGGCATAAACCCCACACAAGGCACGGCATAAACCACACACAAGACATGGCATAAACCCAACACAAGACACGGCATAAATCCCACACAAGGCACGGCATAAACCACACACAAGACTCGGCATAAACCCCACACAAGGCACGGCATAAACCACACACAAGACATGGCATATACCCCACACAAGACACGGCATAAACCCCACACAAGGCACGGCATAAACCACACACAAGACACGGCATAAACCCCACACAAGGCACGGCATATACCCAACACAAGACACGGCATAAACCACACACAAGACACGGCATAAACTCCACACAAGGCACGGCATAAACCCCACACAAGGCACGGCATAAACCACACACAAGACACGGCATAAACCCCACACAAGACACGGCATAAACCACACAAGACACGGCATAGACTCCACACAAGACACGGCATAAACCACACACAAGACACGGCATAAACCACACAAGACACGGCATAAACTCCACACAAGACACGGCATAAACCACACAAGACACGGCATAAACTCCACACAAGGCACGGCATAAACCACACAAGACACGGCATATACTCCACACAAGACACGGCATAAACCCCACACAAGGCACGGCATAAACCCCACACAAGACACGGCATAAACTCCACACAAGGCACGGCATAAACCACACACAAGACACGGCATAAACCCCACACAAGACACGGCATAAACCACACAAGACACGGCATAGACTCCACACAAAACACGGCATAAACCACACACAAGACACGGCATAAACCACAAAAGACACGGCATAAACTCCACACAAGACACGGCATAAACCACACAAGACACGGCATAAACTCCACACAAGGCACGGCATAAACCACACAAGACACGGCATAAACTCCACACAAGACACGGCATAAACCCCACACAAGACACGGCATAAACTCCACACAAGGCACGGCATAAACCACACAAGACACGGCATAAACCACACAAGACACGGCATAAACTCCACACAAGGCACGGCATAAACCACACATGACACGGCATATACCACACACAAGACACGGCATAAACCCCACACAAGACACGGCATAAACCACACAAGACACGGCATAAACTCCACACAAGAGACGGCATAAACCACACAAGACACGGCATAAACTCCACACAAGGCACGGCATAAACCCCACACAAGACACTGCATAAACCCCACACAAGGCACGGCATAAACCACACACAAGACACGGCATAAACCCCACACTAGACACGGTATAAACCACACAAGACACGGCATAAACTCCACACAAGACACGGCATAAACCACACACAAGACACGGCATAAACCCCACACAAGGCACGGCATAAACCCCACACAAGACACGGCATAAACCACACACAAGACACGGCATAAACCCCACACAAGGCACGGCATAAACCACACACAAGACATGGCATAAACCCCACACAAGACACGGCATAAACCCCGCACAAGGCACGGCATAAACCACACACAAGATACGGCATAAACCACACAAGACACGGCATAAACCCCACTCAAGGCATGGCATAAACCCCACACAAGGCACGGCATAAACCCCACACAAGGCATGGCATAAACCACACACAAGACACGGCATAAACCCCACACAAGGCACGGCATAAACCACACACAAGACATGGCATAAACCCCACACAAGACACGGCATAAACCCCACACAAGGCACGGCATAAACCACACACAAGACACGGCATAAACCGCACAAGACACGACATAAACCCCACTCAAGGCATGGCATAAACCCCACACAAGGCACGGCATAAACCCCACACAAGGCATGGCATAAACCACACACAAGACACGGCATAAACCCCACACAAGGCACGGCATAAACCACACACAAGACATGGCATAAACCCAACACAAGACACGGCATAAATCCCACACAAGGCACGGCATAAACCACACACAAGACTCGGCATAAACCCCACACAAGGCACGGCATAAACCACACACAAGACATGGCATAAACCCCACACAAGACACGGCATAAACCCCACACAAGGCACGGCATAAACCACACACAAGACACGGCATAAACCCCACACAAGGCACGGCAAAAACTCAACACAAGACACGGCATAAACCACACACAAGACACGGCATAAACTCCACACAAGGCACGGCATAAACCCCACACAAGGCACGGCATAAACCACACACAAGACACGGCATAAACCCCACACAAGGCACGGCATAAACCACACACAAGACACGGCATAAACCCCACACAAGGCACGGCATAAACCCCACACAAGACACGGCATAAACTCCACACAAGGCACGGCATAAACCCCACAAAAGACACGGCTTAAACCCCACACAAGGCACGGCATAAACCACACACAAGACACGGCATAAACCCCACACAAGGCACGGCATAAACCCCACACAAGGCACGGCATAAACCACACACAAGACACGGCATAAACCCCACACAAGGCACGGCATAAACCACACACAAGACACGGCATAAACCCCACACAAGGCACGGCATAACCTCCACACAAGGCACGGCATAAACCACACACAAGACACGGCATGAACCACACACAAGACACGGCATAAACTCCACACAAGGCACGGCATAAACCACACACAAGGCACGGCATCTACCCCACACAAGACACGGCATAAACCACACACAAGGCATGGCATAAACCACACACAAGACATGGCATAAACCCCACACAAGGCATGGCATAAACCACACACAAGGCACGGCATAAACCCAACACAAGACACGGCATAAACCACACACAAGACACGGCATAAACTCCACACAAGGCACGGCGTAAACCCCACACAAGACATGGCATAAACTCCACACAAGACATTGCATAAACCCCACACAAGACACGGCATAAACTCCACACAAGGCATGGCATAAACCACACACAAGACACGGCATAAACCCCACACAAGGCACGGCATAAACCACACACAAGACACGGCATAAACCCCACACAAGGCACGGCATAAACCCCACACAAGACACGGCATAAACTCCACACAAGGCACGGCATAAACCCCACACAAGGCACGGCATAAACCCCACACAAGACACGGCATAAACCACACACAAGGCATGGCATAAACCACACAAAAGACATGGCATAAACCACACACAAGGCACGGCATAAACCCCACACAAGGCACGGCATAAACCACACACAAGGCACGACATAAACCCCACACAAGACACGGCATAAACCACACACAAGGCATGGCATAAACCACACACAAGACATGGCATTAACCACACACAAGGCATGGCTTAAACCCCACACAAGACACGGCATAAACCACACACAAGACACGGCATAAACCCCACTCAAGGCATGGCATAAACCCCACACAAGGCACGGCATAAACCCCACACAAGGCATGACATAAACCACACACAAGTCACGGCATAAACCCCACACAAGGCACGGCATAAAACACACACAAGACATGGCATAAACCCAACACAAGATACGGCATAAACCCCACACAAGGCACGGCATAAACCACACACAAGACACGGCATAAACCCCACACAAGGCACGGCATAAACCACACACAAGACACGGCATAAACCCCACACAAGGCACGGCATAAACTCCACACAAGGCACGGCATAAACCACACACAAGACACGGCATAATCCACACACAAGACACGGCATAAACTCCACACAAGGCACGGCATAAACCCCACAAAAGGCACGGCATAAACCCCACACAAGACAAGGCATAAACCACATACAAGGCACGGCATAAACCACACACAAGACATGGCATAAACTCCACACAAGGCACGGCATAAACCCCACAAGAGACACGGCATAAACCCCACACAAGGCAAGGCATAAACCACACACAAGACACGGCATAAACCCCACACAAGGCACGGCATAAACCCAACACAAGACACGGCATAAACCACACACAAGACACGGCATAAACTCCACACAAGGCACGGCATAAACCACACACAAGACACGGCATAAACCCCACACAAGGCACGGCATAAACCCCACACAAGAAACGGCATAAACTCCACACAAGGCACGGCATAAACCCCACAAAAGACACGGCTTAAACCCCACACAACGCACGGCATAAACCACACACATGACACGGCATAAACCCCACACAAGGCACGGCATAAACCCCACACAAGGCACGGCATAAACCACACACGAGACACGGCATAAACCACACACAAGACACGGCATAAACCCCACACAAGGCACGGCATAAACTCCACACAAGGCAAGGCATAAACCACACACAAGACACGGCATAAACCACACACAAGACACGGCATAAACTCCACACATGGCACGGCATAAACCCCACACAAGGCACGGCATAAACCCCACACAAGACACGGCATAAACCACACACAAGGCATGGCATAAACCACACACAAGACATGGCATAAACCCCACACAAGGCACGGCATAAACCACACACAAGGCACGGCATAAACTCCACACAAGGCACGGCATAAACCGCACACAAGGCACGGCATAAACACAACACAAGATACGGCATAAACCACACACAAGACACGGCATAAACTCCACACAAGGCACGGCATAAACCCCACACAAGGCACGGCATAAACCCCACACAAGACACGGCATAAACCACACACAAGGCATGGCATAAACCACACACAAGACATGGCATAAACCACACACAAGGCACGGCATAAACCCCACACAAGGCACGGCATAAACCACACACAAGGCACGACATAAACCCCACACAAGACACGGCATAAACCACACACAAGGCACGGCATAAACCACACACAAGACATGGCAAAAACCCCACATAAGGCACGGCATAAACCACACACAAGGCACGGCATAAACCACACACAAGGCACGGCATAAACCACACACAAGACATGGCATAAACCAAACACAAGGCATGGCATAAACCACACACAAGACATGGCATAAACTCCACACAAGACACGGCATAAACCCCACACAAGACACGGCATAAACCCCACACAAGGCACGGCATAAACCCCACACAAGGCACGGCATAAACCCCACACAAGACACGGCATAAACTCCACACAAGGCACGGCATAAACCCCACAAAAGACACGGCATAAACCCCACACAAGGCACGGCATAAACCACACACAAGACACGGCGTAAACCCCACACCAGACACGGCATAAACCACACAAGACACGGCATAAACTCCACACAAGACACGGCATAAACCACACAAGACACGGCATAAACTCCACACAAGGCACGGCGTAAACCACACACAACACACGGCATAAACCCCTCACAAGGCACGGCATAAACCACACACAAGACATGGCATAAACCCCACAAGACACGGCATAAACCCCACACAAGGCACGGCATAAACCCCACACAAGGCTCGGCATAAACCACAAAAGACACGGCATAAACTCCACACAAGACATGGCATAAACCACACAAGACACGGCATAAACCCCACACAAGACACGGCATAAACCCCACACAAGACATGGCATAAACCCCACACAAGGCATGGCATAAACCACACACAAGTCCCGGCATAAACCCCACACAAGGCACGGCATAAACCACACACAAGACACGGCATAAACTCCACACAAGACACGGCATAAACCCCACAAAAGGCACGGCATAAGTCCCACACAAGGCACGGCATAAACCCCACAAAAGGCACGGCATAAATCCCACACAAGGCACGGCATAAACCACACACAAGACATGGCATAAACCCCACACAAGGCATGGCATAAACCCCACACAAGGCACGGCATAAACCACACACAAGACACGGCATAAACCCCAAACAAGACACGGCATAAACCCCACACAAGACACGGCATAAACCACACACAAGGCACGGCATAAACCACACACAAGACACGGCATAAACCCCACTCAAGGCATGGCATAAACCCCACACAAGGCACGGCATAAACCCCACACAAGGCATGGCATAAACCACACACAAGACACGGCATAAACCCCACACAAGGCACGGCATAAACAACACACAAGACATGGCATGAACCCCACACAAGACACGGCATAAACCCCACACAAGGCACGGCATAAACCACACACAAGACACGGCATGAACCCCACACAAGGCATGGCATAAACCACACACAAGACACGGCATAAACCCCACACAAGGCGCGGCATAAACCACACACAAGACATGGCATAAACCCCACACAAGACACGGCATAAACCCCACACAAGGCACGGCATAAACCACACACAAGACACGGCATAAACCACACAAGACACGGCATAAACCCCACACAAGGCACGGCATAAACCACACACAAGACACGGCATAAACCCCACACAAGGCACGGCATAAACCACACACAAGACACGGCATAAACCCCACACAAGGCACGGCATAAACCCCACACAAGACACGGCATAAACTCCACACAAGGCACGGCATAAACCCCACAAAAGACACGGCTTAAACCCCACACAAGGCACGGCATAAACCACACACAAGACACGGCATAAACCCCACACAAGGCACGGCATAAACCCCACACAAGGCACGGCATAAACCACACACAAGACACGGCATAAACCCCACACAAGGCACGGCATAAACCACACACAAGACACGGCATAAACCCCACACAAGGCACGGCATAAACCCCACACAAGGCACGGCATAAACCACACACAAGACACGGCATAAACCCCACACAAGGCACGGCATAAACCACACACAAGACACGGCATAAACCCCACACAAGGCACGGCATAAACCACACACAAGACACGGCATAAACCCCACACAAGGCACGGCATAAACCCCACACAAGACACGGCATAAACCCCACACAAGGCACGGCATAAACCCCACACAAGGCACGGCATAAACCACACACAAGACACGGCATAAACTCCACACAAGGCACGGCATCAACCCCACACAAGACACGGCATAAACCACACACAAGGCATGGCATAAACCACACACAAGACATGGCATAAACCACACACAAGGCACGGCATAAACTCCACACAAGGCACGGCATAAACCCCACACAAGGCACGGCATAAACCCAACACAAGACACGGCATAAACCACACACAAGACACGGCATAAACTCCACACAAGGCACGGCATAAACCCCACACAAGGCACGGCATAAACCCCACACAAGACACGGCATAAACCACACACAAGGCATGGCATAAACCACACAAAAGACATGGCATAAACCACACACAATGCACGGCATAAACCCCACACAGGGCACGGCATAAACCACACACAAGGCACGACATAAACCCCACACAAGACACGGCATAAACCACACACAAGGCATGGCATAAACCACACACAAGACATGGCATTAACCACACACAAGACATGGCTTAAACCCCACACAAGACACGGCATAAACCACACACAAGACACGGCATAAACCCCACATAAGGCACGGCATAAACCACACACAAGGCACGGCATAAACCACACACAAGACACGGCATAAACCCCACACAAGGCACGGCATAAACCACACACAAGGCACGGCATAAACCACACACAAGGCATGGCATAAACCACACACAAGACATGGCATAAACCACACACAAGGCATGGCATAAACCACACACAAGACATGGCATAAACTCCACACAAGACACGGCATAAACCCCACACAAGACACGGCATAAACCCCATACAAGGCACGGCATAAACCCCACACAAGGCACGGCATGAACCCCACACAAGACACGGCATAAACTCCACAAAAGGCACGGCATAAACCCCACAAAAGACACGGCATAAACCCCACACAAGGCACGGCATAAACCACACACAAGACACGGCGTAAACCCCACACAAGACACGGCATAAACCACACAAGACACGGCATAAACTCCACACAAGACACGGCATAAACCATACAAGACACGGCATAAACTCCACACAAGGCACGGCATAAACCACACACAAGACACGGCATAAACCCCACACAAGGCACGGCATAAACCGCACACAAGACATGGCATAAACCCCACAAGACACGGCATAAACCCCACACAAGACACGGCATAAACCCCACACAAGGCACGGCATAAACCACACAGGACACGGCATAAACTCCACACAAGACACGTCATAAACCACACAAGACACGGCATAAACCCCACACAAGACACGGCATAAACCCCACACAAGTCATGGCATAAACCCCACACAAGGCATGGCATAAACCACACACAAGACACGGCATAAACCCCACACAAGGCACGGCATAAACCACACACAAGACACAGCATAAACTCCACACAAGACACGGCATAAACCCCACACAAGGCACGGCATAAACTCCACAAAAAGCACGGCATAAACCCCACAAAAGGCACGGCATAAATCCACCACAAGGCACGGCATAAACCACACACAAGACATGGCATAAACCCCACACAAGGCATGGCATAAACCACACACAAGGCACGGCATAAACCACACACAAGACACGGCATAAACCCCACACAAGGCACGGCATAAACCCCACACAAGACACGGCATAAACTCCACACAAGGCACGGCATAAACCACACACAAGACACGGCATAAACCCCACACAAGACACGGCATAAACCACACAAGACACGGCATAGACTCCACACAAGACACGGCATAAACCACACACAAGACACGGCATAAACCACACAAGACACGGCATAAACTCCACACAAGACACGGCATAAACCACACAAGACACGGCATAAACTCCACACAAGGCACGGCATAAACCACACAAGACACGGCATAAACTCCACACAAGACACGGCATAAACCCCACACAAGACACGGCATAAACTCCACACAAGGCACGGCATAAACCACACAAGACACGGCATAAACCACACAAGACACGGCATAAACTCCACACAAGGCACGGCATAAACCACACAAGACACGGCATAAACCACACACAAGACACGGCATAAACCCCACACAAGACACGGCATAAACCACACATGACACGGCATAAACTCCACACAAGAGACGGCATAAACCACACAAGACACGGCATAAACTCCACACAAGGCACGGCATAAACCCCACACAAGACACGGCATAAACCCCACACAAGGCACGGCATAAACCACACACAAGACAAGGCATAATCCCCACACAAGACACGGTATAAACCACACAAGACACGGCATAAACTCCACACAAGACACGGCATAAACCACACACAAGACACGGCATAAACCCCACACAAGGCACGGCATAAACCCCACACAAGACACGGCATAAACCACACACAAGACACGGCATATACCCCACACCAGGCACGGCATAAACCACACACAAGACATGGCATAAACCCCACACAAGACACGGCATAAACCCCACACAAGGCACGGCATAAACCACACACAAGATACGGCATAAACCACACAAGACATGGCATAAACCCCACTCAAGGCATGGCATAAACCCCACACAAGGCACGGCATAAACCCCACACAAGGCATGGCATAAACCACACACAAGACACGGCATAAACCCCACACAAGGCACGGCATAAACCACACACAAGACATGGCATAAACCCCACACAAGACACGGCATAAACCCCACACAAGGCACGGCATAAACCACACACAAGACACGGCATAAACCCCACACAAGGCACGGCATAAACTCCACACAAGGCACGGCATAAACCACATACAAGACATGGCATAAACCCCACACAAGACACGGCATAAACCCCACACAAGGCACGGCATAAACCACACACAAGACACGGCATAAACCACACAAGACACGGCATAAACCCCACTCAAGGCATGGCATAAACCCCACACAAGACACGGCATAAACCCCACACAAGGCACGGCATAAACCACACACAAGACACGGCATAAACCCCACACAAGGCACGGCAGAAACTACACACAAGAGATGGCATAAACCCCACACAAGACACGGCATAAACCCCACACAAGGCACGGCATAAACCACACACAAGGCACGGCATAAACCGCACAAGACACGGCATAAACCCCACTCAAGGCATGGCATAAACCCCACACAAGGCACGGTATAAACCCCACACAAGGCATGGCATAAACCACACACAAGACACGGCATAAACCCCACACAAGGCACGGCATAAACCACACACAAGACATGGCATAAACCCAACACAAGACACGGCATAAATCCCACACAAGGCACGGCATAAACCACACACAAGACTCGGCATAAACCCCACACAAGGCACGGCATAAACCACACACAAGACATGGCATATACCCCACACAAGACACGGCATAAACCCCACACAAGGCACGGCATAAACCACACACAAGACACGGCATAAACCCCACACAAGGCACGGCATATACCCAACACAAGACACGGCATAAACCACACACAAGACACGGCATAAACTCCACACAAGGCACGGCATAAACCCCACACAAGGCACGGCATAAACCACACACAAGACACGGCATAAACCCCACACAAGACACGGCATAAACCACACAAGACACGGCATAGACTCCACACAAGACACGGCATAAACCACACACAAGACACGGCATAAACCACACAAGACACGGCATAAACTCCACACAAGACACGGCATAAACCACACAAGACACGGCATAAACTCCACACAAGGCACGGCATAAACCACACAAGACACGGCATATACTCCACACAAGACACGGCATAAACCCCACACAAGGCACGGCATAAACCCCACACAAGACACGGCATAAACTCCACACAAGGCACGGCATAAACCACACACAAGACACGGCATAAACCCCACACAAGACACGGCATAAACCACACAAGACACGGCATAGACTCCACACAAAACACGGCATAAACCACACACAAGACACGGCATAAACCACAAAAGACACGGCATAAACTCCACACAAGACACGGCATAAACCACACAAGACACGGCATAAACTCCACACAAGGCACGGCATAAACCACACAAGACACGGCATAAACTCCACACAAGACACGGCATAAACCCCACACAAGACACGGCATAAACTCCACACAAGGCACGGCATAAACCACACAAGACACGGCATAAACCACACAAGACACGGCATAAACTCCACACAAGGCACGGCATAAACCACACATGACACGGCATATACCACACACAAGACACGGCATAAACCCCACACAAGACACGGCATAAACCACACAAGACACGGCATAAACTCCACACAAGAGACGGCATAAACCACACAAGACACGGCATAAACTCCACACAAGGCACGGCATAAACCCCACACAAGACACTGCATAAACCCCACACAAGGCACGGCATAAACCACACACAAGACACGGCATAAACCCCACACTAGACACGGTATAAACCACACAAGACACGGCATAAACTCCACACAAGACACGGCATAAACCACACACAAGACACGGCATAAACCCCACACAAGGCACGGCATAAACCCCACACAAGACACGGCATAAACCACACACAAGACACGGCATAAACCCCACACAAGGCACGGCATAAACCACACACAAGACATGGCATAAACCCCACACAAGACACGGCATAAACCCCGCACAAGGCACGGCATAAACCACACACAAGATACGGCATAAACCACACAAGACACGGCATAAACCCCACTCAAGGCATGGCATAAACCCCACACAAGGCACGGCATAAACCCCACACAAGGCATGGCATAAACCACACACAAGACACGGCATAAACCCCACACAAGGCACGGCATAAACCACACACAAGACATGGCATAAACCCCACACAAGACACGGCATAAACCCCACACAAGGCACGGCATAAACCACACACAAGACACGGCATAAACCGCACAAGACACGACATAAACCCCACTCAAGGCATGGCATAAACCCCACACAAGGCACGGCATAAACCCCACACAAGGCATGGCATAAACCACACACAAGACACGGCATAAACCCCACACAAGGCACGGCATAAACCACACACAAGACATGGCATAAACCCAACACAAGACACGGCATAAATCCCACACAAGGCACGGCATAAACCACACACAAGACTCGGCATAAACCCCACACAAGGCACGGCATAAACCACACACAAGACATGGCAAAAACCCCACACAAGACACGGCATAAACCCCACACAAGGCACGGCATAAACCACACACAAGACACGGCATAAACCCCACACAAGGCACGGCAAAAACTCAACACAAGACACGGCATAAACCACACACAAGACACGGCATAAACTCCACACAAGGCACGGCATAAACCCCACACAAGGCACGGCATAAACCACACACAAGACACGGCATAAACCCCACACAAGGCACGGCATAAACCACACACAAGACACGGCATAAACCCCACACAAGGCACGGCATAAACCCCACACAAGACACGGCATAAACTCCACACAAGGCACGGCATAAACCCCACAAAAGACACGGCTTAAACCCCACACAAGGCACGGCATAAACCACACACAAGACACGGCATAAACCCCACACAAGGCACGGCATAAACCCCACACAAGGCACGGCATAAACCACACACAAGACACGGCATAAACCCCACACAAGGCACGGCATAAACCACACACAAGACACGGCATAAACCCCACACAAGGCACGGCATAACCTCCACACAAGGCACGGCATAAACCACACACAAGACACGGCATGAACCACACACAAGACACGGCATAAACTCCACACAAGGCACGGCATAAACCCCACACAAGGCACGGCATCTACCCCACACAAGACACGGCATAAACCACACACAAGGCATGGCATAAACCACACACAAGACATGGCATAAACCCCACACAAGGCATGGCATAAACCACACACAAGGCACGGCATAAACCCAACACAAGACACGGCATAAACCACACACAAGACACGGCATAAACTCCACACAAGGCACGGCGTAAACCCCACACAAGACATGGCATAAACTCCACACAAGACATGGCATAAACCCCACACAAGACACGGCATAAACTCCACACAAGGCATGGCATAAACCACACACAAGACACGGCATAAACCCCACACAAGGCACGGCATAAACCACACACAAGACACGGCATAAACCCCACACAAGGCACGGCATAAACCCCACACAAGACACGGCATAAACTCCACACAAGGCACGGCATAAACCCCACACAAGGCACGGCATAAACCCCACACAAGACACGGCATAAACCACACACAAGGCATGGCATAAACCACACAAAAGACATGGCATAAACCACACACAAGGCACGGCATAAACCCCACACAAGGCACGGCATAAACCACACACAAGGCACGACATAAACCCCACACAAGACACGGCATAAACCACACACAAGGCATGGCATAAACCACACACAAGACATGGCATTAACCACACACAAGGCATGGCTTAAACCCCACACAAGACACGGCATAAACCACACACAAGACACGGCATAAACCCCACTCAAGGCATGGCATAAACCCCACACAAGGCACGGCATAAACCCCACACAAGGCATGACATAAACCACACACAAGTCACGGCATAAACCCCACACAAGGCACGGCATAAAACACACACAAGACATGGCATAAACCCAACACAAGATACGGCATAAACCCCACACAAGGCACGGCATAAACCACACACAAGACACGGCATAAACCCCACACAAGGCACGGCATAAACCACACACAAGACACGGCATAAACCCCACACAAGGCACGGCATAAACTCCACACAAGGCACGGCATAAACCACACACAAGACACGGCATAATCCACACACAAGACACGGCATAAACTCCACACAAGGCACGGCATAAACCCCACAAAAGGCACGGCATAAACCCCACACAAGACAAGGCATAAACCACATACAAGGCACGGCATAAACCACACACAAGACATGGCATAAACTCCACACAAGGCACGGCATAAACCCCACAAGAGACACGGCATAAACCCCACACAAGGCAAGGCATAAACCACACACAAGACACGGCATAAACCCCACACAAGGCACGGCATAAACCCAACACAAGACACGGCATAAACCACACACAAGACACGGCATAAACTCCACACAAGGCACGGCATAAACCACACACAAGACACGGCATAAACCCCACACAAGGCACGGCATAAACCCCACACAAGAAACGGCATAAACTCCACACAAGGCACGGCATAAACCCCACAAAAGACACGGCTTAAACCCCACACAACGCACGGCATAAACCACACACATGACACGGCATAAACCCCACACAAGGCACGGCATAAACCCCACACAAGGCACGGCATAAACCACACACAAGACACGGCATAAACCACACACAAGACACGGCATAAACCCCACACAAGGCACGGCATAAACTCCACACAAGGCAAGGCATAAACCACACACAAGACACGGCATGAACCACACACAAGACACGGCATAAACTCCACACATGGCACGGCATAAACCCCACACAAGGCACGGCATAAACCCCACACAAGACACGGCATAAACCACACACAAGGCATGGCATAAACCACACACAAGACATGGCATAAACCCCACACAAGGCACGGCATAAACCACACACAAGGCACGGCATAAACTCCACACAAGGCACGGCATAAACCGCACACAAGGCACGGCATAAACACAACACAAGATACGGCATAAACCACACACAAGACACGGCATAAACTCCACACAAGGCACGGCATAAACCCCACACAAGGCACGGCATAAACCCCACACAAGACACGGCATAAACCACACACAAGGCATGGCATAAACCACACACAAGACATGGCATAAACCACACACAAGGCACGGCATAAACCCCACACAAGGCACGGCATAAACCACACACAAGGCACGACATAAACCCCACACAAGACACGGCATAAACCACACACAAGGCACGGCATAAACCACACACAAGACATGGCAAAAAACCCACATAAGGCACGGCATAAACCACACACAAGGCACGGCATAAACCACACACAAGGCACGGCATAAACCACACACAAGACATGGCATAAACCAAACACAAGGCATGGCATAAACCACACACAAGACATGGCATAAACTCCACACAAGACACGGCATAAACCCCACACAAGACACGGCATAAACCCCACACAAGGCACGGCATAAACCCCACACAAGGCACGGCATAAACCCCACACAAGACACGGCATAAACTCCACACAAGGCACGGCATAAACCCCACAAAAGACACGGCATAAACCCCACACAAGGCACGGCATAAACCACACACAAGACACGGCGTAAACCCCACACCAGACACGGCATAAACCACACAAGACACGGCATAAACTCCACACAAGACACGGCATAAACCACACAAGACACGGCATAAACTCCACACAAGGCACGGCGTAAACCACACACAACACACGGCATAAACCCCTCACAAGGCACGGCATAAACCACACACAAGACATGGCATAAACCCCACAAGACACGGCATAAACCCCACACAAGGCACGGCATAAACCCCACACAAGGCTCGGCATAAACCACAAAAGACACGGCATAAACTCCACACAAGACATGGCATAAACCACACACAAGACACGGCATAAACCCCACACAAGGCACGGCATAAACCACACACAAGGCACGGCATAAACCACACACAAGGCATGGCATAAACCACACACAAGACATGGCATAAACCACACACAAGGCATGGCATAAACCACACACAAGACATGGCATAAACTCCACACAAGACACGGCATAAACCCCACACAAGACACGGCATAAACCCCATACAAGGCACGGCATAAACCCCACACAAGGCACGGCATGAACCCCACACAAGACACGGCATAAACTCCACAAAAGGCACGGCATAAACCCCACAAAAGACACGGCATAAACCCCACACAAGGCACGGCATAAACCACACACAAGACACGGCGTAAACCCCACACAAGACACGGCATAAACCACACAAGACACGGCATAAACTCCACACAAGACACGGCATAAACCATACAAGACACGGCATAAACTCCACACAAGGCACGGCATAAACCACACACAAGACACGGCATAAACCCCACACAAGGCACGGCATAAACCACACACAAGACATGGCATAAACCCCACAAGACACGGCATAAACCCCACACAAGACACGGCATAAACCCCACACAAGGCACGGCATAAACAACACACAAGACATGGCATGAACCCCACACAAGACACGGCATAAACCCCACACAAGGCACGGCATAAACCACACACAAGACACGGCATGAACCCCACACAAGGCATGGCATAAACCACACACAAGACACGGCATAAACCCCACACAAGGCGCGGCATAAACCACACACAAGACATGGCATAAACCCCACACAAGACACGGCATAAACCCCACACAAGGCACGGCATAAACCACACACAAGACACGGCATAAACCACACAAGACACGGCATAAACCCCACTCAAGGCATGGCATAAACCCCACACAAGACACGGCATAAACCCCACACAAGGCACGGCATAAACCACACACAAGACACGGCATAAACCCCACACAAGGCACGGCATAAACCACACACAAGACATGGCATAAACCCCACACAAGACACGGCATAAACCCCACACAAGGCACGGCATAAACCACACACAAGACACGGCATAAACCACACAAGACACGGCATAAACCCCACTCAAGGCATGGCATAAACCACACACAAGGCACGGCATAAACCCCACACAAGGCATGGCATAAACCACACACAAAACACGGCATAAACCCCACACAAGGCACGGCATAAACCACACACAAGACATGGCATAAACCCCACACAAGACACGGCATAAATCCCACACAAGGCACGGCATAAACCATACACAAGACACGGCATAAACCCCACACAAGGCACGGCATAAACCACACACAAGACACGGCATAAACCCCACACAAGGCACGGCATAAACCCCACACAAGACACGGCATAAACTCCACACAAGGCACGGCATAAACCACACACAAGACACGGCATAAACCCCACACAAGACACGGCATAAACCACACAAGACACGGCATAGACTCCACACAAAACACGGCATAAACCACACACAAGACACGGCATAAACCACAAAAGTCACGGCATAAACTCCACACAAGACACGGCATAAACCACACAAGACACGGCATAAACTCCACACAAGGCACGGCATAAACCACACAAGACACGGCATAAACTCCACACAAGACACGGCATAAACCCCACACAAGACACGGCATAAACTCCACACAAGGCACGGCATAAACCACACAAGACACGGCATAAACTCCACACAAGGCACGGCATAAACCACACAAGACACGGCATAAACCACACACAAGACACGGCATAAACCCCACACAAGACACGGCATAAACCACACAAGACACGGCATAAACTCCACACAAGAGACGGCATAAACCACACAAGACACGGCATAAACTCCACACAAGGCACGGCATAAACCCCACACAAGACACGGCATAAACCCCACACAAGGCACGGCATAAACCACACACAAGACACGGCATAAACCCCACACTAGACACGGTATAAACCACAAAAGACACGGCATAAACTCCACACAAGACACGGCATAAACCACACACAAGACACGGCATAAACCCCACACAAGGCACGGCATAAACCCCACACAAGACACGGCATAAACCACACACAAGACACGGCATAAACCCCACACAAGGCACGGCATAAACCACACACAAGACATGGCATAAACCCCACACAAGACACGGCATAAACCCCACACAAGGCACGGCATAAACCACACACAAGATACGGCATAAACCACACAAGACACGGCATAAACCCCACTCAATGCATGGCATAAACCCCACACAAGGCACGGCATAAACCCCACACAAGGCATGGCATACACCACACACAAGACACGGCATAAACCAAACACAAGGCACGGCATAAACCACACACAAGACATGGCATAAACCCCACACAAGGCACGGCATAAACCACACACAAGGCACGGCATAAACCACACACAAGACACGGCATAAACCCCACACAAGGCACGGCATAAACCACACACAAGACACGGCATAAACCCCACACAAGGCACGGCATAAACCCCACACAAGACACGGCATAAACTCCAAACAAGGCACGGCATGAACCCCACAAAAGACACGGCATAAACCCCACACAAGGCACGGCATAAACCACACACAAGACACGGCATAAACCCCACACGGCACGGCATAAACCCCACACAAGGCACGGCATAAACCACACACAAGACACGGCATAAACCCCACACAAGGCACGGCATAAACCACACACAAGACACGGCATAAACCCCACACAAGGCACGGCATAAACTCCACACAAGGCACGGCATAAACCACATACAAGACATGGCATAAACCCCACACAAGACACGGCATAAACCCCACACAAGGCACGGCATAAACCACACACAAGACACGGCATAAACCACACAAGACACGGCATAAACCCCACTCAAGGCATGGCATAAACCCCACACAAGACACGGCATAAACCCCACACAAGGCACGGCATAAACCACACACAAGACACGGCATAAACCCCACACAAGGCACGGCATAAACCACACACAAGACATGGCATAAACCCCACACAAGACACGGCATAAACCCCACACAAGGCACGGCATAAACCACACACAAGACACGGCATAAACCGCACAAGACACGGCATAAACCCCACTCAAGGCATGGCATAAACCCCACACAAGGCACGGCATAAACCCCACACAAGGCATGGCATAAACCACACACAAGACACGGCATAAACCCCACACAAGGCACGGCATAAACCACACACAAGACATGGCATAAACCCAACACAAGACACGGCATAAATCCCACACAAGGCACGGCATAAACCACACACAAGACTCGGCATAAACCCCACACAAGGCACGGCATAAACCACACACAAGACATGGCATAAACCCCACACAAGACACGGCATAAACCCCACACAAGGCACGGCATAAACCACACACAAGACACGGCATAAACCCCACACAAGGCACGGCAAAAACTCAACACAAGACACGGCATAAACCACACACAAGACACGGCATAAACTCCACACAAGGCACGGCATAAACCCCACACAAGGCACGGCATAAACCACACACAAGACACGGCATAAACCCCACACAAGGCACGGCATAAACCACACACAAGACACGGCATAAACCCCACACAAGGCACGGCATAAACCCCACACAAGACACGTTATAAACTCCACACAAGGCACGGCAAAAACCCCACAAAAGACACGGCTTAAACCCCACACAAGGCACGGCATAAACCACACACAAGACACGGCATAAACCCCACACAAGGCACGGCATAAACCCAACACAAGGCACGGCATAAACCACACACAAGACACGGCATAAACCCCAAACAAGGCACGGCATAAACCACACACAAGACACGGCATAAACCCCACACAAGGCACGGCATAAACTCCACACAAGGCACGGCATAAACCACACACAAGACACGGCATGAACCACACACAAGACACGGCATAAACTCCACACAAGGCACGGCATAAACCCCACACAAGGCACGGCATCAACCCCACACAAGACACGGCATAAACCACACACAAGGCATGGCATAAACCACACACAAGACATGGCATAAACCACACACAAGGCACGGCATAAACTCCACACAAGGCACGGCATAAACCCCACACAAGGCACGGCATAAACCCAACACAAGACACGGCATAAACCACACACAAGACACGGCATAAACTCCACACAAGGCACGGCATAAACCCCACACAAGGCACGGCATAAACCCCACACAAGACACGGCATAAACCACACACAAGGCATGGCATAAACCACACACAAGACATGGCATAAACCACACACAAGGCACGGCATAAACTCCACACAAGGCACGGCATAAACCCCACACAAGGCACGGCATAAACCCAACACAAGACACGGCATAAACCACACACAAGACACGGAATAAACTCCACACAAGGCACGGCATAAACCCCACACAAGGCACGGCATAAACCCCACACAAGACACGGCATAAACCACACACAAGGGATGGCATAAACCACACAAAGGACATGGCATAAACCACACACAAGGCACGGCATAAACCCCACACAAGGCACGGCATAAACCACACACAAGGCACGACATAAACCCCACACAAGACACGGCATAAACCACACACAAGGCATGGCATAAACCACACACAAGACATGGCATTAACCACACACAAGACATGGCTTAAACCCCACACAAGACACGGCATAAACCACACACAAGACACGGCATAAACCCCACATAAGGCACGGCATAAACCACACACAAGGCACGGCATAAACCACACACAAGACACGGCATAAACCCCACACAAGGCACGGCATAAACCACACACAAGGCACGGCATAAACCACACACAAGGCATGGCATAAACCACACACAAGACATGGCATAAACCACACACAAGGCATGGCATAAACCACACACAAGACATGGCATAAACTCCACACAAGACACGGCATAAACCCCACACAAGACACGGCATAAACCCCATACAAGGCACGGCATAAACCCCACACAAGGCACGGCATGAACCCCACACAAGACACGGCATAAACTCCACAAAAGGCACGGCATAAACCCCACAAAAGACACGGCATAAACCCCACACAAGGCACGGCATAAACCACACACAAGACACGGCGTAAACCCCACACAAGACACGGCATAAACCACACAAGACACGGCATAAACTCCACACAAGACACGGCATAAACCATACAAGACACGGCATAAACTCCACACAAGGCACGGCATAAACCACACACAAGACACGGCATAAACCCCACACAAGGCACGGCATAAACCACACACAAGACATGGCATAAACCCCACAAGACACGGCATAAACCCCACACAAGACACGGCATAAACCCCACACAAGGCACGGCATAAACCACACAAGACACGGCATAAACTCCACACAAGACACGTCATAAACCACACAAGACACGGCATAAACCCCACACAAGACACGGCATAAACCCCACACAAGTCATGGCATAAACCCCACACAAGGCATGGCATAAACCACACACAAGACACGGCATAAACCCCACACAAGGCACGGCATAAACCACACACAAGACACAGCATAAACTCCACACAAGACACGGCATAAACCCCACACAAGGCACGGCATAAACTCCACAAAAAGCACGGCATAAACCCCACAAAAGGCACAGCATAAATCCCACACAAGGCACGGCATAAACCACACACAAGACATGGCATAAACCCCACACAAGGCATGGCATAAACCCCACACAAGGCACGGCATAAACCACACACAAGACACGGCATAAACCCCACACAAGGCACGGCATAAACCCCACACAAGACACGGCATAAACTCCACACAAGGCACGGCATAAACCACACACAAGACACGGCATAAACCCCACACAAGACACGGCATAAACCACACAAGACACGGCATAGACTCCACACAAGACACGGCATAAACCACACACAAGACACGGCATAAACCACACAAGACACGGCATAAACTCCACACAAGACACGGCATAAACCACACAAGACACGGCATAAACTCCACACAAGGCACGGCATAAACCACACAAGACACGGCATAAACTCCACACAAGACACGGCATAAACCCCACACAAGACACGGCATAAACTCCACACAAGGCACGGCATAAACCACACAAGACACGGCATAAACCACACAAGACACGGCATAAACTCCACACAAGGCACGGCATAAACCACACAAGACACGGCATAAACCACACACAAGACACGGCATAAACCCCACACAAGACACGGCATAAACCACACATGACACGGCATAAACTCCACACAAGAGACGGCATAAACCACACAAGACACGGCATAAACTCCACACAAGGCACGGCATAAACCCCACACAAGACACGGCATAAACCCCACACAAGGCACGGCATAAACCACACACAAGACAAGGCATAGTCCCCACAAAAGACACGGTATAAACCACACAAGACACGGCATAAACTCCACACAAGACACGGCATAAACCACACACAAGACACGGCATAAACCCCACACAAGGCACGGCATAAACCCCACACAAGACACGGCATAAACCACACACAAGACACGGCATATACCCCACACCAGGCACGGCATAAACCACACACAAGACATGGCATAAACCCCACGCAAGACACGGCATAAACCCCACACAAGGCACGGCATAAACCACACACAAGATACGGCATAAACCACACAAGACATGGCATAAACCCCACTCAAGGCATGGCATAAACCCCACACAAGGCACGGCATAAACCCCACACAAGGCATGGCATAAACCACACACAAGACACGGCATAAACCCCACACAAGGCACGGCATAAACCACACACAAGACATGGCATAAACCCCACACAAGACACGGCATAAACCCCACACAAGGCACGGCATAAACCACACACAAGACACGGCATAAACCCCACACAAGGCACGGCATAAACCACACACAAGACACGGCATAAACCCCACACAAGGCACGGCATAAACCCCACACAAGACACGGCATAAACTCCACACAAGGCACGGCATGAACCCCACAAAAGACGCGGCATAAACCCCACACAAGGCACGGCATAAACCACACACAAGACACGGCATAAACCCCACACAAGGCACGGCATAAACCCCACACAAGGCACGGTATAAACAACACACAAGACACGGCATAAACCCCACACAAGGCACGGCATAAACCACACACAAGACACGGCATAAACCCCACACAAGGCACGGCATAAACTCCACACAAGGCACGGCATAAACCACATACAAGACATGGCATAAACCCCACACAAGACACGGCATAATCCCCACACAAGGCACGGCATAAACCACACACAAGACACGGCATAAACCACACAAGACACGGCATAAACCCCACTCAAGGCATGGCATAAACCCCACACAAGACACGGCATAAACCCCACACAAGGCACGGCATAAACCACACACAAGACACGGCATAAACCCCACACAAGGCACGGCATAAACCACACACAAGAGATGGCATAAACCCCACACAAGACACGGCATAAACCCCACACAAGGCACGGCATAAACCACACACAAGACACGGCATAAACCGCACAAGACACGGCATAAACCCCACTCAAGGCATGGCATAAACCCCACACAAGGCACGGTATAAACCCCACACAAGGCATGGCATAAACCACACACAAGACACGGCATAAACCCCACACAAGGCACGGCATAAACCACACACAAGTCATGGCATAAACCCAACACAAGACACGGCATAAATCCCACACAAGGCACGGCATAAACCACACACAAGACTCGGCATAAACCCCACACAAGGCACGGCATAAACCACACACAAGACATGGCATAAACCCCACACAAGACACGGCATAAACCCCACACAAGGCACGGCATAAACCACACACAAGACACGGCATAAACCCCACACAAGTAACGGCATATACCCAACACAAGACACGGCATAAACCACACACAAGACACGGCATAAACTCCACACAAGGCACGGCATAAACCCCACACAAGGCACGGCATAAACCACACACAAGACACGGCATAAACCCCACACAAGACACGGCATAAACCACACAAGACACGGCATAGACTCCACACAAGACACGGCATAAACCACACACAAGACACGGCATAAACCACACAAGACACGGCATAAACTCCACACAAGACACGGCATAAACCACACAAGACACGGCATAAACTCCACACAAGGCACGGCATAAACCACACAAGACACGGCATATACTCCACACAAGACACGGCATAAACCCCACACAAGGCACGGCATAAACCCCACACAAGACACGGCATAAACTCCACACAAGGCACGGCATAAACCACACACAAGACACGGCATAAACCCCACACAAGACACGGCATAAACCACACAAGACACGGCATAGACTCCACACAAAACACGGCATAAACCACACACAAGACACGGCATAAACCACAAAAGACACGGCATAAACTCCACACAAGACACGGCATAAACCACACAAGACACGGCATAAACTCCACACAAGGCACGGCATAAACCACACAATACACGGCATAAACTCCACACAAGACACGGCATAAACCCCACACAAGACACGGCATAAACTCCACACAAGGCACGGCATAAACCACACAAGACACGGCATAAACCACACAAGACACGGCATAAACTCCACACAAGGCACGGCATAAACCACACATGACACGGCATATACCACACACAAGACACGGCATAAACCCCACACAAGACACGGCATAAACCACACAAGACACGGCATAAACTCCACACAAGAGACGGCATAAACCACACAAGACACGGCATAAACCACACAAGACACGGCATAAACTCCACACAAGGCACGGCATAAACCCCACACAAGACACTGCATAAACCCCACACAAGGCACGGCATAAACCACACACAAGACACGGCATAAACCCCACACTAGACACGGTATAAACTACACAAGACACGGCATAAACTCCACACAAGACACGGCATAAACCACACACAAGACACGGCATAAACCCCACACAAGGCACGGCATAAACCCCACACAAGACACGGCATAAACCACACACAAGACACGGCATAAACCCCACACAAGGCACGGCATAAACCACACACAAGACATGGCATAAACCCCACACAAGACACGGCATAAACCCCACACAAGGCACGGCATAAACCACACACAAGATACGGCATAAACCACACAAGACACGGCATAAACCCCACTCAAGGCATGGCATAAACCCCACACAAGGCACGGCATAAACCCCACACAAGGCATGGCATAAACCACACACAAGACACGGCATAAACCCCACACAAGGCACGGCATAAACCACACACAAGACATGGCATAAACCCCACACAAGACACGGCATAAACCCCACACAAGGCACGGCATAAACCACACACAAGACACGGCATAAACCGCACAAGACACGGCATAAACCCCACTCAAGGCATGGCATAAACCCCACACAAGGCACGGCATAAACCCCACACAAGGCATGGCATAAACCACACACAAGACACGGCATAAACCCCACACAAGGCACGGCATAAACCACACACAAGACATGGCATAAACCCAACACAAGACACGGCATAAATCCCACACAAGGCACGGCATAAACCACACACAAGACTCGGCATAAACCCCACACAAGGCACGGCATAAACCACACACAAGACATGGCATAAACCCCACACATGACACGGCATAAACCCCACACAAGGCACGGCATAAACCACACACAAGACACGGCATAAACCCCACACAAGGCACGGCAAAAACTCAACACAAGACACGGCATAAACCACACACAAGACACGGCATAAACTCCACACAAGGCACGGCATAAACCCCACACAAGGCACGGCATAAACCACACACAAGACACGGCATAAACCCCACACAAGGCACGGCATAAACCACACACAAGACACGGCATAAACCCCACACAAGGCACGGCATAAACCCCACACAAGACACGGCATAAACTCCACACAAGGCACGGCATAAACCCCACAAAAGACACGGCTTAAACCCCACACAAGGCACGGCATAAACCACACACAAGACACGGCATAAACCCCACACAAGGCACGGCATAAACCCCACACAAGGCACGGCATAAACCACACACAAGACACGGCATAAACCCCACACAAGGCACGGCATAAACCACACACAAGACACGGCATAAACCCCACACAAGGCACGGCATAACCTCCACACAAGGCACGGCATAAACCACACACAAGACACGGCATGAACCACACACAAGACACGGCATAAACTCCACACAAGGCACGGCATAAACCCCACACAAGGCACGGCATCTACCCCACACAAGACACGGCATAAACCACACACAAGGCATGGCATAAACCACACACAAGACATGGCATAAACCCCACACAAGGCATGGCATAAACCACACACAAGGCACGGCATAAACCCAACACAAGACACGGCATAAACCACACACAAGACACGGCATAAACTCCACACAAGGCACGGCGTAAACCCCACACAAGACATGGCATAAACTCCACACAAGACATGGCATAAACCCCACACAAGACACGGCATAAACTCCACACAAGGCATGGCATAAACCACACACAAGACACGGCATAAACCCCACACAAGGCACGGCATAAACCACACACAAGACACGGCATAAACCCCACACAAGGCACGGCATAAACCCCACACAAGACACGGCATAAACTCCACACAAGGCACGGCATAAACCCCACACAAGGCACGGCATAAACCCCACTCAAGACACGGCATAAACCACACACAAGGCATGGCATAAACCACACAAAAGACATGGCATAAACCACACACAAGGCACGGCATAAACCCCACACAAGGCACGGCATAAACCACACACAAGGCACGACATAAACCCCACACAAGACACGGCATAAACCACACACAAAGCATGGCATAAACCACACACAAGACATGACATTAACCACACACAAGACATGGCTTAAACCCCACACAAGACACGGCATAAACCACACACAAGACACGGCATAAACCCCACATAAGGCACGGCATAAACCACACACAAGGCACGGCATAAACCACACACAAGACACGGCATAAACCCCACACAAGGCACGGCATAAACCACACACAAGGCACGGCATAAACCACACACAAGGCATGGCATAAACCACACACAAGACATGGCATAAACCACACACAAGGCATGGCATAAACCACACACAAGACATGGCATAAACTCCACACAAGACACGGCATAAACCCCACACAAGACACGGCATAAACCCCATACAAGGCACGGCATAAACCCCACACAAGGCACGGCATAAACCCCACACAAGGCACGGCATAAACCACACACAAGACACGGCGTAAACCCCACACAAGACACGGCATAAACCACACAAGACACGGCATAAACTCCACACAAGACACGGCATAAACCATACAAGACACGGCATAAACTCCACACAAGGCACGGCATAAACCACACACAAGACACGGCATAAACCCCACACAAGGCACGGCATAAACCACAAACAAGACATGGCATACACCCCACAAGACACGGCATAAACCCCACACAAGACACGGCATAAACCCCACACAAGGCACGGCTTAAACCACACAGGACACGGCATAAACTCCACACAAGACACGTCATAAACCACACAAGACACGGCATAAACCCCACACAAGACACGGCATAAACCCCACACAAGTCATGGCATAAACCCCACACAAGGCATGGCATAAACCACACACAACACACGGCATAAACCCCACACAAGGCACGGCATAAACCACACACAAGACACAGCATAAACTCCACACAAGACACGGCATAAACCCCACACAAGGCACGGCATAAACTCCACACAAAGCACGGCATAAACCCCACAAAAGGCACGGCATAAATCCCACACAAGGCACGGCATAAACCCCACAAGAGGCACGGCATAAATCCCACACAAGGCACGGCATAAACCACACACAAGACATGGCATAAACCCCACACAAGGCATGGCATAAACCCCACACAAGGCACGGCATAAACCACACACAAGACACGGCATAAACCCCACACAAGGCACGGCATAAACCCCACACAAGACACGGCATAAACTCCACACAAGGCACGGCATAAACCACACACAAGACACGGTATAAACCCCACACAAGACACGGCATAAACCACACAAGACACGGCATAGACTCCACACAAGACACGGCATAAACCACAC